>CM062294.1:206023934-206623934 GCA_031216915.1 Pictodentalium vernedei | reverse complement strand
AACCGGAGTACTCGAGTAAAGTCTGTGGGGTTGAGTGTATGCGATAACAACACTGGCGCGACCACTTTTTCTTCCCTCATTTGCGAGGAGGCAGTAGATATAATGTGAGGATAGTCAGTGCACAAGAGGTTATTGTGCTAAGGAACATAGTCAGAGAGGTAATTAGGAGGATGATGAGGTCGGGTCGATCTCCTGGGCATCATAGCACTGTTCTCCGTAGTCGGCTTTACTGGGTCAGGATGGGACTCCAGAGTGTTTTCTGGCTGCAGAGGGGTGGAACCTGAGTTGAGTGTTGTGGTATTTGCTCCGGTGTAGGTTTGATGGGGCAGTGTGAGTTCAGTGGGAACTTCAGGTGGTTCAGGTGGTAAAACTATTGCAATTGGGAGCGATTCATCATCAGAGTTTGAATCTGTCTCTTCCCGATGAGAACGGAGACACGATTTAAATGCAGGATCAGTGGCAACAATAGAACACTCTGATCTTTTCACTAGATATGGAGTACTGCGTAGTTGGGAACCATTAAATTTTCTGGCAGTACACCATAGTCCATCAACAGTAACAACTAAGTACCTGTCGCGTGCATGTGTTTTGCTTCTGTCACTATTGATATAAACAATATCACCAACGGAAACTGAAGTAAGAGAGGCTGGTCTTCCTGAAGGTGATTTAGATAGCTCACTGTAGGGATGATTGGCAAGGCGCTGTTTGTGCTGGGCTAGAATAATCTCGCGATCGGATAACGGTAGTTGATCGTTGGTGAATTGGTCTCGTTGGAACCACAACTCGCGTGCGGACAGGCCTGATGCGCGAACACGAGAATTAAGCTGTGCAACTGCGACAGAGAGATTGATGGCTGACACAGGTCCCCCTGATGGATTCTGTCGTAAAAGTTCGAATTCTAGTTCCTGTATGGCTCTTTCAGCAACTGGGTTTTATTGATGTTCTTTATACGACCCAGTTCAATGCATAGGCCGTGTTGTTGCAGCAGTTCATCATGTGCGAGAGCACAAAGCCAGGAGCAGGATCTGTACGAATAACTGCTGTGGAACCGTCTAGGGGTCGGAGTTCGATACAAAGTTGAATCAGAGCCGCACGTAAAGAGTCGTGGCGTTCATTTTCGACAAACCTTGCAGCGGTATAAGAAGATACTGTTTCGCGCACAACAAGGATAAGTTGTCGACAGCGTTTGATTACATCAGCAGCAAAATTGATGCCAAAGGTTTCTGGTGGGTTACTTGTAGTCTGTTCTGCAAGAGTATGTGGCAGTGTTCTAAGAGACGCACATGTGTGGCACATTTTAGTAACGTTGTCAATTGAAAAATCCATATCTAGAGCGTAAAAGTATCGGCGAAAAACAGTCTTCAGTTGGTGTGAAGTGGGATGGTCCAACTTGAGATGTAGTGCAGTCAAAATGCCGTCCAAGACTTGGCGAGGAACGATAATACATTCTCGATCTGGGGTGAGTGATTGTTCTCGTCGAACCACCAGGAGGCCATCGCGTGAAACGGTAGACACATTGAGATAACGTTTTATGTCTTTGATTTTGGTAGCCTTTTTAGAGGGACGCGTGCCTTGTACTAAATGAGCGTGAGTACGACGGAGGTCTGAACATTCGCGTTGTGTTTGAAGCCATGCAGACCGACTTGTGAAAGGAAGTCCAGTTTTTCCGGAAAGAACGTCCTGTACGGAAACAGTGCGAACAATAGAATCTTCTGTTGTATTGATGAATGAACATACCTGACAGGTAGGATGGAGACACTCAGGAGCATTTCGGCTTGCAAAATCTGAAGGAACATTAGCACTACCCGGTATGTGTCGAATTGAGACCTGGTAGCGGCTAGCGATGGTTAGAAAGGTAGAGACTCGAGGGCTGGCTGAAAATTCCCCTCGACAGAGTTTTTCAAATGCTTGCACACAAGGTTTGCTATCCGTCAGAACGCACGTTGTGTGCTTGGACTGGATGATGAAAGGACTGAAATGTTTCACAGAAGTCGCGATGCTTAACGCTTCAACTTCGCATGGAAGCCATGTCACTTGTTGTTTCCTATGTTTCGCGCTGAAGAAGCCTGCGAGGTGTAGTTTGTCATTGCGGGCAACGTACAGAGTAGCGCCGATACCATGGCTTTTAATAGCTCCATCAGTTACAATCCACAGATGATCACTAGGCTGAGGTAGAACAATTGTTTTATTTGTGGTAAGAGCCTTCTGAGCGGTAGAAAATGCAGCTATGAGGTCGTCAGACCAGACAATTTTATCCTGAGAAACTCGTCCCGCGATAGAGTCGTCTAATGGTGCGAGAACATGTCCACAATGAGGGATGACTCGCGCGAGAGCTTTAAAAGCGCCGATGAACGACCTTAATCCGCGCACTGTTGAAGGAAGAGAGCAGGTTGATAGTGTAGCAATGCGATGTGGACTCGCTCGTAAGGAACCTTGTGACCAGATCCAACCTAAAATGGTAGTAGATTGGGGGCAAATAACAGTTTTTGAAGCCGATAGTTTCATATTAGAGTTTTGAAAAGCAATTAAAACTTGTCTCCAGTTTTGTAAAATGTCTACGGGTGAGTTTCCGCCACAGTACAGATCATCAGCAAGTTTGGCTACGTGCCCGGCTTCCAACTGATTGCCCAATATACGTGACAAGAGTTCTTCTAGGGCTGTTTCTGAGCCAGGCATGCCCATTGCACACCTTGTGTAGACGCGTACACCTTTGAATGGAGTGGCTACACCACAGTACTTCATGGATTCTTTAGAAAGTGGTATCTGATGAAATACACTAGTGAGGGCGGAGGTGATGATATATTTCCACTGAGCGATGGTACGCAACGTGGTATCCACGTCAGGCATTAATGATGGTTGAGGCTTACTATAGCGACCAACGTCGGCGAAAGCAGTGACAAGCCTAAAACCGCCGGTGTGTTTCCTAACCAAAAAGGAAGGGTTCAGGTATTCAACTACAGTATCAATGTCTTCAGGTCATTGGACAACACCAAGCACTTCAAGCTGGTCAAATTTCTGTTGTAGCTCTACTAATTTGTCACGAGAATACCGAGGAACTCTTCCTTTCCGTTGTGGGGGCTGAACCGGGCCCATATTTACAATTGCCTGGAAGGGGCCATTTGCGCCGTTGTAGCCTTGAAAGTTGGGGTCGAAGACACAATGAAACTCTGCGTGTAGTTCATTAAATTCACGTCGGATGTCTGGTGAGAGGATGTTGTCTGGGTCGAGTTGAATGGCGTGTGTATGGACTGTGGACGAACTCTTAGGCTTTGACGACCGTGATGTAGACGATTGCGAATCAAGTGGGTGTTCTTTCGTGGAGTTGGTGTCCGTGATTACGTGGTGAACCTGGCAGAAATGTTCATTTCGGAGTAACACTTTAGGTTCAGATGTATTATTGAAGACACGTATCTTCCTCCCAACAGGAGAGACGATGTTGGGTTGAGGCCACAAATGGGATTCATCAGAATAGCTCATGTTGTGAGAGTCAGTTCGTGGTTCCAAAGCAAGAGAGTCAATACCATCAAGGTCAGCGGGGATGTCTACCTCTAGAAATTCGCCTGGCCAAACAGTGGTAGAAGACGCTGGGGCGCGTATGGGGTAAGCCTGAGTACGCCGCACTGCATGAGATTCTGAATTAATGTTTTGAGGCCCATAGTGGTAAACAGATCCATCAGCGGTGATGACTTGGCGTTTTGCCGGGTGTATAATGATGTCATTGATGTTCATGAATGGAACTCCTGCAAGAATGTCGACATCTAAATTTTCAACAACAAGGGCATCGAGATTGAAGAGTTGCGCGTCCCTTGACAAGGTCAGTTTAGTTTCCCCGACAACAGCTAAAGGCGACTGTCCATCTGCTTGAAAGGCTATCTGTGAGCTTTTAGTAATTTTGGCACTGATGTAGTGTGCTGTTGAAGCCCTGATCATATTGGTTTCTGCGCCAGAGTCAATAATAACTCGTAATGAATGTTGGTTGTAAAACAAGTTGAGAAATGGTGACTGAGACGTTTGAACTCGCCGATTCACTGGTAAAACACTTTTTGTCATAAATGTCTCATCTGCGTCCTCAGGACACTCTTGGAAGGAAGCTGATGGATTCTCTTCAACCTGATCGTGAGCCAGTACATGACGTGCTCTGGTCATGAAGTGTTTGTCTCTGTTCGGAAGGTACGAGCATGTGCTTAAGTAGTGGTCGTATTCGGAACGTCCTGCTTGCTTACACAGTGGGCAAATTTTGACAGAACGTTGTGTCTGATATCCGGAACTGTAACGTGGACGCACAGGAGTAACTGTGTTACTTTCACTTCGTGTGGAGTTAAGACGACGTTGAGGGTTGTAAGTTAACGCTGAAGAAGTGGAACGTAGGATTTTCGTTTCGTCTGCAGTGGGGAGCTCATCTAGCAGAGAGTTGAGAGATTGTGAAATTTCCGGTTTTATTGACGCCAGAGTACGAGAACGAAGTTCAGTGCCGTAGCGCTGTTTGACGAGTTTAGGTAAATCTTTATGGATTAATCTCAGCCATGTCAGAACGATCATGTTTTCGAGGGACGGGGTCATTTCCTCATCCTCAGATGGAAATTCGCCATGATGAGTTATACTACCGTCGCGTTTCAGCAGGTTATCTTCAGTGAATGCAGTGATGCGTTGAAATAAATCCTCCGGTCGCTCTTCGGGTTCCAGGTGTATTTCGGAGAAATCAATGAAATGGCCCCCCGTTGAATGAAATCCGAAATGCATTCTTATCGTTTGCCAAATAAAGTCTATAGAAACAGAGTTTTTCACAATCGTATTTCTAGAAATGACGGGGCAATAATTTGCGATCTGGCCTAACATTAGCTCTAGCATTGTCACTTTTTGTTGCGCCGTACGGCGTCTGGTGGAAGGAATATCCTCGGGGTCATCCTCGAATCCACGAAGTGGGGTCGTTTTGGTTTTCTTTTGCCAAGTAACATTGTCAAGTAGAAACGGGGCAAAGTTTGGGTCCAAAGACAAAGTGTATTGTAAATTTTGTCGCCAGCTCTCGAAAGAAGTGACCGTTTCTTGTTTTGTTAGGCACCACTGTTTCGGTGCTCGTATTGCGGCAGCCATGTTTGCGAGTCAATTCGCCACAGTATTTGTGTTGATACAACAAGAATGTTAGTAGTAAGAGGGTCCGTTTTTCTCCGAACTCTGCCACCACGCCAGTAAATGGACGAACTTCCCAAGGTGTACACACGAATAAACAGTTCAATTATTTATTGAAGATACAAACAAGGCTTCGATGAGATGAGAAAACTGACGAACAGAATTACAATAATAAAAACAACGAGAAGACACTTGATAAGTCAGTTGGGAACAACCGGAGTACTCGAGTAAAGTCTGTGGGGTTGAGTGTATGCGATAACAACACTGGCGCTAACTTTGTTTGATCGATGATATACTGGAGGTTGCGGTGTGTTTTTAGTCGAACTTTCTAGTTTGTTATTGTTGTTACTGAAAGAATGTGATCTTTTTCGAGCTAAAATATTGACAAAATCTCCTTTGAATTCCACTCCAAACCCTTTATCATAAACATCGGGTAAATGTGTATCGATCCACCAAACAATTGCCTTTTTGAACCTTGTAACATATTTTTTTTTGTGTTTTGAATACATGCAATGTTATTTTACTGTATTTAGTTTTTGGAATAGTTAACACATTAGGCCTGCCAACATAATTCTTTTCATTGGATTTGTCGCAGACACACTTTTTCTTGTAATTTGACTGGACATATTTTTTCAACAGTCCATTTTCATACGACTTAAATTGAATATTATCAAGAGTTATTGTCACACACTTTCCATTATCTTTGACATCTAATTGGTTTACATCTTTCAACATACCTGTTTTTATTGTTGTGACTTTTTTTTACATCTAGATTATAATTTTTTACCTTCTATCTTTCGACGAAAAGTCATGCTCCATTTCCTCTTTTCTTTTGTAAATACCGACTTCAATGTCGTATCTTCATCCACCAATGATGATTCTTTACCTCTTGCATCTAGAGGATACATTCCCGTATCCATTTCTAATGTTCAAAATTTATTCCCGACGTCAATCCGAAAATTCAAAGATAGCGATTTTGTTTTTTAATACAGAGAAATTTCAGGAGCGCAAAATTCGTTGCGACCTATCGCGGCGACGTATGAAGCTTTCTTAGGAGTAGCAGAATGAGTTGGGCGGGAGAAAAACGCCGTTGATTTCTTCAGGGGCTCTCTGTGGGGACCTCCATTTAAAACTGTTGGTCACAGGAAAAATTGTGAACAATCCTTTCTTGTGAACTCTGGTCTACTATTGGCAATGATTTGATATTTGGTATGCAACCTCTTTTAATGGCGTAGATTCATATTTGTTCAATAAATGGTTCTTTTGACAATATTACAGCCTGTCCGGCCAACAGTGTGGCTGTGCAAGTTTTTGGTTTCCGGGTGATAATTGAGTATGCATTTAGATATTTTTCAAAACTTTCAATTAGTATTGTCTGAATATCAAAATACAGAACAAGTTCGCATTTAGCCGAATTCACATTCTCTGTTCTTGAGCATTCTCCTTAACTTAGTGAAAAATAATACATTTTATGGTTTCGGATGATAACATGAGTATGAATTCCGAAATTATTTTGAAACTTTCACATACGAAAACGTGTATGCCACATCCTGTGGATATCAAATGAATTTCTTTGTTTAACCGATTATTCAATTTTTACTGCAATTGTTAGATATGAACGAAAACAATTTTCTTTCAACAATAAAGAATACACTTTCGCGACGGAAGGTCGCATACACATCGTGGAATGTGCAAGGATTCATTAATAAGGTTAACAATTTGGAATGTTTGAAACATATCGACAAAGAGATTTTATGGCGATAACCGAAACATGGCATAACAAGGAATGGAATCAGACATACAGATTCCTGGTTATCAATTTGTTGGATTGAGTCGTGGCCTCCTTGGAAATGCGAAGGGAGGGGTGGCCTTTTATTATTGTACGAAGTACACTAAATGGTTAAATAAGATCCATAAAATTAATGATTTAGCATTAGGGGTTGAATTTAAAGGTGAAATATTTAATTTGAAAGAAAATGTAATTTTCATCTCCGTGTACATTCCCCCCAACGAATTCAACGTATTGGAGAGATAATGACAGAAAAGAAAATATTTTTACTGACATAGAATTGTTGGTATCTCAACTAGAAAATAATGTAATGATAATTCTCGGTGGTGATTTCAATGCAAGAACTGACTGGAGAATTAATTGATTTTGTTGCAGATGACGATGACGATCATTCTCCGTTACTAAAGAAATAACTTGATAAAATAGCAATTGAAATACGAAACTTCCCATTTGATAGATCTCTTGCTGTTAAGTTTTTACAGCCAAGAAGGAATATAAAAGATAATTAAAATTTAAACGAAAAAGATTTTATAAGGTTTTCGAATCAAAAATAAACTCTTTAGAAACATCAGACCCACGTGAGTATTGGAATATGATTAAAAACATGGGGAGCCTGTAAAAAGTCGGATTATGATGACCTCGATCCTGACACATCGGTGGATTTTTTTCAATAATTTATACTGCAATGACGGTCAGAAAAACGAGGCATGTATATTGGGAAATGACAAGGCATCAACAATAAAATATGGTATCAATGATAGTGAAATTACACCAGGCGAAGTTCTTTATGCATTAACAGAGATGAAAAATAATAAGTCTCCGGGCAAAGATAGAATAAGAAACGAACTTCTTAAGGCAGTTGTACCGTTTATAGTCGAGGAAGTAATACGAACTTTTAATATTGTATATAAATCATCACATTATCCTAAGGTATGGAGTGAGTCAGTCCTTAAGCCCATTCACAAAAAAGGGGATCGTCATGATCCAACTAACTACAGGGCTATTGCACTGAGCAGCTCCTTTGGAAAACTATTCAATACTCAATAAACTACTTATATGTTTCTTAGAGGAAAATGGGATAATAAGTGACAATCAATTTGGGTTTTCAAAATATTGTAGTTGCACTGATAGTGTTTTCATCATTGAAACATTGGTTAACAGATACAGGCTCCAGAATAAACACCTGTATGTGGCATTTGTCGACTTTTTCGTAAGTAATTTGATTCGGTGAATCGATGTATGCTGTTCCAGAAACTAAAGACAGTGGGGGTAAGTGGGTCTATTTTGAAAACAATTCAATCACTGTACGAAAATAGCTCTTATGCTACACAAACAAGGGAGGGATTTGGATCCCCATCCGTATCAAAAATTGGTATCAGACAAGGCTGTGTGATATCCCCTGCTCTATTCCAAATGTTTATTGATGATATAAAAGAAGAATTCGATCGAAAGTGTGCACCAGTATCTATTGATAATAAACTAGTAAATCATCTTTTGTTTGCAGGTGATTTGGTCATGGTATCTCAAACAAAAGAAGGTTTACAAAACTGCTTACATGTGTTACACACGTATTCGCATAAAAATAAACTGGCTATAAATACAGATAAAACTAAATACATGGTTTTCCACAAAGGATGCCCCAAAGCAACACTATCATTCACAATAGGCGGTACTGGTGTTGGTGTCGTCATTGAATATCCTTACTTGGGTATAAAGCTTTCCGCGAATGGATCGTTCAAGAAGACCCAAATGGAAATGGCCAGTACATTATTTTCCTTGGTAAAATCTTTACGGGAACATTATATATCATCAATTGAAACGTGGATAAAATTATTTGATAAACTAATCAAACCCATCGAGTTGTATGGTAGCGAAATATGGGCTCGTCGATGTATGTAAATCGAATTGATAGCGTGCCATGTGAAACGGTACATCCTTAAAGTTTGTAAATATGCATTAAGTGTAAATAAAAGGTCGTCGAATCATGCAGTGCGCGCGGAACTCGGAAGATATCCAGTTATAATTGAATCACTGACTCGCGCTGTGAAATACACTTCAAAACTCCACGCAACTGATAAAGAATCGCATTCAAGGCTGCGGCATTATGCAGTGATTTTACAATCCCGGAGAAACTGTCAAATGAATTCGATATACCAATGATAAGCGAGATAATGAATAACGATAGTACACATTATTGTATGGTAGACAGCATCATCACTAAACTGGAGAATAACTATATTTTTAATTTCATGGCAGACATATTTGATGACCATAGGCCAAGTGGAAAGAACAAACTAAGAACATACAGAGAATTTAAATCTGATTATGAATTAGAATCATATTTGATAAATGTTAAAGATATGGAATTGAGAAAGCTCTTCTGTGAATTACGAATTAGTAGACATTTATTGAAAATTGAGAAAGGGCGACACAAGCAACCCAAAGTACCTCTTAATGAAAGAATTTGCAAAAAATGCAATTCAGAAATTGAAACAGAAGAGCATTTCATCATGAGATGTCCAAGATATACTGAATACAGAAAGCAATATTCGCGAAAATTGGGAAACTAAATCAAAATTTTGCAAACATGAGTGACAAACAAAAATTCATTTGTATACTGAGTCAAAAAAGAAAGTATAATAGAAACAAATGAGAAAAAATACCATAAAGGACGAAATATAACAGTTCTAATGTTGCATGTTTGTGGACAAGAAGTCGTGCAAAGAGTTTAATGACATGTTATTGTTGTTGTCCACCCAACCGTATACAATTTTGCTACGCATTTGTAGCTGTCTGTCTGTCTGTCTGTCTGTCTGTCTGAGAACGGCAAAATACAGATCAGGTTCGCTTTGGCAGTATTGGCATTCTCTATTCTAAAGTTCATAAGTTATTCCCTCATCCTAATGATAACTTGAGTATGTATTCATATTTTTTTTCTTTTGTGAAATAAGGTTCGCATTTGGACGTATTCCTATTCTCAGTTATTTCCTTTGACTGGCTAATCTTTTGGTGAGATTGAGTGTTGGATGAATTGCGGGATGGCATCTATGACCATGGGGCGCGATGCACAGCTATCCTTGGTGTTAATATGCTTTCCTTTTACGCCCCGCCGATAGGCGAAGAGGCGGGGGATGCAGTAGACGTTATACCTGTCCGCCAGTATCGCATTCCGTCCATACATACGACTTTTTAGCTCATCTTGACAAAGTCAAGCTGAGCTAATCTCATCGCTCTCCGTCCGTCGTCCGTCGTCCGTCGTCTGTCGTCCGTCGTCCGTCGTCCGTCAACACCATGTTTTGGTCTTCTCCTCCAAAGCCACTGGGCCAATTCAAGTGAAAGTTTGTGTGAGTGATGGTCCCAAAGGGGCATTTCATTTTTGTTCAATTCAGCATGCCCAGCCCCATAGGGAGGGAGTGGGGGAAAATGCTCCAAAATATTTTAAAAATCCTCTTCTCAAGAACCAGTGTGTACAATGACTTGATATTTACTATGGAGATTTCATATGAGGTGTAGAATCAAGTTTGTTCAAACGAAGTTCGTGAAGTAATATTTGGCTTTGTAATAGGAGGGGTAAGATTTTTGGCCCCGCCCACAATTTCTATTTTCTGAACCGATGGTCCGGTATGAACCAAATTTGGTTTGTGGTAGTATTGGGTCATAAGTACTTGACCCATGCAAAAAAAAAATTCCCGCATCCCCATGGGAACCCTGGGAGCTAAAAATAGAAATATTTTCAAACGCCCATATTTCCCAAACCCCACGGAACAGAGAGCTTTTATTTGGTATGAAGTATCCTTATGACCAGTAGAATTGAATGGTAAAAAAAATGCCATCGGTTATGTTAGGGTGTTCTGTAATGGGCATCGAAAAAATGCTGAGTCAGCCAGCATATTTGCAAAAATTTAAAAAAATCTTTTCTCCAGAACCAATCATCAGAATCTTTTGATATTTGGTATACAGCATTCATAGGGGGTCAGATAACAGTTTGTTGAAATAAAGCTTATTGGTTCATATTTGGGCTCTCTACAGGAGCCCGAAGTTTTAACATAGGGGAATATTGGGAATATTCTTTAAAAATCTTCTTCTTCAGAACCACCAGTCAGAATCTTTTAATATTTGGTATACATCATTGTTATGAGGGTCAGATTCTAGATTGTTCAAACCAAGTCCCTAGGTTAATATTTGGGCTTCCTACGGAATTTTATCTTTGTTCAATATGGAGGGTAATTTAACAAAAACTTCTTCTTCAGATCCATCGGTCAGAATGCTTTGATATTTGGTATGCAACATCTCTATGGGGGTCAGATTCAAGTTTGTTCAAATCGGATTCATAGGTTAATATTTGGGCTCGCTATGGTAGCCCAAATTTGAACTTAGTGCAGTTCGAAGAAATTTCTTTACAATTTCTCTTCTTCAGATCCAACAGTCAGAATGCTTTCATATTCGGTACACAGCATCTCTAGGGAAGTCAGATTTAACTGTGTTCAAATCAAGAGCCTGGGTTAATATTTGGGCTCTCTATGGGAGCCGGAATTGGCCATTTTGCTGAAGAATTAAAAATTTTGTATTCAGTACCCTCTAGAGGTACTAAGATTAATCCACATAGGTTGTATCAAGAGGCTTCATAGGGGAGCTCTACATTTTACTTATGATCAACTGAAGAAAAGGCATGATGCCAAGACTCAAGGATTGACTCATGGATTGACAGTGTAGCCTATGGAGATGGCTTGCTTAATGTAGACTCATTCTTGGACTCTGTTTAAATTGTGTTCTGTACAAGATGAGCGCTTCAGGCCCCGTGGGGCCTCTTGTTTGTTTGCGGATGATAACTTGATTGCATTAAAAAAATTGAAACTTCACATTTTGTATGGATTAGGGGGCGCGATGGCTCAGTGGTTGCAGCATTGGACTTCAAACCGAAAGGTCCATGGTTCGATCACCACCAGGGGTATCTGTGTTGTGTACTTGGGCAAGGCACCTAATTCCGATTGCCCAGGTGGGGGTGGGGGGAGGGGCCAACGGTAATGGTGATGCTGTGTACTAAGGCGTGCTGCACGTCGATGGCGCACTTGTCTTCAACCAATGCTAACCCTGCTGGTGTTTGGGAGTCTGACAGTACGTTTGGGAGTCTGACAGTTGCTCGCCGCTGTTCGGCGATTCTCTCCGGGTATTCCGGCTTCCACCACCGGTAAAACTGTCCGACACGAAGTGACCCTGGCTGTCGAAAGTGTCGTTAAACCGCAATAAATAAATAAATAAATAAATAAATAAATTGTATAGAATAATAAAATACAGACCAGGTTGGGCCGCATTCGCACTCTCTTTTCTGTAGTTATTTCTTGAATTTGTGCAATCGTGTAAATTTAAGTTTTGTGACATAATATTTGCTATCACAAACATTTATGGTAATGCGGGATCACTATGGACACACTCGGTGGGCTGCTCAGTTGGCGAGATTGATGGGTGGGTGTTTTTGGCAATGTACATCTATGACGACGGGGCGCAGGGGTATAGCCACCCTTGGCTTTATTTGTGTTTATTTCAGTGGCGAAGCTACGGGGGAGGGTGGGGGGCAGGGGCTGGGGAGGAAGCTTGTCCTTCCTAAAATTTTCGCGGCCCCCACAGTATTGGCTCAAAACAAGTTTCACACTACATAGAGCCCCAAAATGGTCTCCAAAATAGCGGCTACGCACCGCTTGAAATCCCTCAGATTCGCTCTTAGAGCACTAAATTTTGAAAAATTTTCACGGTCTGTGTAGGGGTCTGGAGAGGGGAGTACTCCTATCTGGGACCCTCCGGTCGTTACCCATCTCCTCTCAATGCCCTTTCCTGCCCCCGAAACCCCACACCACGGCCTCTCAATTATCATCTTTGCCAACACCCCCCCCCCCCCCCAAAAAAAAAATAAAAACAAAAAAAACCAAAAAAAAAAACCCTAAAAAAACAAAAAAAACAAAAAACAAAAACAAAACAAAAAATGGCTAGGGCACCCCCTATTATAGAATCGTGACTTATTTATTTTTATTTATTATTGTTGTTTTTTTGCAGTAGAGAACGTGTTACAGAAACCAAGTTCAACTTGAAAGTTCGTTTTCCTGGCTACTTTTGGACAAAGGAAGAACATACTGCTTTCGTTAAATTACTCAGAACAACTGAATCAAACTTGATTCCCGTCAATCAGACTGTTCCTTCACCGTCTGTCTTCAATCTCTCGTGTTGTGCAAATAGTCCGGTGTTCACAACTAATGCACCAAACAGTGTAACTACCGAATCGGTAACACAGTTTCAAACGACAACACCTTCCAAGATTCCACCGAGGCAGAAGAGAGATGCCTCTGTTCAAGACAGCAGTTGTTGTGTTCCACATGAGAGGACAAAAAGGGCCGTCACACACGGATTGTATCATGGGTGCTGTTTTTCGTGAGTAACTATAGTACCGATATCAAATACGGTAATAAAAACTGGCAAGTAGGTGATGACACAACAACCGTACAATTATTCATTAGAAAACACGCATGTTGCAATGACCCCGGGGGGTAAAGAGAGAGAGAGAGAGAGAGAGAGAGAGAGAGAGAGAGAGAGAGAGAGAGAGAGAGAGAGAGAGAGTTCGATATAACAATACAAAGACCCTGACTATGACGACATTTGAATATATAAATATCTACTCGTAAGCCGTGTGTTAGTAACAGAGCGTTTAACAATCAGTACCACTTCAAAAATATAACTTGGGACTAGACGCATCTAGACTGATTCTCCCTGTGGGAACCCCGGGAAGTGAAGCAATGCGTGTTCACTGTTGTAAACAAGCTCTTTTTAATGGTAAAATAAGACCCATTCACAAATGCTTGGGCTGGAAGTCATCTAAAACTGGCAACATGGGTATAAATGATTGACTAAACTTTACTTTATCTCTATGTTGCGGTCATGATTAGCCATTGTGGGGAAATATGTGACCTTAAACACCAATAACTAAATAATACCAGGGGTTCCACTTGAAAAAAATAAACAAAACATCCACTTTTGTGTTTGAAGAGAATAATGCATAATGGCACTGGCATTACTATTTTATACCCCAACTCTTGAAGTGATTGGTTGGGTACCCTGGAATGCATATAGTCTCTGTCTGTGCATCCCTCTTTGTGTCCATCCATCCATCCATCCATCCATCTAAAAGCACAAACTTGCAATACATCAGCAGTACTTGATGGATTGTAATGAAATTTAGTGTGTACCTTCCAAATAGTAAAATAGTAAATAAAGCTGGACTGATCCAGCTGTAAAAAAATGGCCCAGTGTAAGTTTAACATAACATAGAGCTCCAAAATGGTCTCCACTTTAGGTCTACACTCTCTATAATGGCTCATATTCGCTCTTAGAGTACTGAATATATTTTGCAAAATTTCCTCGGGAAGGGCCCCCATAGCGGCCTTCCGAATTTCATAGTTGGCCTCACAACATCCTACTATAGAATCCTGGCTGCTCGCCAAGACTGATCTGAAGAGATCTCATGATCATGATTTCGTAAAATCACTCAAAGTAGTGACGATTGTTTGGTAAAATTAAAAATATGCGGTGAAACGGCCGGCAGCTGGTTGTCAGTGACTTTACTGTATTTTTAACTATATTTTTTTTTACAGTCTTCCCAATCATTACCGGTATCTTTTGTAGCTCTGACCCTTTAGGTTACTTGATGAGACCGAAGGATAAAATTCTGCCAACAGCGAATGGGCGAGTCCATTTCTATTTATGGGAAAGTTCCGTAATAATTTAATTTTTGCCTTACAGGACTCCAGGATTTCTATAGAAACTTGAGTCAATGACTTGGCATTACTGGATCTTTCTATATAGTTTAGTCCCTTTTTCGATACTTCCATAATCTTTCTAAAGAGGCCCAAGTTAATTTTTGATAGGTTCCTGCTGTTCATGGAAAGATACCTTGTGGGACCTGTATTACATTTCAAAGTGGCGTGAACTGGCAGGTGATCACTGTCTGGAGCATCGTCTCCCACAAATACGTCTTGCATTTGGCTGGTTAGTGATTTGCTGGTAATAATCAGGCATATGATATCTGATTGATAGAGTGGATTGTTGCTTGCGAATGTTTCGTCGTTATTTACCACGAACAGATCGAGGTCTTCAATGATGTTGAAAACTGCGTCACCATTACTCTCAGTTTTTTAACAGCCAAATACCTGGTGTTTGAAGTTGAAGTCTCCCATGAATATGAATTGCTTGTATTTTGAAAGGAATTCAAATACTTTACTTTCTACTGTTGCATGCAGTTTGTTATAATATGAGATGATGGCCACATGTTTGTGGTCCAGTTCAATTTCAGCTGAAATCACTTAAGCATTGAGGTGGTCGCTTGATATTGCTTTATATTTTATCTCATGCCCTATTAGCAGAGCAACGGGTGGGGCGATCTCTTCTAACAATGCCGAACCAACTTAACGAGATTTTTTTGCTTGGTTTTAGCCACGTTTTGCTAATTCCAATTATGTCCTATTTTTAGAATAATTGGTCACTTGCAAGTTTTATGATTAATACTTCGAGCATGCCACTGGACTATTTTTAATTTATCCATGAATTGTTTATGAATAGCGGTACTAAATCTATTTACTGTTTATAATATTGTTACCTAATTATATTTTGTTAACGGCTGCTTACATTAGCGTGTGAGATATTTGAGTTTTATTTTGCTTAGAAGCTGTTTTACCGATCTCCTTGCATACGTCCGAAAGAATGGTGTTCGTGTGTTTTTTCATTATGTTGAAAATCGAGCCAGCCATTGCGGCGCACATGGAATAAGAGGTGGACGAATTCTCGACATTACTTACGTTTAGAGCCTTGAGCTGGATGTTTGTTTTAACTTTTTTTTTCAAGTGGCCACACTCCCGGTAATTGCTGTGTTGTCCCCCGCAATTGGGGCATTTCAGAGTTGTGTCATAGCACGCCTTTGCGATGTATTTGTCGCTGCATTTCATACATCGTTGCTTCCCGCCGATTGCATTTGTGTGACAAGTGCCCAATTTTTTGTCACTTGTGACACTGAACGGGTTGCGGAGGAACACGATATTCCTCGGTTTTTTTAGCTCAACTTAACAAAGTCAAGCTGAGCTATTGCCGTCACTTCTCGTCCGCCGGCGTACGTACGCATGTACGTACATCCGGGCGTACGTATGTACGTCCACAATTTCCTTTTGGCACACTGCACAGGTCGCATTTATGATCAGATCGCTTTGAACCTTGATGTGCTTGTTTGGGGTGACCTCTAGATGGAAGCTATCGATTTTCTTTCATTTCTGTCAAAAAATATTGAGTTTAGTCAGACCTCAATATTTCTCTTTGGCATACTCTACAGGGCACATTTATAATCAGTGCTATTGATTTTCTTCCATTTCTGGCAAAAAATGTTGCCACTGGCAACGAGCTTTGAACTTAGTTTAGTCGGGCATCAATATATTCCTTTGGCACACCCTACAGGATACATTTATAATCAGATTGGTTTGAAACTTGGTACTCTTGTTTGGGGTTACCTCTAGATGAGAGCTATCGATTATCTTCCATTTCCATCAAAAAATGTTGCCGCTGGCAACGACCTTTGATGAACTAAGTGTATGAAATTTGAAACTTGGTATGCTTGTTTGGGGTGACCTCTAGATGGGGGCGTTCGATTTTCCTCCATTGCTGTCAAAACATGTTGCCACAGGCAACGGCCTTTGAACTTAGTTTAGTTTAGTCAGACCTCAATATTTCCCTTTGGCACACCCTACAGGGTACATTTATAATCGGATTTCTTTGAAACCTGGTATGCTTATTTGGGATTACCTCTAGATGGGAGCTATTGATTTTCTGCCATTTCCGGCAGAAAAACGTTGCCGCTGGCAACGAGCTTTGACCTTAGTTTAGTCAGGCATTAATATATTCCTTTGACACACCCTACTGGACACATTTATGATCAGATTGGTTTGAAACTTGGTATGCTTGTTCAGGGCGACCTCTAGATGGGAACTGCCAGTTTTCTGCCATTTCCGTCAAAAATAGTTGCCGTTGGCAACAACCGTTGAACTTAGTCTAGTCAGGCTTCAGTATATTTCTCTGGCATGCCCTACAGGGTACACTGATTCCTTTGGCACACCTTACAGGCCGCATTTATGATCAGATCGCTTTGAAAGTTGGTATGCTTGTTTGGAGTGACCTCTAGATGGGAGATATCGATTTTCTTCAATTTCCGTTGAAAAATGTTGCCGCTAGCAACGTTCTTAGAACTTAGTTTAGTCAGACCTCAATATTTCCTTTTGGCACACCCTACAGGGCACATTTATGATCGGATTGCTTTGAAACCTGGCAGGCTTGTGTGGGGTGACCTCTAGATGGGAGCTATCGATTTTCTTCCATTTCTGTCAAAACATGTTGCCGCTGGCAATGACCTTTGAACTCAGTTTAATCAGGCATCAATATATTCCTTTGGCACACCCTACAGGGCACATTTAAGATCAGAATGGTTTGAAACTTAGTATGTTTGTTTGGAGTTAACTCTAGATGGGAGCTATCAATTTTCTTCAATTTCTCTCAAAAGATGTTGCCGCTGGCAACGACCTTCGATAAACGTGCTGTTATGCATCAATATTTCCATTCGGCACCCATGCAGTGCATATTTTTGGCCGTATCGTTTTGAAACTTGATGTGATTGTTTTGGGGGACCTCTAGATGGGAGCCGTCAGTTTTCTTCCGTTTCCGTCAAATATAGTTGCCATTGGCAACGACCTCTGATGAATTTGGTAAAAACTTTGTGCAGATATGCATCAATATTTCCCTTTGACACACCCTGCAGGGCACATTTATGACTGGATCGCTTGGAAACTTGATGTGCTTCTGTGGGATGATATCTATATGGGAGTTATTTTCTTCCATTTCTGTCAAAAAATGTTGCCGCTGGCAACGACCTTTGAACTTAGTTTAGTCAGACTTCAGTATGTCCCTTTGGCACACCCTTCATGGCACATTTATGATCGGATGAAACTTGGTATGTGTGTTTGGGGTGACTTTTTTTTTCATTTCCATAAAAAATTATTGTTATCACCAGCCTTTGAACTTACTGCATTTGTGCAGCAACTTATCCCTTTGCGCTCTCTGCAGAGTATATTTATGCATTTCCATAAAAAGAGAGAAAAAAACCTTACCACAAGCAATGACCTTCAAACTTAGTGCATTTGTGCATTAACATCTTCCTTTGGAATGCCTCAGAGGGCGCACTCATTATCAGGTTGTTTTGAAACTTTGTATGCTTATGCAGGGTGACAAAGGTAGGAGCTATTGATTTTATTTTCATTTCCATCTAAAACTGTTGCTGTTAGCAACAATCTTCGAATTTATTGCATTTGTGCATCAACATTCTTCTTTGACATGGCCTACAGGCCATATTTATCATAGGATAGTTTTTAGCTAAACTTGACATAGTCAAGATAAGCTATTGCCATCACGCGTGCGGAAGTCTGTTAGTCTGTGAGTCTGTGACGTCTGTTCACATTTTCCTTTAGCACGGGCTACACCCCGCAGTTCTTGTCTGAGCGTCACGAAATTTCATATGCAGGTTTGGGGTCATGTCTAGATGAGAACATCCCCCTTTGATCGCGATCGGGCAACCGGTATGGCTGCCCGAGCCCAAAACCTGAAAACCACTAGCACAGTCTACAGGTCGTATTTATGAAGGGATTTCATTGTAACTTGGTAGGATGCCTCTGTATAATGCCTAGATGAGAACGTCCCCTTTTGGGCATGATCTGTCACCCGTGATGGCTGCCTAAGCCCGAAACCCAAAAACTTTTAGCACAGTCTGCAGGTCATGTTTAATGTGGATGGATTTCATTGTAACTTGGTAGGATGACTCCTTATGATGTCTAGATGAGAATTTCCCCATTTGGGCATGATCTGCCAACCCTGACGACTGCCCGAGCCCAAAACCCGAAAACTTTAGCACAGTCTACAGGTCATATTGATTGAGGAATTTCATTGTAACTTGGTGGGTTGACTTCACACAATGTCTGGATGAGAAAGTCCCCTTTTGGACGTGATTGGGCAACCGTGACGGCTACAGGGGCCCGAAGCCCGAAAACCTTTAGCACAGTCTAGAGGTCATATTTATGAATGGATTTCATTGTAACTTGGTAGGATGACTCCAAATAATGTCTAGATGAGAACGTCCAATTTTGATCGCGATCATGCAGCCTTGATGGGTGCCTGAGCCCAAAAACCTTTAGCATAGGCAAAAGGTCATATTTATGGAAGGATTTCATTGTAACCTGTTAGATTGACTCCATATAATGCCTAGATGATGACATCCCCTTTTGGTCTTGGTTGGTCAACTGAGATGGCTACAGGTGCCTGAAGCCCGAAAATCTTGAGCACTGTGTACAGGTCATATTTATGAAGGGATTTCATTGTAACTTCATAGGATCACTCCAGATGATGTCCAGATGAGAATTTCCCCTTTTGGTTGCGATCATTCAACCATGATGGCTGCCCAAGACTAAAGCCCGAAAACCTTTTGCACAGTCTTCAGATCATATTTATGAAGGGATTTCATTGTAACTTGGTAGGTTGACTTCATGTAATGTCTAGATGAGAACAGCCCCTTTTGGACACCATTAGGCAACTGTGTTGGCTACAGGGGCCCAAAGCCCGAAAATCGTGAACACAGTCTACAGGTGATATTTATGAAGGGATTTCATTGTATCTTGGTAGGATGACTCTAAATAATGTCTAGATGAGAACGTCCCCTTTTGGTCGCGATCATTCAGCCTTGATGGCTGCCCGATCCCAAAACCCCAAAACCTTTAGCATAGTCTATTGGTCATATTTATGGAAGGACTTCATTGTAACCGTAAGTTTGACTCCATATAATGCCTAGATGATGACATCCCCTTTTGGTCGTGATTGGTCAACTGTGACGGCATCAGGGGCCCGAAGTCCAAAAACCTTGAGCGCAGTCTACAGGTCATATTTATGAAGGGATTTCATTGTAACATTGTAGGATCACTCCAGAAGATGCCCAGATGAGAATGTCCCCTTTTGGTTGCGATCATTCAGCCATGATGGCTACCAGAGCCCAAAGTCCAAAAACCTTTAGCACAGTCTACAGGTCATATTTATTAAGGGATTTCATTGTCCCCTTTTGGTTGCGATCATTCAGCCATGATGGCTACCAGAGCCCAAAGTCCAAAAACCTTTAGCACAGTCTACAGGTCATATTTATTAAGGGATTTCATTGTAACTTGGTAGGTTGACTTCATATAATGTCTAGATGAGAACGTCCCCTTTGGACGCAAGTGGGAAACTGACGGCTACAGGGGCCCGAAGCCCGAAAACCTTTAGCACAGTCTACAGGCCATATATATGAAGGGATTTTAATGTAACTTGATAGGATGACTCGTTTTGGAATAATTTCACTGTAACTTGGTAACTTTTGTTGATATACGTTAACTCTGAGGGCCACATACATTAACTGTGAGGTCATATTAACCCACCCCTCAGCTCTTTAGTACAGTGTACACCTCATATTATTTTTATCATAATAATAGCATACAGGGAACAGAAATGAACATATTCCCGATTATTGATGTTTACCCCTTTGCTTAAAAAATTTAATTTCGTTGCTGTGTTAGGGCATTTTACTTTAATCTTCTAAGTAGGGTTGCCCGTGGCTTTGGAGATTAATCTCTCCCGCGAACACAGGGGTTTGGTTGCGGACGGCCCTGTACCTTGTTGTTTTTATTGATAACCTTAGGGGGCGTTTTGGCTATTACGTTATCCATCAGTTAGGCTAGCTGTCGCAGTCCCATTCACAATTCCTAGTAATATAGGGTCTGCTGTGTTAACAGACCCTACGGTTTCTGATGTGACCTCAGAGTTCTTTTCAATATCGGTGTCCAGTGAATTTTGGCTGTGTGTTTTTGTCTTCTTGACCAACTGTTCAGTAGTCGTTTAGAAGCCCTCTTCGTCTTCAACGTCAACTGTTTCGTCATTATTACGGAACTCACTGGAGAGTTTCCTTTTCGGTCGATTTTGGTTCGGTGATTTATTTTGTCTTTGCGATTGGGGAAGTTTAACTGAATTTGAATCAAATTGAATGTCCGCTGCGTCCGCAGTTGAAACTGCAGCTACGTTAGCTGCTTCTTCCACTATGGAACGCAGCCGGTTATCCTAGCTGGGCTTAATTAGTTCTGACCCTTGGCTAGATGTGCTTCCTTCACTTATTCTTTGTTGGCCCTTACTTTTTTCCAAAGAGTTTCTGTGTAAAAACATTCAATGTCAATTTTTCATGTCTGTATACCTGGCCTGCCCGATATTTACTTGCGAATTTAGCGTGTCGCTCTTGCATCAGGTCTATTTCCGTTTTCATTTTGTTAACGGCGAAATCAAATTTTAACCTTTTCTCTCACGCTGTCCTGGATTGTATATTTAGAGCCAAATTTTCTTAGAATGAAGGGAGGATGTAATTGTAGAAATTCCCTGTACCTGTTGACTGTACCCAAATTGTTTATTGCTTTGTAATGGGCTTCTTTTATTATTTTTAAATTTTTATGCCAGAAAGGTGGTAAAGGGTGTTCGGTTTCATTTGTTCGGGAGGAGTTCATCGGGGGTGATTCCGATTGTTGGTAATTTTGGGAGCATGTTGAGAGATTGGTGAAACGTTAGGTTGGATGGGCTATCGGAGGCAATTTTTGAGATGAAGACTTTTGACTGACTATCATTTTGGAGTTTTGTTAGGCGAGAACATTTTTCAGAATGTGGGAGATTCAAATGTACAAATTGGTTTAGAGCAAAATGCAAAGGAACACTTACCTGCGACATCCTTACATAGAGAAAATAACCTAAAGAAGCAGGAGTAACATCTATGCTGAAAATATACACTTAACAAAAGATAGTCGTCAAAGATAATTTTACTTGATATATTTCAATATATTCATCTCTTCAGAAACAAAACTATTACAACAAACAACCTCAATGGTTTTGCGCGCCGAAGGCGCGCAGGGTCAGTGACGGACAAGCCCCTTTTCATCCTCATTATCGGCATAGTTTGAATTTTCAAAAACTTCAAAACAGCATCGTCAACATCAAAGAAGGAGAAGGGTTCTAATGTGCCGTCGGTCTTCGGACAAGTTGTCACTTATTGATAGAGTTTAGGTACAGGCTTTCATCGGTAAGTACAGGCTGCCTCGGGGTCGTTGTGGAAGCTGTAGATGGATTCAGAGGCAGTCACGGAGGAAATAACGATCCTTGACAAGGAACCACCAACCCGTACTTCCCTGGTTCGGGGACAGGCCTGCTATATTCCTATTTGGCCGGGCCTGGATGCGCTCTAGAAGCGTGTCCAAAAAAGGGCAAAAGAGGGACGTAGGACCAACGCTCGCCTCTTCGGAGGCGGTGACCACCTCTAGGGATGTGGTGAAGTATGATCAGAATCCGTAGCGGTTGCCATAGGTCCATAGCGGTTATAATGATTTCATAACGGTTATCGGGGGAAAAGCATGTAATGTGTGAAAGTTTGGTGTCTGTCTTCACGGTCTTGTTCCGTCTTCAAGCAAGTAGAGTCTGCCACTTTTGTCCGTCGTTCGTACTTAGAAGCGATCCTCCTTTTTTCATTGGTAGAATAAAGGGTTGGATAAAAGATATGTCGTGTGATACGAATCACTCCAAGGTGTGAGAACACATTAATCAACATGCTGTGTTATAACACGCTGGATTCTACAATGGAAATACCACATAGAATACAGAAAGCCCTGTCAGCGCTGGACGCCTCTCTCCCACTTACTTGGGCTATCCAAGTAAAAGATGAGATCATCCAACTGACTGTGGACGTTGTGACAAAAGACCACCAACCACCTCCTTCGGGGAAAGGTAGTACTTTTCGTGAGAGGATTGCCTCTCGCACTGGTCCTTACCAGAGCTGGAACGGTTAAGGGGTTTTCTTGATCGATTAATCACGTGGATTAACTTTGGTTAACCGATTAATCACTTGTCCAAATAGATATCTGAATAATTGCCATACCGTTGATGATTTACAGCATGAACCCTTTACCCAACGTAACAAACAAAACCGACTAGGCCTATATACAAAAATCTCCATTCAAATTTATTATGTTTTCAATTTTCGTATCAAAAACATAGCTTATGATCCCTCATTGGAACGAGCTCGTTCCAATGAGGGGTCATAAGCTATGTTTTTGAGACAAAAATTGAAAATTTTTAGTAATTCATGAATTTATTTTGCAAGTATCGTCTGCTACCCGCAATGGATAAAGGGTTAGGAATGACCATTTCCAGCCACTGACACAGTATGATAATCATGCAAATAAATAAGTATGTCAGCAAGTAACTTGCATGCTTTACTCTGTCTCATATAATTGATGTGAGTCAGTGTGACAATGTTTGCCTGTTTTGGAGTAAGTTTGTTCCTTTGTTAACCAATATAATACAGTAGTTCAAAAGTAACGGTTAATCGATCAATTACTTTTTGTATCGATCAAGATGTTGATCATTGATTAATCGATTAATCGGTTAACCGTTTCAGCTCTTGTCCTTACCCGAGGGACTCAGGACCAGCACCCACCGAAAAGCAGAAGAAAAAGAGTCTTTCCACCAGGCGCCGAGATTTCTGACGTTTGGAAGAATTCATGAAAAGGAAGAAGGAAGAGAAAGCGGAGAAGAAGACCGAGAATGCCATCTCCCAACTTCCAACTTCTGTAACTCCCATCCACATCCCAGTTGCCTCCCTCCGGGAGACAACCTGGAGGGTGGCGATGTTATAAGTGAGGCGGAGACGGAGATGGAAACTGGTTTTTCAGAGCCTCCTTTTCCAATCTCTCCCCTTCCTCCTGATCGGCAAGCAAAGATTGATGCCTCGTTTGCTAAAGCCGAAGCAGCCATTGAATCTTCCCAGAGACACATGGAAAGAAGAGCAAGAGAAGAGATGAAAGAAAAGGAAAGACTCATTACTGAACTCATTACGGAAGCCCGTCTTGAAATCCAGTAAAAACCTAAATCTCCAATATCGCCAATTGCCAGCCCACCAAAGCCATCAGCCAAGGAAAGACAGCGAAACAAAAAAACATCCAAACGCCGCAAATAAAAGACCACCATTTTAGTTTGTCTTTATATGCCTATGATATGTATAGATATGCATATCGTTTGTCAATATATGCGTATCATTTGTCTATGTATGCTTATACTGGATTGTAATTCAAACTATGCGCATCGTTCTTCAATATATGCATATCATTTATCTATATATTCCTATAGTTTGTTTTTATACGCCTATCATTTGTCTTTATATGCTTATCATATGTGTAGATATGCATATCGTTTGTCAATGTATGCATAGCGTTTTTCTTTATATTCTTATCAAAAAGCTATACATGCATATCGTTTGTCAATATATGCATATAGTTTGTCAATATATGCATATCGTTTGTCTTTATATGCATATCGGTGTATATTATATGCATATCAGTTGTCTATATATGCATACCGTTTGTCTTTATATGGTTATAGTTTGTCTTTATATGCGTATAGTTTGTCTTTATATGGCTATCATATGACTAGATATGCATATCGTTTTTCAATATATGCATATCGTTTGTCAATATATTCATATCATTTGTCTTTATATGCTTATCATATGTCTATACATGCATATCGTTTGTCAATGTATGCATATAGTTATCAATATATGCATATAATTTGTCTTTATATGCATATCGTTGTATATTATATGCATATCAGTTGTCTATATATATGCATACCGTTGTCTCTATATGGTTATAGTATCAGTTGTCTATATATGCATACCGTTGTCTTTATATGCATATCATTTGTCAATATATGCTTATCGTCTGTTGATATATGCTTATAGTTTGTCTATATATGCGTATCATTCGACATTATATGCATATACTTCGACATTATATGACATTTCATTATAGTATGTTGCGTTAAAATAGCGGAATTAAAATTGTAATTCTGTTCGCGGAATTATTTTTCACTGGTTGAAATCATGCAGATACTATCGACTGCAGGACTGCTATGGTTGAATTACAAGCTCAACAACAGAACTAGGAGTGAAAACTTAGAGAAACATCGAAAGATTATGTTGGAATAACTATTTAAATTGGTACTTTTATTTTTCACTGGTTGAAATCATGCAGATACTATCGACTGCAGGACTGCTATGGTTGAATTACAAGCTCAACAACAGAACTAGGAGTGAAAACTTAGAGAAACATCGAAAGATTATGTTGGAATAACTATTTAAATTGGTACTTTCTTTTTCATTTTCGTTCCACTTCCCCATGTAGTATATACAGTTTTTCTACAATCCCAGCCTCTGCGCTCGAAATTATGTCGGAGGGCCAGGTCAAAGCTGCGTTAGCAGCGATTAACATGGAAACTTTGTACCCCGGTCCCGAGATTTGAAGCAGAACGGATCTCGGGTAGAGTTGTAAGACAGCTTTTAGATGACCATCTGCAAAGATTAGGAATATTAACAATAGGAGATAGATTAAGATCTAGAGCCGAAGCATCAAGGTACATACAATGTACAGTGACATTCGGGGTCATTGTAAACGGGTCAGAGAAAGCCGAAAACTACAGATCTGATGTAAACAATGATCCTGTAGACCGATCGGTGTTTCTGAGATCGATTGATTTTCCCGATTTGAAGAAGCTGACACACATTGCAGTGATCGCAATTCACCAGGAATGAAAGTTTTTGGGAACGTATCGCCCCAAAACCAGTTCCTCTAGTATCACTATCAGGACGGGTCCCACTAAACACCCTAATTCACCAAAATACACCCAAATGCCATACAATATTACTCAGGGTTTGGGAACTTTAGCCCCCGGGAAGTTTCGGCCCCGAAACGTTTCGGCCTTAGGAAGTATCGGTCACCACTAATGGGAAGTTTCAGCCTCGGGAATTCAGTCTCTTTCACTAGTATCAGTGACGTACCGGCAGCCAGTCTCTATCACTAGTATCAGTGACGTACCGGCAGCCAGAGGGGGCATGCCCCCCCCCCCCCCTAAACAGGTCGAGGATTTTTACCGATTGGACTATTATAGCCCGATCGAGGTATTATAGTCCAATCGGGCTATACATTTCGATTGAAAAACCTCAAATGGCGAAAAATGCCAGAAAAATTTCAATACCGGTTTTTCAGGCCTTAAAAGGTTTCAATGGGCCTTCACATGCAGTTTATAATTTCTTTCCTCTTTAATTTTGACAGTAACTCGACTGAAATTTCAATTTTGAACTTTTAATTCAAAGTTTAAAAAATAACTGTTGGGGAAGCTGGAGGAGGGTTGGGGGATGAGGTTGGGGATAATGAATAAACAGCTTCAAAATGCAGTATTGGGGTTATTGCTGAATTGGAAGGAATAGTTGCTACCCTATGCATTTTCTGTGAAGGAAACTCATTTTTAGCTCAACTTTGGCGAAGCCAAACTGGAGCTTATGCCATGGCCCATCGTCCGTCTGTCCGTCAACAATTGGATACGGCTCGAGCTAGAGGCCGTATTTATGAACCGATCTTTACGAAACTTCTTGGGTACCTTTGTTATGACCGTGGGGCGAGAACGAGTGTTATTGGGTTTGGTTCGAAATTCAAGATGGCTGCCAGCCGCCATTTTGTACCGACGATGCAGAAATCTGTTTTTTGTACAGAACTTCCATATGAAAGCTCTGATTTGAATAATTTTTTGTATGAATGTTTAGTACCATGGGATACATCACATATAATACGTTTTTTTTTTTTCTCGTGCGTAAATTATGCAAATTAGACTAACTTTGATGTTTTGGGGGGTTATTTTCAGCACTGTAAGTGCAAATGCCAATACGGCTCGGGCTAGAGGCCGTATTTATGAACCGATCTTTACGAAACTCCTTGGGTACCTTTGTTATCACCGTGGGACGAGAACGCGTGTTTTTGGGGTCCGGTCTGAAATTCAAGATGGCCGATGGCAGCCATTTTGTACAAAATTTGGTGCAATCAGATTTTTGTACAGAACTTCCATATGAAAGCGCTGATTTGAATAATTTTTTGTGTGAATGTTTAGTACCATGGGATACATCACATATAATACGGGTTTTTTTTCTCGTGCAGAAATTATGCAAATTAGATGAACTTTGATTTTTTCAGTGCTACTTACGCACAGTAAGTACACATGTCAATACGGCTCGGGCTAGAGTCTGTATTTAAGAACCGATCTTCACGAAACGTCTTGGGTACCTTTGTTATCACCTTGGGACGAGAACGAGTGTTTCTGGGTGCGGTCCAAAATTAAAGATGGCTGCCAGTGGCCATTTTGTACCGAAATTAGGTCTAATCAGTTTTTTGTACACAACTTCTATGCGGCTCAGGCTAGAGGCCGTATTTATGAACCGATCTTTACGAAACTTCTTGGGTACCTTTGTTATCACCGTGGGATGAAAACGAGTGTTTTGGGGTGTGGTCCGAAATTCAAGATGGCCACCAGCAGCCATTTCGTACCAAAATTAGTGCAATCAGTCTTTTGTACAGAACTTCTGTATGAAAGTTCTGATTTGAATAAATTTTTGTATGAATGTTTAGTAACATGGAATACATCACATATAGTACGAGTTTTTTTTCTCGTGCAGAAATTATGCAAATTAGATGAACTTTGATTTATTCAGTGCTACTTATACACTGTAAGTGCACATGTCAATACGGCTCGGGCTAGAGGCTGTATTTATGAAGCGATCTTCACAAAACTTCTTGGGTACCTTTGTTATCACCTTGGGACGAGAACGAGTGTTTCTGGGTGCGGTCCAAAATTCAAGATGGCTGCCAGTGGCCATTTTGTACCGAAATTAGGTCCAATCAGTTTTTTGTCACAACTTCTACACAGCTCATATTTGTGAACTGATCTTCACGAAACTTCTTGGGTACCTTTGTTTTCACATTGGGACAGGAATGAGTGTGTTTTGGGGTGCCTTTGTTATCACTGTGCTATGAGAACAAATATTTTGGGGTTCAGTCAGACCCACTCTGGGACTCAAAGATTTTTTTCTAGTTTAGCATCTGACTGTCACCCACCTTTACAATACTTTACCTATACATTTGATACAGGCAACGGTCAGTATTTATGTACAGACCGTTACAATACTTTATATGTACCTTTGTTATCAGGCCATTACCTAGATGTTTGTCATTGCTGTGTCACATACTATACATGTACATGTCTTTGTCTTGACAAGTTGAGCTACAGTGTCATTGACATTTTCATTTAATTTTGTTAGGGTCAAGAGGGGTCATGCTAAAATTTCAGGTTTGGAAAGCCCGATTTTGTCACACCACAAAGTATAATTTGAAATTTTTTAACTTTATTAAGCAAATTGAACAGAAAAGTTAAGACAGTAACTGTTACCAGTATGCAATAAATCCTGATCCTTTTTCTATGGAAATTAGCAAGATTTTAACACTCTCCAAACCACAAATTTTCTCCAGAATAATAACCATTTTCAGACAAATCATGAATCATCCCCCTATCCACTCTTATTCCTTAGTTAGTTTGGGTAATTTTTTGTGTGTTTGTTTTTGCTCTTTTTTGCCTTTTTGCATAACATGACAAAAATCATTCTTTTAAAAAAATATTTTAAAACTAAAATAAAATTGACTCTTATGCTCATACCCAGTCGCCGAATAATAAAATCTCACTTTCAAAATTTTTTTTTTTTTCAACATTTGGAATTATAACTTGGGTGGGGTTGAAAGTGTACAAATACATATGATACAACTGCTGTATATTTATGTCTGCAACCAGTTGAGTGTAAGGACTGGTGTTTGTTGGGTTTAATAATTAGTAATTTGTTTTGTTTTGTTTGGGTTTTTTTTTTTTTGGTGGGGGGGGGGGGGGGTTGGGGGGGGGTTAATAAATAAGCTTTGTTATGGAAGAAATTACCGACTAGTCCTGGCATTTCACTGGTCAAGTTGGGTAGAAATAAGTTTATAAACAAATTCTTGTGCTGGTAGTTATAAGAAAAAATCATCAAAGTTCAAAACAAATACAAAGAAATTATTGAATTTATTCCTGCTAGCGCTTTCACCGTTTTCTCTGCGGATCTTCAGGCATTTTTGCTTTTATAAAAAACAAAATTTAAAAAAATGCCGGTACGTCACTGATACTAGTGATAGGGACTGAATTCCCGAGGCTGAATCTTTCCACCAGTGGTGGCCGAAACTTCCCAAGGCCGAAACTTCCCGGGGCCTAAAGTTCCCAAACCCAAGTTAATGTTGTATGGGCATTTGGGTGTATTTGGGTGATTTACGGGTTTAAGTGGGACCCGTCCTGATAGTGATACTGGACGAACTGGTTTTGAGGCGATACGTTCCCAAAAACTTTCATTCCTGGTGAATTGTGATCACTGCAATGTGTGTTAGTTTCTTTCATTCGGGAACATCAATCGATCTCAGAAACACCGATCAGTCTACAGGATCCATGTTTACATCAGATCTGCAGTTTTCGGTTTTCCCTGACCCGTTTACAATGACTCCCGAATGTCACTGTACATTGTATGTACCTTGATGCTTCGGCTCTAAATCTTAATCTATCTCCCATTGTTAATATTCCTAATCTTTGCAGATGGTCATCTAAAAGCTGTCGTACAACTCTACCCGTGATCCGTTCTGCTTCGAATCTCGGGTACAAAGTTTCCATTTTAATCGCTGCTAACGCAGCTTTGACCTGGTCGTGCGACATAATTTTGAGCGCAGAGGCAGGGATTGCAGAAAAACTGTAAATACTACATGGGGAAGTGGAAGGAAAATTAAAAAGAAAGTACCAATTTAAATAGTTATTCCAACATAATCTTTCAATATTTCTCTAAGTTTTCACTCCTAGTTTTGTTGTTGAGCTTGTAATTCAACCATAGCAGTCCTGCAGTCGATAGTATCTGCATAATATCAACCGGTGAAAAATAATTCCGCGAACAGAATTCCAATTTTAATTCCGCGATTTCAACGCAGCATACTATAATGAAATGTCATATAATGTCGATGTATATGCATATAATGTTGAATGATACGCATATATAGACAAACTATAAGCACATATCAACAGACGACAAGCATATATTGACAAATGATATGCATATAAAGACAAAATATAACCATATGAAGACAAACGGTATGCATATATAGACAACTGATAAGCATATAATATACAACGATATGCATATAAAGACAAACGATATGCATATATTGACGAACTATATGCATATATTGACAAACGATATGCATATATAGATTTCTGATAAGCATATAAAGACAAATGATATGCATATATTGACAAAACGGTATGCATATATTGACAAACGATATCGATATCAAAACATATATGCATATAAAGACAAACTATAAGCATATAAAGACAAACTATAAGAATATATTGATAAATGATATGCATATATTGAAGAACAATACGCATAGTTTGAATTACAATCCTATAAGCATACATTGACAAATGATACGCATATATTGACGAACGATATGCTTATCTATACATATGATAGGCATATAAAGACAAACTATAAGCAAATAAAGACAAACTATAATCATATAAAGACAAATGATATGCACATATTGAAGAACGATAAGCATATATTGACGAACGATATGCATATATTAGGAGAGCGCCACATAAGGCAGCTGTCGTTAATGTGGTTATTGTGACCAGAGGCTCTTTTTCTGAGGTTATTACTTTTCCCAATGTACTCTTCATTGCAACCCGGACACTCTATAACGCATAGGACGTTTGGTGATGCGCATGTGAGGGGTGTTTTAACAACGAAGGGTGAGTTGCACTTTCGTAATTTGAATGAATTTCCCTCCATTTGGACCTCACAGGTTCCGCACCATTTGCTGCCAATGCTCCTAGAGACCGTTGGGGTGTTCGTTTCCTCATCTGATTTCGCTCGCGTATGTTTGCTGGTTATTTCTTGCATTCGATTAGTTTTCACATTCCTTCACTGCCTTTTAACATGGCCAAATTGGATAGGATAAAAGGAAACAGTTCCGGATTGTTTGGATTGAAGGTGGTGATAAAAGTGAGAATTTTGATACTTTTCCTTTTGAGTTCTCAATTCTGCTCAGGGAGTTTGCTCTGTCAATACCTTTTCTTTCTTTATCGGTTTAATTGGATATCCGCGTTTCTCTCTCGAGAGTTTGTTGGTTCATTAAGTCTATTAGTTCTATGTTCTGGGTTTGTAATTTTTTGTGCAGACTTTCCAGCTAGATTATAAGGGATATTTCTTTTTGTGTGACCGGGGTGACCGGATCTGAAGTACAGGTAGTATTTAGTGTCAGTTGGTTTGTGATATATGTGTGCTAGAAGAACTTCCTCTTCCAGTGGGATTAGAATATCCAAGAAGGAGTGGGGGTGTTTGCTTTTGTCCATTGTGAATTTAATTGCCGGGTGTTCGGTTTGTAGGGTACGGTGGATTTTTCTTAGTGTTTGATCTGAGTAAAGGAGTATTATAATACAATCATCGAGGTACCTTTTCCAGTTCTTTGCAAAGTTTTGTCTGAACTCTAAGCCAAAATGTTCCTCTACCTTTGAGTATAGTCTTTGTTCTATGTAGACCAGGGTCAGAGTGGCATAAACAGGTGCCATTTTAGTACCCATTGCGGTCCCTTTTATCTGTTTAAAATGATTATTGCCAATGTTGAAAGTGTTGTTTTCGAGAATGAATTTTATGCTCTCAAGTATAAATTCATCAGTGCCTTTCCTTTTTAACATTGGGTGTTTTGTAGCCAATATTCCACAGCTTCCAGCAGGAGTGAGTGTAGAAAGTTGCTGTAGAGGGACGTAACATCAAAGCTTACAGGGGTGAGCCTTCCTTGGCAGTTGTGGGCTGATGGTTGAGGAAATCCAGCTAATCTCTCGCATTGCTATGGATAATTGTCAAGTATGGCTGAAGAATTTTATCTATAATGGTGCTGATTCGGTGGCTTGCACATCTAGGCCCAGCAACCAAGCCAGAATATAAGCAGACTGTCACCTGTAAAATGAGGTCCCCAGAGGGTGAATATAGTGATGATACCCTGTACAGCAGGGTAGCATCACTAAATTTACCCTCTTTGAACCTCAATCTGAATCAGGGTCTCAAAACTGAACAGTAAGAGGTACCCATAGGATAAATTGGCCCACTGTAATTTATATTATTTGATAGCATCATCAAATTCACACTCTGGAGACCTCATTCTACAAATATCAGACTGCTTATTTTTAGGCCTGCCAGCAACGATCGGTCTGAATTTAAGGTCTGTAAGACCGTAGAATTTGCTAGATTTCAATTCGAATTGATACATATATTCAATTTTTTTTATGAGAATGGTGTGGGGTATTTTTTTTACAAGGTCTTCTATTTTTAGCTTAACTTGACTAAGTCAAGATAAGCTGTTGCCATCGCGCGTGCGGAAGTCTGTGAGTCTGTGATGTGAGTCTGTGGGTCTGTGAGTCATTTTCCTTTAGCACGGGCTACACCCTGCAGTTCTTGTCTGAACGTCACGAAATTTCATATGCAGGTTTGGGGTCATGTCTAGATGAGACCATCCCCTTTTGGTCGCGATCGGTCAAACGGTATGGCTGCCCACGCCCAAAACACGAAAACCATTAGCACAGTCTACATGTCGTATTTATGAAGGGATTTCATTGTAACATGGTAGGATGCCTCTGTATAATGCCTAGATGAGAACGTCCCCTTTTGGGTATGATCTGTCAACCGTGATGGCTGCCCAAGCCCGAAACCCAAAAACTTTTAGCACAGTCTGCAGGTCATGTTTAATATGGAGGGATTTCATTGTAACTTGGTAGGATGACTCCTTATGATGTCTAGATGAGAATTTCTCCATTTGGGCGTGATCTGCCAACCGTGACGACTGCCCGAGCCCAAAACCCGAAAACATTTAGCACAGTCTACAGGTCATATTTATTGAGGAATTTCATTGTAACTTGGTGGGTTGACTTCACATAATGTCTAGATGAGAAAGTCCTCTTTTGGACTTGATTGGGCAACTGTGACGACTACAGGGGCCCGAAGCCCGAAAACCTTTAGCACACTCTACAGGTCACATTTATGAAGGGATTTCATTGTAACTTGGTAGGATGACTCCAAATAATGTCTAGATGAGAACGTCCCGTTTTGATCGCGATCATTCAGCCTTGGTGGGTGCCCGAGCCCAAAAAACTTTAGCATAGGCAAAAGGTCATATTTATGGAAGGATTTCATTGTAACCTGTTAGGTTGACTCCATATAATGCCTAGATGATGACTTCCCCTTTTGGTCGTGATTGGTCAACTGTGATGGCTACAAGTGCCCGAAGCCCGAAAACCTTGAGCACCGTCTACAGGTCATATTTATGAAGGGATTTCATTGTAACTTCGTAGGATCACTCCAGATGATGCCCAGATGAGATTGTCCCCTTTGGTTGCGATCATTCAACCATGATGGCTGCCCGAAGCCCGAAAACCTTTAGCACCGTCTACAGGTCATATTTATGAAGGGATTTCATTGTAACTTGGTAGGTTGACTTCATATAATGTCTAGATGAGAACGTCCCCTTTTGGATACGATTGGGCAACTGTGGCGGATACAGGGGCCCGAAGCCCGAAAACCTTTAGAACAGTCTACAGGTCATAATTATGAAGGGATTTCATTGTAGCTTGGTAGGATGACTCCAAATAATGTCTAGATGAGAACACATCCCCTTTTGGTCGCGATCATGCAGCCTTTAAGGCTGCCCGAGCCAAAAGACCTTTAGCATAGTCTATAGGTCGTATTTATGGAAGGATTTCATTGTAACGTGTTAGGTTGACTCCATATAATGCCTAGATGATGACATCCCCTTTTGATCGTGATTGGTCAACTGTGATGGCTACAGGTGCCCGAAGCCCGAAAATCTTGAGCACAGTCTGCAGGTCATATTTATGGAAGGATTTCATTGTTACTTCGTATGATCACTCCAGATGATGCCCAGATGAGAATGGCCCCTTTTGGTTGCGATCATTCAACCATTATGGCTGCCCGAGCCCGAAGCCCGATTACCTTTAGCACAGTCTACAGGTCATAATTATGAAGGGATTTCATCGTAGCCTGGTAGGATGACTCCAAATAATGTCTAGATAAGAACGTCCCCTTTTGGTCGCGATCATTCAGCCTTGATGGCTGCCCGAGCCCAAAAACCTTTAGCATAGTCTATAGGTCGTATTTATGGAAGGATTTCATTGTAACTTGTTAGGTTGACTCCATATAATGCCGAGATGATGACATCCCCTTTTGGTCGTGATTGGTCAACTGTGATGGCTACAGGGGTGCCCGAAGCCCGAAAATGTTGAGCACAGTCTACAGGTCATATTTATGAAGAGATTTCATTGTAACTTCGTAGGATCACTCCAGATGATGCCCAGATGAGAATGGCCCCTTTTGGTTGCGATCATTCAACCATGACGGCTGCCCGAGCCCAAAGCCCGAAAACCTTTAGCACAGTCTTCAGTTCATATTTATGAAGGGATTTCATTGTAACTTGGTAGGTTGACTTCATATAATGTCTAGATGAGAACAGCCCCTTTTGGACATCATTAGGCAACTTTGACGGCTACAGGGGCCTAAAGCCCGAAAACCTTTAGCACAGTCAACAGGTGATATTTATGAAGGGATTCCATTTACCTTGGTAGGATGACTCCAAATAATGTCTTGATGAGAACGCCCCCTTTTGGTCGCGATCATTCAGCCTTGATGGCTGCCCGAGCCCCAAACCCCAAAACCTTTAGCATAGTCTATAGCTCATATTTATGGAAGGATTTCATTGTAACCTGTTAGTTTGACTCTATTTCATGCCTAGATGATGAGATCCCCTTTTGGTCGTGATTGGTCAACTATGACGGCTTCAGGGGCCCGAAGCCCGAAAACCTTGTGCACAGCCTACAGGTCATATTTATGAAGGGATTTCATAGTAACTTCGTAGGATCACTCCAGATGATGCCCAGATTAGAATGTCCTCTTTTGGTTGTGATCATTCAGCCATGATGGCTGCCCGAGCCCAAAGCCCAAAAACCTTTAGCACAGTCTACAGGTCATATTTATGAAGGGATTTCATTGTAACATGGTAGGTTGACTTCATATAATGTCTAGATGAGAACGTCCCCTTTTGGGAAACTGACGGCTACAGGGGCCCGAAGCCCGAAAACCTTTAGCACAGTCTACAGGCCATATTTATGAAGAGATTTCAATGTAACTTGATAGGATGACTCGTTTTGGAATAATTTCACTGTAACTTGGTAACTTTCGTTGATATAGGTTAACTGTGAGGGCCACATACATTAACTGTGAGGTCATATTAACCCACCCCTCAGCTCTTTAGTACAGTGTCCACCTGATATTATTTTTATCAAAAACATAGCATACAGGGGACAGAAATTAACATATTCCCAATTATCACAATTCTTGTCTTATTTCATAATCCTTTCATAAACATTGAACATGATCCTTTTCATCAAACACAACACACAGACAGGTTAAGCTACAGTGTCATTGACACTTTCGTTAGCTTAACTTGACAAAGGCAAGATAAGCTATTGCCAGCACGTGTGCGGAAGTCTGTTAGTCTGTTAGTCTGTTCACATTTTCTTTAGCACAGGCAGTACCCTGTTGTTCTTGTCCGATCATCACGAAATTCCATGTACTTGTTCCAGGTCATGTCTAGAAGAGAACGTCCCCTATTGGTCGCGATCGGTCAACCGTGACGGCTGCACGGGCCCGAAACCTGAAATCCTTTTGCACAGTCTACAAGTCGTATTTATGAAGGAATTCATTGTAACTTTGTAGGATGACTCTGTATAATATGCAGATGAGAACGTCCTATTTTGGTCGGTCGGGTTGAGTGAACCATGACGGCCACAGGGGCACTTTACCTAGATTCCTTTAGCACAGTCCACAGGTTGCATTTATGAAGGGATTTCATTGTAATATGGTAGGATGACTCAGTATAATGTCCTATTTTAGTCACGATCGGTCAGCCGTTACCGTCGCCTGGTCACGTGACCTAGATTCCTTTAACACTGTCTACATGTTGTTTTTATGGAGGGATTTCATTGTAACTTAGTAGGATAACTCGGTATGACATCTAGATAAGACTGCCCGATTTTGGTCACAACAGGTCAACCATGGCCGCCGGACCAGCACGTGACCTAGATACCTTTATCAAAGTCTACGAGTCGTATTTATGAAGGGATTTCATTGTAACTTGGTAGGATGACTCGTTTTGGAATGATTTTACCGTAACTTGGTAACTTTGGTTGACATACGTTAACTGTGAGGGCCAGCTTAACACAGGCCTCAATTATTTAGTACAGTCTACACCTCAAATTATTTTTATTGAAAACATAGGGATTGTTAGTTGGGGGGGGGGACCCAGAAGGTGTTAAGGTAGTGACTGGGTAATGGTCAGGTGGGGATTGTGTGTATAAACAAGGTAACTCCAGAACAAGATTGTTTGATAGATATGGTTTATCTACCCCTACTCCCACCCCCACACATACCTGGGGTTCTCCTCACAAATAAATGCACTATATTTTTTTAGGTTAGTCGTGTTTACGCGTGAGCAGGACCGAACCAGCACAACATAATCCGCAGTGTATCCGTAAAAGCTACAGTTCAGAGTATACCAGTATTTTTGGTTAACATGTACAATTAACCCGGATAGTCCTAACTAGGACCCTTTGGTCGGTACCCCTCCTCCACATTCCCTATGAGGAAGCAGGAGATGAGGGTTACGACCGGAGGGTCCTAGCCAAGATGAGGGGAGGCCCCCGGACCCCAAAATATCATGTTTGCCCCCCCCCCCCAAAAAAAGAAAAAAAATTGGCTAGGAAACCCCTATTATAGAATCATGGCTACGCGCCTGGTCTTAACTAACCCAACCCACACATTAAGGAAATATGGAAATGTTTCAAAGTGTTTTTTATTAACGGAGGTAATTTTATTGACTGCAGTAAACGATTGCTCATTTTGGGTCATCGTGTAGGAGCAAAGTCCGATAAATCACTAGATTTCCGACAAAATCTTTGTTGGCGTAAGAGGGGTCCTCAGCCGTCCGGCCTCAGCTGTATATCCACGCCATTGCTGGTATTCTTACGAACCGTTTTACATTTTTTGTATTTTCAGATATACAACATTTATATCGCCTGAAAAACTCGAAAATATTAACGGAGTTGAAAAAAAACTAGCTCATTTACCAACTATGAGGCAGTATTTTAGATATGAAAACTGCAGGTTTGTATTTTCCACTGAGGTGATAAGTTATAAAGAAACTAATATACAAGAGCAAGAGAGCTATGTTTGATATCCACCCCAAAATTACTCCCACACAAACTTTTCAAAACGCTTAGTGAAAAATAGAATGAAAGACTGGTGTGGAAGAGGGGAACGTTGGACAAGTTTTTTTCGCGGACTCTGGGTCACTGGGGAACATGTTGTGGGTCTTGGCCTCTTAAAACACCATAGGTTCACCCCTCCGTTTTTATCGGAGCCACATTGTGGGATGTTTTACAAGTAATGTCATACTGTTAGGGCACACTTTTTCGTTTTTTTTTGTGGTATTAACCCTTTATAAGTGCGATTTCTGTGCCTCAGTGGTTCAACTTGGTAAGTAAATAATTAATACCCAATTTCCGGTAACCTGAAAACGTTTTTGTAAATTGTATTGCTGGACAAAGGAAACGTATTTTATAGGACTGTACTTAATAAATACACCCAAGGGCGCCGGATGCACTACGGGACGGGGGGGGGGGGGAGAGGGGGTTAGACCCCAGGGAAAGGGGCATTTACTCTCACTTGCAACCTCGCCATGACATGCCAAAGCATGCATTGTCTCGAAGGCCGAAGGCACGAGATGGGGAAGTTTGAGAGGATGTGTCCCCTCCCATCGGGGGAAACACTTCCTTCCAAACTCCCCCATTGAATTTTGAAAGTTCCCTGAACGGATTTGGGAAGTATTTTGGCTTTGCTTCGAGATTAAATCATTGAAAAAATGAGTGACAAACGTGAGAAGGACATTGCCCCCCCCCCCCCCCCCACAACCTGGTCCGAAGGCGGGGGGGGGGGGGGGGGCAGCTGCACCGTGCTTCCGGCGTCCCTGAACACCCCCAAATATCCACAAAACGTCTGCATTCAAAATGACCCTGCAAGAGAATGGAAACAAAAGCTTGTACAGTGTTTCAATCAACTGGAGGGTCGTCCGTCCGTCTGCTATCGAACTCTGGGTATGCAACCAGTCATTTTCATCTCTCCGCTGGCTATTTCACAACTATGTGTGAATACAGGAAATATGCATACAGTGGGCCTATGTCCATTTTGGAAAAGTAAATTTGTTACACTGCTGCATGCATGGCAACACAAATTATTAAATGTGCTATAGTATACCATGAGATGCATGTCAGGCTAGAAACATCATCTGGCGGTGTTGCATCTCACATGGGGAAGTGGGATGAAAGAATGGAGGACATGTGGTTAGTGGGTGACACACAGGAGAGGGTATATGCTTATTGGAGAGACTGTGAAGAATGGGGTACGGGATGTCATCAAGCAGTTCGTCTCAAGAGTACTATGGGATAGGTGAGGCCAGGCGCGTAGTCAGGATATCAAAGTTAGGGGGCAAGAGTAATATCTATGGGGGCTATTTCAGCGACCTGAACGTAGCGGGAACCCCCTACGAAAGGGGATAGCCGCTGTGTTCAGATCGCTGAACTACTGGGGGGGGGGGGGGGGGGGGGGCATACGGAATAGGATGCGCAGCATCATCCGAGCCACGTAGCGGCGAGATGGAGGCGAGCACAAGAGGGGAACACACCTTTTTGCTGGGAAAAGTATTGAAATTCGAGAAATAAACCGCAATTTCCTTGACTCTGAGTCCGTTTGTGTCCATAATTTATAAGTTGTGAAAGGTATCAATAATTAGGGGGGGGGGAATGACTAAAGTTGGGGGCATGCCCCCCCCCCTCCCCCTGGCTAAGCTACTGAGTGAGGCGTGGGGATAAGGAGGTATTTGGGAGTACAGAGCTAAACAAGGCCATCTTACCTGAGAACCGTGACAAATCAGCGGCCGGCCAAAGTGGTATTATTACAATAATGATTGACCGCGTTTGACAGAAATGTCGCCGTTAATGTCTGATATCATGAAGTAAACAAGTAAGTAAAGTATTTCAGCGGGGGATCTTAAACCGATCGTTTTCATTAGTGCACAACGTGTTGTAAAATAATTATAACTAGTTGTGAAGTTATTCGAACAAGTTGTCATGCCATTATAGAGAGTTGACAAATCATTATAATGAGGTATTTAGTCATTATAAAGAACTTTGATGTTGTTAAATCGAGTTGACAATTCGTAATTATAATATGTGAAATAATTGTAACGAGTTTGTAAAGTCGTTATACCGATTGGCAAGTCATTATAACGAGTTGGGAAATCGTTAGCTGCTAAGTCGTTTTAACAAGATGACAAGTTATAAAAGGTTCCAAATGTCATTATAACGAGTTGATAGGTGATAATAAGGGGTTGATAAGTTGTTCATAATGGTTTGCAAGCCGTTATAACGAGCAGAACAGTTTTGAAGTCATCATAACGACTCGGAAAGTCATTATAATGAGTACACAAAAAGCTATAATGCCTTAACTAGCCATTATGATGAGTTGCAAAGTCTTTTTAACAGATGGACAAGTAGTTATAACGAGCTGACAAGTAATTTTAACGAATTGTGAAGTCATAACGAATTGTGAAGTCGTATAACAAGCTGCAAGGAAACTACAGCGCGTTGGTCAGTCGTTATAACAGTTCTGAAGTCGTTATGGTGAGTAGAGATGTGTTTATAACGGGTTGTGGAGTCATTATAGCGAGTTGTAATTTGTAATGAATTGTGATGTCATGACAAGTCGTTATAACAAGGTGTGAAGTGTTTATAACGAGTCGTGATGTCATAACTAGTTGGCAAATTGTTATGGGGCTGCGAAGTTGTTATAACGAGTCATGATGTCGTTATAACTAAAGCAAAAACGTTACAACGAATTGCCATTATGTAACGAGTTGACCGTTGTTATAATAACCCGACAGCTCGTTATGACCGGTATAGAATAGGCGCCATTGTAAAGTCATATTATAATTAGTTGGCTTGCCATTATAATGAATTGTCAAGTCGCAATAAGGAATTGTGGCAACATTGTGATGAATTGTAGAGTCGTTATAGTGAGTTTACAAATGGGTATTACGAGTTGTAAAGTTGTTATAACGAGTTGATGTCATTATACCGAGTTAACAACTCACTGCGTTGAGTTGTTAAGTAATAATAAGGAGTTGTGACGTCATATAACGATTTGGCAGGTCCTTATAACGAAGTGTGAAGTCATTATAATTTGTTGTGATGTCATTATACGAGCTGATAACTCGTTATAAAGTGCTAACAAGTCGTTATAATTCATTGGAAATTCATTATACCGAGTTGTGAAGTCGTTATAATGAGCTGACAAGTCATTATAATGAGTTCACTGGTGAGTTTTATAAATCATTATAGCAAGTTGTGAAGTCGTTATAAGCAGATGACAAATCGTTGTGAATCCCAAACATTGTTATAACAGATTTCTCAAGTAATTATGAGGAGTTACCACATCGTGCTGTGATGTCCTTGTAATGAATTGCGAAGTCTTTATGACGTAGTCATAACGAGTTTTGCAGCTGCCATAATGAGTGGGAAAGTCATTAAAACGAGTTAACAAATCATTATAGTGAAGCGCGAACATCGTTATAACGAGCTGGCAGGTTATTGTGACGAATTGTGATGCCACTATAATGAGTTGTGAAGTCGTTATAACGAATTGGCCAGACATTATGGCGAGTTGTGAAGCGGCTATAACGAATAGAAAAGTTGTTATGACGAGTTGACAAGCCATTATAACGAGTTGTGAAAACATACCTTGTTGAGAATGAAAAGCCATTGTAGCGATATATATATATTATAATGCGTTGTGAAATCGATATAACGAGTTGTGAAGTCGTTATCATTTAATGAGTTATGATGTCTTGATTTGGCATTATAACAAAGCGTAACGTAGTTGTAACGAGTTGACAAGTTATAGCAAATTGGCAAGTGGTTATAATGAGTTCCGACAATCATTATTAGGAGTAATAATAATAACGCCTTAGCGGGTCATTTTAGCGAGTTGTGATTTCATTGTAACGAGTAATGTTGCCATTAGAACGACTTAACAAGACGTATTACGAGTTGAAAAGTCTGAGGGTCATCATAATGAGTCGTGCCTGAGTTGTGAAGTGATTCTAATGAATTGACAAGTCATTTTTAGCTTAACTTGACAAACTCAAGATTAGCTATTGCCATCACGCGTGCGGAAGTCTGTTTGTCTGAGAGTCTGTGAGTCTGTTCACTTTTTCCTTTAGCACAGGTTACACCCCGTAATTCTTGTCTGATCGTCACAAAATTTCATATGCAGGTTTGGGGTCATGTCTAGATGAGAGCGTCCCCTTTTGGTCGCGATTGCTCAACCGGTATGGCGGCCCGAGCCCCGAGCCCCGAGCCCAAAACCCGAAAACCATTAGCACAGTCTATAGGTCGTATTTATGAAGGGATTTTATTGTAACTTGGTAGGATGCCTCTGTATAATGCCTAGATGAGAACGCCCCCTTTTGGTCATGATCTTCAACCGTGATGGCTGCCCAAGCCCGAAACCAAAAACTTTTAGCACAGTCTGCAGGTCATATTTAATATGGAGGGATTTCATTGTAACTTGGTAGGATGACTCCGGATGATGTCTAGATGAGAACTTCCCCATTTGGTCGCGATCTGTCAACCGTGACGACTGTCCGAGCCCAAAACCCGAAAACCTTTAGCACAGTCTACAGGTCATATTTATGGAGGGATTTCATGGTAACTTGGTAGGTTGACTTCATATAATATCTAGATGAGATTGCCCCCTTTTGGACGTGATTGGGCAACTGTGACGGCTACAGGGGCTCGAAGCTCGAAAACCTTTAGCACAGTCTACAGATCACATTTATGAAGGGATTTCATTGTAACTTGGTAGGGTGACTCCAAATAATGTCTAGATGAGAAAGTCCCCACTTGGTCGCGGTCATTCAGCCTTGATGGATGCCCGAGCCCAACAACCTTTAGCATAGTCTATAGGTCGTATTTATGGAAGGATTTCATTGTAACTTGTTAGGTTGACTCCATATAATGCCTAGATGATGACATTCCCTTTTGGTCGTGATTGGTCAACTGTGACTGCTACAGGGGCCTGAAGCCCGAAAACCTTGAGCACAGTCTACAGGTCATATTTATGAAAGGATTTCATTGTAACTTCGTAGGATCACTCCAGCTGATGCCCAGTTGAGAATTTCCCCTTTGGTTGCGATCATTCAACCATGACGGCTGCCCGGGCCCGAAGCCCGAAAACCTTTAGCACAGTCTACAGATCTTATTTATGAAGGGATTTCATTGTAACTTGGTAGGTTGACTTCATGTAATGTCTAGATGAGAACGTCCGCTTTTGGACACGATTGGGCAACTAGGACGGCTACAGGGGCGCGAAGCCCGAAAACCTTTAGCACAGTCTACAGGTCATATTTATGAAGGGATTTCATTGTAGCTTGCTAGGATGACTCCAAATAATGCCTAGATGAGAACGTCCCCTATTGGTCGCAATCATTCAGCCTTGATGGCTGCCCGAGCCCAAAACCCAAAAACCTTTAGCATAGTCTATAGGTCGTATTTATGTAAGGATTTCATTGTAACTTGTTAGGTTGACTCCATTTCACGCCTAGATGATGACATCCCCTTTTGGCTGTGATTGGTCAACTGCGACGGCTTCAGGGGCCCAAAGCCAGAAAACCTTGAGCACAGTCTACAGGTCATATTTATGAAGGGATTTCATTGTAACTTCTCAGGATCACTCCAGATGATGCCCAGGTGAGAACGTCCCCTTTTGGTCGCGATCATTCAACCATGATGGCTTCCCGAGCCCAAAACCCGAAAAACTATAGTACAGACTACAGGTCGTATTTGTGAAGGGATTTCATTGTAACTTAGTAGAATGACTCAGTATAATGTCGAGTCCCCTTTTAGTAGTAATCGGTCAACCGCCATGGCTACTCAGGCCTGAAACCCGAAAACCTTTAGCACAGTCTACAGGCCATATTTATGAAGGGATTTCAATGTAACTTGATGGGATGACTCGTTTTGGAATAATTTCACTGTAACTTGGTAACTTTCGTTGACATATGTTAACTGTGAGGGCCACATACATTAACTGTGAGGTCATATTAATCCACCCCTCCGCCCTTTAGTACAGTGTACACCTCATATTATTTTTATTAAAAACATAGCATACAGGGAACAGAAATTAACATATTCCCAATTATCACAATTCTTGTCTTATTTCATAATCCTTTCATAAACATTGAACATTATCCTTTTCATCAAACACAACACACAGACAAGTTAAGCTACAGTGTCATTGACACTTTCATTATCGGTTTTAAGTCGTTAAAATCAGTAGTATTTATTTATTGATTTATTTATTTATGTATTGGTGTTTAAGATCACATACTTATGAACACTGGCTAACCATGACCGTGACCGTGACAGGTTTACGGGTGGAGGAAGCCGGAGTACCCGTAGAGAACCACCGAGCATCGACGAGCAACTGTCAGCTTCTCAACATTCTAACTCTGTTCAAGCTCCGCTCAAGCAGGGTTACAGCGGTTGAAGTGTGCACCATCGACGTGCAGTACGCCTAGTACACGGCGTCATCGTGCCCCCATGTATGCAACCGAGATAAAATGCCTTGCCCAAGGACACAACGTAGATCGCCCCGGACGGGGATCGAACTCGGGACCTCTAGCATAGAAATCCAACAGTCTACCACTGAGCCACCGAGCTCCCCTAAAACCAGTAGTGAAGTCATTATAACGAGTTGTGATGTCATTATGACGAGGTGGCATAAATTGACAAATGGTTATAACGAGTTGTAGAGTCATTATAACGAGCTGAATAATCGGTATAACTAGTTGACATGTGATTATAATAAGACTTTTTGTGTCATCCTAACGAGAGGTCGTGCGTAATAATGAGTTGATAAATAAATTTACGAGTTGGAAGTCGTTATAATGAATTGTTAATTCACGATGGATTGTGATGTTATTTTTACAACTTGAGTCGTTACAAAGAGTTGTTAAGTCATTATAACGAGCTGTGATTATTATAACCTTTTACCAACTCATTATTAGATCGAACTGTGAAGTTTTTGAACCATCTTGTAACAAGGTATGATGCTGCTATAACGAATTGACAAGTCGCTCCGGTTTACAAGTCTTAATTCCGACTGCATAATTGCCTATAACGATGTTGTTTTGAGTTGACAGGTCGCTATAACGGGGTGACAAATTGTTAAAAGGAGTTGTGGAGTCGTTATAACGGAGTTTGATGGGGTTACAACGAGGTGACAAGGCAATAAAATCAGTTGACAAGTCATTATAGCAAAATGTAAATACGTTATGGTCTGTGATGTCATTATAACGAGTTAACAAGTTGCTATAACTAGGTGTGAACCCATTATAACGAGTTTTGAAGTCCATATAACAAATTGAAAAGTCGTTATAGCGAGTTATAGCGAGTTCACAATTCGTTATAACGAGCTGTGAATACATTATAACAAGTTGTAAGGTCATTATAATGAGTTGTGATCTCGAACGAGTTAATCACCCTTTATAATAAGGTGTGAAGTAATAGAACGAGGTGTGAATTAGTTATAATGAATTCACAAGTTGGTACAGTAGGCTGCCAAGACGTTATAACGAGTTGTGGAGTCAGTATAAGGTGTTGGCAAGTTAGTATAATTCGTGGACAAGATATGATGAGTTGACAAGTCATTATAACGAATTGCGAAGTCGTTATAGAGAGATTTGATGCCATTATAACGATTTGAAAGGTCGTTATAACGAGGTGTGAATTCATTGTAATGAGTTGTGAAGCCGTTATGACTTTGATGTCATAACGAATTGTAAAGCCAATACAATGAGCTGGTGAGTAATTATGAGTTCACGGGTCGTTATAATGGGTTACAAATCATTATAGGGATTTTTGAGGTTATTATAATGAGTTGACAAGTCGTTATAACGAGTCTCAATATGTCGTTATCACTGGTGACGGAGTTGGTATGTTATTATAATGAGCTGACATGTCATTTCATCGAGGTATGAAGTCATTATAACGTTTACAAGCCCATGTATTGAGATGACAGGTCGTTATAACGAGTTTACAAATCATTAGCATTATCAACTTGAGGCGTGAGCTCGTTATAACGAGCTGTCAGGTAGTTTATAATGAGTTGCCAATTGGTTGGAAATCGTTATAACAAATTGACAAGTTGTTAGAATGAGTTCCGAATGTCCTTATAAGAAGTTGACAAGTCATGATAACGAGTCGATAAGTCATTGCAACGGTTTATAATGTCATTATAACGAGTTGACAAGTCATTATAATAAGTTGGGATACCATTATAACGATTTGACAGGTCATAATAACGAGGGGTGGATTCATTATAAGTTTTGAAGATATTAAGATTTGTGATATCGTTATAACGAATTGTTAAGTCATTATAGTGAGTCGTGATGTCTTTATAACGATTTGTGAAGTCGTTATAACGAGTTGGCAGGCAGTTGACATGTTGTTTTACTGAGTTTACAAGTCGTTATAACGAGTCTCAAATGTTGTTACAACGAATTGACAAGCCATTATGAGTTGCAAAGTCATTTTATGAGTTGACATGCCGTTTCAACAAAGTATGATGTCATAACGTTGACAAGTCCTAAAACGGAGCATTTTCACCAAGCCGTTATAAGGAGCTTGAAAAGTCATAAAAAAACGAGTTGATAAGTCACAACGAGTTGTGGAGTAATTATAATGAGTTGTGAAGTTATTATAACGAGTTGCCATGTCGTCATAACGAGTTGACAATTCTTTTTAATGATGTGTGAAGTCCGTATAACGAGTTCCCATGGGGTTATGAGTTGACAAGTGGTTATAACGAGTTGACAAGTTGTTACAACAAATTGAGAAGTTGTTGGAATTAGATCCTCGTAAGGAGTTGACTTGTCGTGATAACGAATTGACAAGTCATTGCAGCGAGTTTATTATTGTAACGAGGTGACAAGTCATTATAATGAGTTGAAAATGATGCTATAATGAGTTGAGAAGTCGTCGTAATGTAACGGACTATTTTGAAATCCGTAGCAAAATTGTATACGGTTGGGTGGACAACAACAACATGTCATTAAATTTGCACGAATTCTTGTCCACAAACATGCAACATTAGAACCATTATATTTCATCCTTTATGCTATTTTTTCACATTTGTTTCTATTATACTTTCTTTTTTGACTCAGTATACAAAGATAAATGTCGTAAAAACTGCGTTTTGCCATGTTTTTAATTAAGTGACAGATTTTAATTTTCTAATGCCTAGCTTTTTCAAAGTGTTTTGAATGCCTAGATTTGTTCTTGGATATCTGAAGCACACTTGGCAATGAGTTGTTCTCGTGAAATATTATTTTATTGTCAGTTCTGGTACGAATATGGTAACAGACTTCCAGGAACCATTGGTGCCTGCTGTCAACTCGTTGACTGCATATATTTGTCGTGTTCTATACATCACAACCTGCATTTTGATGTATAATTTGTGTATACTTAATTTGAATTTATGGAATATCAGAGGTGAGAATTTCAAAGTAAACAAATTTCTCTTATATAGCACCTCAAATTGATGGAGATCAGAATATTCGTTCGTAAATTTTCAGCTTAACTTGACAAAGTCAAGATAAGCTATTGCCACCACGCGTGAGGTAGTTTGTGAGTCTGTCAGTCTGTTCACATTTTCTTTAGCACAGGCTACAGCCCGTAGTTTTTTCCCCGATCATCACGAAATTTCGTATGCAGATTCGATGTCATGTCTAGAGGAGAACGTCCCCTTTTGATCGCGATCAGTCAACCGTGACGGCTACGCGAGCCCGAAACTCGAAAACCTTTAGCACACTCTACAGGTCGTATTTATGAAGGAATTTCACTGTAACTTGGTAGAATGACTCTGCATAATGCCTAGATGAGAACGTCCCCTTTTGGTCACGATCGGTAAACTGTGACTAGTACGCGAGCCCGAAACCCGAAAACCTTTAGCACAGTCTACAGGTCGTTTTTATGAAGGGATTTTATTGTAACTTTTGTAGGATGACTCTGTATAATGTCTAGATGAGAACGTCCTATTTGGTTTGGTTCAGTGAACAGTGACGGCCGCTGGGTCACGTTACCTTGATTCCTTTAGCACAGCCTACTGCTTGTATTTATAAAGGAATTTCATTGCAAATTTGTAGGATGACTCGGTATAATGTCTAGATGAGAACGTCGTATTTTGGCCATGCTCGGGTTAACCGTGATGGCCACACAAGCACGTGGCCTAGATTTGTTTAGCACAGTCTATAGTTCATATTTATGAAGCGATTTTATTGTAACTCGGAAGGACAATTCGGTATGATGTCTCGATGAAACTATCCTATTTTGGTCACGATCGGTCAGCCGGTACCGCCGCTTGGTCACGTGACCTAGATTCCTTTAGCACGAGTTATATTTATGAAGTGATTTCATTGTTACTTGGTAGGATGACTCGTTTTGGAATGATTTTACTGGGAGCGCGGCGGCTCAGTGGTAGACTGTTGGACTTCTATCCTTGAGGTGCCTAGTTCGATCCCTGTCCGGGACGACCTGCGTTGTGTCCTTGGGCAAGGCATTTTATCCCGGCTGCCTACATGGGGTCACGATGACGCCGTGTACTAAGACGTACTGCACGTCGATGGTGCACATGTCTTCAACCGCTGTAATCCTGCTTGGGCGGAGCTTGAACAGAGTTAGAATGTTGAGGAGCTGACAGTTGCTCTGTCGATGCTCGGTGGTTCTCTCCGGGTACTCCGGCTTCCTCCACCCGTAAAACTGTCACGGTCACGATTAGCCATTGTGCATAAGTATGTGACCTTAAACACCAACAAATAAATAATAATAATGATTTTACTGTAACTTAGTAACTTTGGTTGACATACATTGACTGTGAGGGCCACATTAACCCAGGCCTCAATTCTTTAGTACAGCCTACACCTCAAGGTATTCTCATTGAAAACAGCATATAGGGAACAGAAATTAGCATATTCTCAATTATCATAATTCTTGTCTAATTTCATAATCCTTTCATAAACATTCAACATTATCCTTTTCATCAAACACTACACACAGTCATGTTAAGCTACAGTGTCATTGACACTTTCATTTGTAGAAATCAGGCATAAATAATGGGCATCTGTTTGTTTCACTTTTGCAATGCACTTCGGATAATTTCTCCGTGCCGTCGAGCAACAGTACGCACCAGCTGAAACAAGTAATGAGATAACTACAAGAACATTTGTGTTACATTTGTCTTTGTTAACAATTCCAAGTCATGATATAATTTTTCGGGAATCTCTCAGATAAATGTTCCCGAGAATGATGTCGAGGCAAGAAATTATTAAGAGAAAAAAGTGGAATGGAAATTTGTTTGGATTTCCTACAACATATTACAGCTGGTACTGTTTGCATGAAAATGCTTCGTAGGTGTAAAGCACGTTTTTGCTCCTGACAAACTTTCCCTACGAAACTACCTTGAGCCTTGTCTAGCCTTGTCTGTCTCCATTGCACCTCGAACTTCGGACAGACAGGTGATCACAAACGCCAAGCAATTATCTCCCTTAGTGTGAAGGGAGATAACCGTATGGCGTTCGGGGGTGATCAAAGCGGTTATATTTTCTTTCTTCATTTTCATTAGCAAGAGCTACAAAATTTGCTTTTTGAAATAAAACTTATTTGTAAATTGTTTTATTTTATTATATTGAAATGTGCCCTTTTCTTTCTTTTTTCAGCCGAACAACGCCTTGTTCTGGTTGTACGTGTATGAATATAAATGAGGTAATAACAGCTGTGATAGAAAAGGAGAACGAGACTAACCTTGAAGATAAATATGACATTGACTTCTTTCAAATTGTTGGGTGTTGTAAGTGCATCAATGTCGGGCATGGGTGAATGCAATATGTAATCGTCTTCAGTGCTCAATTCTAGCCTTCTTATTAGCCAATCTAACTGAAAGACAGTGTCGGTTGTTGCCATCACTTGGCGTCCGTCGTCTATCGTTCGTTGCCCACAGAATCGTCGCTGTGGGTGGCTTAGGAGGTGAGACGATCCCATACTAATTTAAAGGGCCGGGGAGAGGCAGGGGGCGGGGTAGTAACCCCGTGGCCCGGAACCTTGGGGTGGACCTGGTTTCTTGTGTCAAGCCTGGGTCCCCCAAAGTTCTGACTCCTGTGACAAGTCTGGGATCCCGATCCTCGAGCGAGAATCAGCAAGATAAGTTGCCCGTCGAATTGGAATACTAGTTGCCACTCATGAAAAGAAGGAATGGGAGTGCCCCGTGGAGATACTCAATTTGTTAACCCTTTACTTAACACGAAAAGCAGACGATACTTGCAAACAAAATTATTGAATATCTTTTTTTTTCATTTTTTGCATAACAAAACATAGCTTATGACCCCTCATTGAAACGAGCTCGTTCCAATGGGGGGTCGGGGAGGAGGGGGGGTCATAAGCTATGTCTTTGAGGCAAAAAAAATGAAAACAAATAATGAAAATCGAATGGCAATTTTGTGAATAGCGGTGGTCGGTTTTGGTCGTTACGTTGGGTAAAAGGTCAATAGACTGTTATCTATATACATATGCACCAGACCCGGTGTTATCACTTCAAGAATTCTTCACTTCGAGAACTTCGGCATCTGCATCAGTATCCCGACACTTTCGAAAGGGGGTCCTTCACAAAATTAACCCTGGGCCGAATTTCGTCTGCCCGGCGCTGCTAATTTATCCAGTCTGGACGTTTTAGTCAGGATTGGGGTCTGAGATATCACTTCTCTGCCAGCAATCATGTACTTTCTTAAAAGACAAGATGTGATACTGGGACTCCAAGAAAAGTTATAACTATAATCCCGACTGACTAATATTTCAACTATGTCATCAAGGCATGTCTTTTACGAAGGCAATATACAGTCAGTGGGGAACATATTAGTCAGTGGGGACAATATTAGTCAGTGGAGACAAATCAGGTCTCCACCTCCCTCCCTCCCCACCCTCCGCCCTCTCAACCGGTCATCTTCTCGACGCCCTTGGATGCTCGTCGTCCGTTCTTCTGCTTCTGTTAACTTTTGCAGTTCAGTGTTCTTCAGAATCACTGGGCCAAATACAAATTCGAATCACGTTATCTCGGAAGGATACTCTTTTAATTTTTATTAAAATGAAATTGTCACCCATGGGTGTTATTACCTTTAAATTTAGAGGCGGACTGGCCATATGGTCCACCGGGAAACATCCCGGTGGGCCCCCCTATTGGGAGTCCCCTGGGGCCCCAAAATCGATGCACGTTTTGGTGCATAGAATTTTGTGAAAATGATCAACAGACGAAATGGATCTAATCGCATAGACTGTCGGTATACCGAAATGCTCTCTGTGTGGACTGCCAACAGAGACAAATCGATATACCAGCAGTCTTGCCTGCATTTGATCGTTCCGATGTCCACGGCCCACCCCCGGTACAACCATTTTTTTCGAATGAGCGACGAAGATGACATAATTATGCCATCAAAATTCCTATATATAGTCTGCAATTGATCGCCCAGATGACGGGAAGCAGCGTCCTTTCAGTTCGAAAAATCCAAATTTTCTTCGGGTAAAATTTATAACACTGTTCAAAGTTTCAGTTTTCAGAACCGGTTGGTCGAAATGCCTGTGTGTTATTGGAATCTCACGAGCTAAAATAATTTGATCACCCATTTCAAACTGCACGTCAAGGAGGCAAGGCTAGCCTATTTGTTAACTGGAATGCAGATTCCTTATGAGCAGTAGAATGAATTGGGCAAGAAAGGAATGCTATCGGTCAAGGGTGGCATGGGTGAGGTATTCAGGAGGGACTACATCCCACCCTCAGTCGGGGAGAGTTATCCCCTACCACACCCCGTCATGGAAATCTACCAAACCCTCTTCAAACTGATGTCAAAATATCAAAATTTTAAGCTATTTTTTTTTCTCATAATGCAAGCAAGAATTTAGCCAGTTCAATCTTCTTTCATCTTCTTTGACAGAGCTCGGTAAAACAAAACTGAATTGGTTAAAATCCCAGTTGCTTTATGGGAAAACATTTGCTGCTTGAAATATTGGTATTTTGACATAAGAGTTTATCAAAACATCTCACCCTCCTTCGCTTACTCCCCCTTACCTACTCTCCATTTTCAGGAGATAACTTGATCCTGGTGAGCGTTTGGACTCTCTTGAGCCTCTGATTTCAAACTGCCGTTATTCCCATAGAGAATGTGGATTTTAAATATAAGGTTGACCCAGATTGTGATATTCATTTTGTACTTAACACTTTACGTGACGCATAGGCCACAATTCCAGAGGCGGACTGGCCGCATGGTCCACTGGGAAATTTCCCTATCAGCCCCATATTACGTGTCCCTCATTGTTCCCAAAACTGATGCAGCCCAACACCTGTTTGTGCATGAAATTTCGTGAAAATGATGGATCTGATTGCATAGACTGTCAGTTTATCGAAATGCCCTCTATGTGGACTGGCATTGATTTGGCAGTTCACAAAGAGGGCATTTTGATATACTAGCAATCTGCTCTGAAATTAAACTGTCAGCTGCAAGGAAACAGCGTTCTTTCGGCTCAAAATATTAAAAAAAATTTCCGCTGGGCCGAACAATGGTGCACCCATTTTTGCCCAATGAGTGACAACGATGATACAGAAATGCCATCGAAATGCCCTCTATGTGGACTGCCATTGATCGCCCAGATGTAAGGAAGTAGTGCTCTTTCAGTTCGAAATATCAAAATTTTGTCCGGGTCCGGGCTTCCTTGGTATATTTGGCAACATTCCTTGGCCCAGTCCGCCCCTGCACAATCCCCAGCACTATAGACCAAACTCAAGATTCAAACTTATCTTTTCAAGATAGGCCTATCTGTCTTCAAAACTATAGGTTATATACACAGAAGGACACACGGGTGTGAATGGGATAATCGATATGGCACGAGGATAGAACGAGAGGCCGCAGGCCTCGAATTTTAGCCCTCCGCGATGGCTCAAGTGTCATATCGATTAACCCATTCACACGCGCGTGCCGTTCTGTGTTTATTACACGCCTTCACGTCTCTAAAAGCAATTATTACAAGGACATTCAGCAATTCATTTGACAACTATCAACAAAAAGAACATATTTTATCGCTAACCAAATTTGCGAGGGGAACCCGTGTTACTATTTCGTCCCCTGAGTTACAATGTGTTCTATGTGCCTACTGGCACATAGAACACATTGGAACTATGGGGACGATGTTCAGCTATCGCTATGGATTCAGATTGTAATTGCGTTGCACGTTTTGTAGAAAATTCCAGTGAAATTTCGCTTCTATTTAAAAATAGTCCGTCAACGATTTCCGTTTCTCACACATGTGCGGAACAGATTTTCATTTTCCACAGGGTTTATAGTGTTGCTGTAAATGAGGATAACATAGAACGACCGTGTAATAAAATACACTACTGGAACGAGCTGTTCAAAGCAGTGGTGGCGCCAGGGGGGGGGGGGCACAGCACCCCCCCCCCCCGTCGGAGAGGTCCAGCCCCCACCCCCACCCCCTATTTGGAGATTTTTAGTCCGTCCGTCGGTGAGTCTCGTAAACCCGACTTCACGAAAAATTTCCGACAATCGAATGTAGATATCTCGTCTTGTGTCGATCAAGAACGAGGTATATGGTTCCTCTTTGTAAGGCATTATGACAGTTGTTATCCAACTGGCGTTCCATTACTTCCATACCTAATCATCGAACCCGTGCAGCACTGGAACTTTGATAGAGAATAGTGATTCTCACGAAATTCCTTAATATCGTTCGTCAAACTGGCTTTATATATGAAATATTTCCCGACCTTATTATAATATGTTTACGTTATATAATCAACAAACATACTCAATTTGCTTCTATTTTGGTTCTCCAATTTACCAATTTTCACTCATTTTCCTTCGTATGGGAGGTCAAATATTATAGCCCCCTGTCGGAGAGGTCAGCCCCCCCCCCCCCCCCCCCCCCTGTCGATAAATCCCTGGCGCCACCCCTGGTTCAAAGCCCTTTCCAGTAAGGAGTCATAAGCTATGATTTTAGAAAAAAACAAATGATTTGTTTTTGTTATTTTAGAAACATATGTCGTTACTGTTGTCTGCAGCCACACACACACACACACACACACACACACACACACACACACACACACACACACACACACAAAAAGCTTTCCAATAAGGAGTCATAAGCTACGATTTTAGAAAAAAAAAAATGATTTGTGTTTGTTATTTTAGAAACATATGCCGTTACTGTTGTCTGCAGCCTCTGTCGGGTTGCTGCTTAATAGGTGTTTGTCAATCTGAACACGTTTTATGTGACTGTTAAACAAAGATTTTATTCAAAATTTCAAAGTTTTAATTTTTCTCCATCTTAGTTTCCTATGATGGAACAAGCTAACTGTACACCTTCAAACGGGATTTAAAGTGTTAATCGGAAGAAAATTGAATCGGGAAGTTTCTAATCAGTACCCAATGACTTGTAAATCTCGGGGTTTTGAGGTACCACAGCACTAAATATTTTCCCATAGGCGACCATTTTAACGTCCAAGCGAAACAAATTATGATCGCATCATTTTAATTTTGGCATTCAAATATCTTAGTCAAGTATAGCACTTCAGACAACTTTTTTTCTGACCCGAAAACGGGGTCATGCAACAAATTAGAGAAAAAAAATTGACAGGAAGGGAAGTACCGGTGACGTGCACATATTTTTCTGGGAATTCCCAACAAAACCAACAAAACCACATCAACCCAGGTATTCTTATTGAAAACATAGCATATGGGGAACAGAAATTAACATATTCTCAATTATCACAATTCTTGTCTTATTTCATAATCCTTTCATAAACAGTCAACATTATCCTTTTCATCAAACATTACACACAGTCAAGTTAAGCTACAGTGTCATTGACACTTTCATTGTTATTCTTCCCAGCTTTTGCTTTCAGTACATGAGCTGATGATTTTTAGCTCAACTTGACAACGTCAAGTATGAGCTATTGGGATGAGTTGTGATCCGCCGTCCGTCTGTTCGTTCGTACGTACATCTGTCCGTCCACAATTCCTTTAGCACACCCTTAAGGTCGCAGCTCTCTCCCGATCTGTCCCAAATTTCATATGTAGCTTTGGGGAAATGTCTAGACGGGAGCTATCGAATCTTTTCAAATTCCGTTAAAAAACATGGCCGCCAGCGGCCATCTTAGATTTGGCATATAAATTGTCAATAATTTCATTAGCACACCCTACAGGCCGCATCTCTCATCCGATCTTTTTCAAATTTCATATGTAGCTTTGTCATGATGTTCAGATGGATGCTGTTGAATTTTTCTGAATTTTGTTGAAAAACATGCCTGCCAGCAGCCATCTTAAATTTGGATATAAACTGTCCAACAATTCCTTGAGCGTACCCTACAGGCCGCGGCTCTCACCCGATCAGTCCAAAATTTGACAGGTGGCTTTGGGGCAGTACCTAGATGGGAGCTTCGAATTTTTCCAAATTTCGTTGAAAAACATGGCATACAAATTGTCAACATTTCCATTAGCACACACGGCGGGCTGTATCTATCGCACTATATTTTTCAAATTTCATATGTAGCTTTGGTATGATGTCTAAATGGGAGCTATCGAATATTTCTGAATTTTGTTGAAAAACATGTCCGCTAGCAGCCATCTTGGATTTGGCATATGAATTATCAACAATTCCATTAGCACACCCTGCAAACCGCATCTCTCACCCAATCTTTTTCAAATTTCATATGTAATTTTGGAGTCATGTCTAGATGGGAGCTATCAAATGTTTCTGAATTTCGTTTAAAAACATGGCCGCCGGTGGCCATCCTGGATTTGGCATATAAATTGTCAATAATCCCATTAACACACCCTACAGGCCACATCCCTCACCCTATCTTATTCGAAATTTCATATGTAGCTTTGATGTGATGTCTAGATGGGAGCTATCAAATTTTTCTGAATTTTGTTGAAAAACATGGCTGGCAGTGGCCATCTTGGATTTGGCATATAAATTGTCAACTATTCCATTAGCAGACACTACAGGCCCCACCCCTCACCCGATGTAGCTTTGGTGTGATATCTTTTTCTGTAGAAACTTGAGTGAATGACTTGGTATTACTGGATCTTTCTATTTAGTTCAGTCCCTTCTTGGACAAGTTGAGCTGCAGTGTCAGTGACACTTTCATTAATTGAACGAGCTTGTTCCATTGAGGGGTCATAAGATGGGTTTTGAAAAACCAAAATGAAAAATTCCAATTAGTTATAGGATGTCATCTGTAAGTCATGTTATTAATAAAGGGGAAAGATAGGTATTTGTTGTTAAAAATAAGTTATTGTAGTTCAGCCTTGTCATTGTAAGTAGCTCTAATGGCGTGTATACGTTTGAATTTAAAATATCAGATAATGAGAACTTGGAAATGCGATCCGCCTGTATGCTCCTTATATCATTATTTTGGTCCTATACCGTTTCATATGGCGTCTCATACAATGGTGTTTTTGAGATGGAGAGGGGCAGGTCTCAATCTTGGATTATTATTCCAAAAGTATTAAGACCGAACACAACGAGGATGAATTACGGTAGGCTGGAATCAACGACCTGATGGGAGGGGGGAGTATTTCACGTGCGTCTAAGGCGCGCGTGAAATACAAAAATGCTCCACCTAGGGCTGTTGATTCCTCTCCTCCGTACTCTATCCGATTACTACTATACCTTTATCTACGTATGGTATACAATTTACCTACAAACACAATCGCAAACCGCTATATTTGTAGCAATAAAAATTCGGCGATAAAAGATCATTTATCACTATTGCAGTTGCGATAAAAGTCACATGTCGTGAGAAGCGAACGTACGCGCGCCCGGTGGACTACTTCAGTGGTACTGGCAATCGCATTTCCTTCTTGTAATGCTGAAATGAACGAGGCATCTAATTTCCACATTGCACAAAACTGAACGATCAAGTAAAAAAAACAATCCACCCTGCAAAACACCAAAAAAAAAAAATACCCCAAAACGACCAGCACATGGACACGGGAGGTCGAAGAGCAAACTATGATTTGTTACTCGTATGTGAGCTGTGTTTGTAAGACACATATGCTGCCCCCGCAAAGTCTACCACACACAAACCACGCACCATACAGGTGAAATTCTACAAAAAATTTACAAAGTTCAACAACCTGTAATCCTGTGAAATAATGAAGGAAATCAAAATCCTGACAATACGTCGCCTGAGTGCTAGAATGTTCTATGTCACCTATGGGACATAGAACATTCTAGCACTCCGGCGACGAATATGCAGACATTTGGTATTTCGTCGCCTGAGTGCTAGAATGTCTTTGTCCCATAGGGGACATAGAGCATTCTAGCACTCAGGCGACGAATATGCAGACATCTGGTATTTCGTCGCCTGAGTGCTAGAATGTCTTTGTCCCCTATGGGACATAGAACATTCTAGAACTCAGGCGACGAATATGCAGACATCTGGTATTTCGTCGCCTGAGTGCTAGAATGTCTTTGTCCCATAGGGGACATAGAACATTCTAGCACTCAGGCGACGATATGTACAAACAAAATGAAATAAAAAAAGTCCTAGCTTGAAAAGTGTGAGAGGAGTTAACCGGACAAACAATGTACCCTAGATGTGGACGGACGGACGGACGGACGGACGAACGGACGGAAATTGAAAGTTACAGCGAGAAGATTAAAAAGTATAGCGTCAATCTCATTGTGGTTTACACGCTTCTAAAAATTATGAATGGAGTGGCGTCATGTATTTAAAGCGATTCTTGCGCACTACAAAAATATAATTCCAAGTTGTTATCGCAAACCACCCACCTATCCTTTAGGTGACCCCATGAATTGAATTGAATTTGGTTTGAAATTCCATTGCCAGACGGAAAAAGCAAACTTTTGGAGTTTGAATATTTTTTATCACCATGTACAGTTTCAGTTCATGTTGAAGGAATCTCCTCGCGTGCCTTTGGGTTGAGAGAATTGAAAATGTAGTCCTAGTATTTTGATCAGTTGAGTGTGGCATTTTTGTTTGTTAACAGCTAAGTTACGGTTTGGGGTTTTGTTGACTGAGGCGTAGATTATTTTCCCTAGTGGATGAGGGTGTGAGATGGGGAAATCTCACCCGAGAGCAATATATTTGGACCATCTCACACCCACCCCCATCAGGGATAATTTTTCTCCTCCCACCAAGTAATTCAGTCGCACGCGCAGCTATATCGAACAATTTTGTTATTCATTTCTAAAAAAAAGTGATTTGCTAATCGGAAAGAGCGCACAGAAGGTATGTATATACCACAGGTATATACCATGAAATTTAATTCCAACGCCGGTACGACAGGGGATAAAGATTAGTAGCGAAATGTACATTGACACATTCCGATGACGTCCGTCGGGCGCGTACATCAATCGATAAAAATTAAGTTAAGTTAAGAAACTGGACAAACTGTATACAATATACTGTTATTATTAACACCAATTACAACAATTAACACTGCTTTGAATACATTTATTTATTTATTTATTTATTTATTGATGTTTATGGTCACATATTTATGCACAATGGCTAATCATGACCGTGACAGTTTTACGGGTGGAGGAAGCCGGAGTACCCGGAGAGAACCACCGAGCAACGACGAGCAGCTGCCAGCTCCCCAACAACGTAACTCCGCACTGCGGCACAGGCAGGGTTAGATTGGTTGAAGACATGCGAACCATCGACGTGCAGTACGCCTTAGTACACGGCGTCATCGTGCCCCCACGCGGGCAATGGAGATGAAGTGTCTTGCCCAAGGACACAACGCGGTTGCCGCAGGTGGGATTCGAACCGAGGACCTCTCGGCTTGCAGCCTGCACCTCTACCTACTGAGCCACCGCGCTCCCGCTTTGAATACAAACGAAACATAAAAAAGCACGTAGTCATGTGAGATGGATATCTTTATACCATAGTTACCTATTCTACTTTATATGAAAAGCCTATGACATAAATTTTAGCTTTACACACCAACCGTGATGAAGACGCCAGCAATGGGATTTCAATAGTAAAAAATTACACCTACAGTAGAACTACATCCCCGTTGACCTTTGGTGACGTCGACCTGAATGCAAACTTGTCTGAATTTATCGCACGTCGCCTCGCGAAGAGTGAAATGGAAGTGGCAATTATTCATTACGTTTTTAAATGGGTTTACCTCATAAGATGTCAAAAATTAACAAACATGCATTGTCTCATGTTAATAAAGCATGCATAACTCGAAATAGAATGTTATTATGTTATTAAAACGAAAAGACTCAGTTTCTTTTTTTCATTTCGTTTCGGCGATAAAATTGACAGCGGAACTACCGCCCACCGATGCTCGTGTAAACAAAAACAGAATAGCTCGTATGTACGTTTTGGTGTTCAGTAAAATCGAGAAAAAATAATAGCGACTCTTAATAATCTGACGATCATGATATAAATAAAATGCACCCAAAGTAGCTTGCTGTACCAAATGTTCACTCGTGGTGAACATTTGGTACACCAAGCTACCATGGGTATATTCTATACGTCTCACATGGCCTTCTCACATTAGACACGCATATCTTGTATTGGAAGCGTGTGGGGGTGGGGGTGGGGGTAAAAAGTGTTATGTACTCATTGTGCTTCTTTTCAATATTTTATAGCGAGTTGACTTGCTTTGGGGAGGTAGGCCTATAGCTACTCATCACGCAAGCGCGACTCGTAGCTATATATAGCCCCCCCCCCCCCCCACTCCCAAAAAAAAAAACCCAAAACAAAACAAAACAGTCTCGTCGCTAAGAGATTCTGTAGGACCTACAACCACAATGTGCACACAATACACATATATATACATATATATACCATACCACGATTAAACTTGAATTAAGATATTGAAACTGAAATTTCAAAAGGTGGATCAATTACACTTTCATTATTTCCTATATATAGTCTCAGCATGAAAAGAAGCAAGTTTGATTGATCTTTGTCATGATACTGTTTGGATTAGTCCAATTGTATGGAATTGTAGACATGTGTTTTCAATCCTACCAAATCTGCCCATGTGGGATAATAAGATGGCAATGTTGAAAAAACGTGGCGCCAGAGATTTTTCAGCAAGTTAGGGGATGATTCTGACAGGGTTGTGTTGGAGAGGAGAAGGAAAAAATCCCTGTTCAAATGAGTACTATCATATTAAATACGCAATATTCATTATTTCATTGGCTATAGGCACCAACCCCCCCCCCCCCCCCCCCGCCCAGGTGCGCGATTTCAAGCCCAGACAATGTCTGCAATAGGTGGCAACCAATGTCTGCAATAGGTGGCACCCGTGCTGTAGCCGGGGGGGGGGGGGGGGTCTTGGGAGTCTTGGCCCTCTAAAAATGTTCACTGCCCCCCCCCCCCCCGCCCCTCAGAAACATTGTCCCAAAGCAACTTTCACACAACAGAGAGCCCTGAAATGGGTTTCATTATAGGGCTACTCACGCTACAAATGCCCCAGATTCGCTCTTAGAGCACTGAATTTTGCAAACCTTTTGGGGGGTTGTGACCGGATTTGACAGGGACGCTCTGGTCGATATCCCATAATCCCACTTCCCTGGGGGTCCTAGTTAGGATAAGGGGGGGGGGGGGTCAGACCTCGAAAGCACACACAGAGCGATCCTTCAAAAATACCCCCCCCCCCCCCCCCCCCCCCATACACACACACACACACGAAAAACGGCTAGAGCACCTCTATTATAGAATCCCCATTACAGACTGTGCGCCTGGGTGGCACATTAATAAGCATTGAGTTGAAGAATGGAATTGGGGCTTTTTCTTCACCAGTACAACTTCTGCTTTCGTTGAATCACTATACAAATGGTCAACTCGAGTGCACGGCGCCCACTGAGGTAAAAATATTTATTTACAGCTCGTTTATGATAACTACATACACATTCCTTCCGGCGAAATGGCAAACACTCCTTGATAGAGACCTTATTAAATATTAATCCACCTCTCTCCACCCATCCTCGCACCTCACACGCCAATACACTCGGTGGCATTCCTGTACCTCAGGTAGCCCAACGTAGCTAAGTGGCTTGCGGCGCCATTCATATTCCGGTGATCTCAACTTAAAATCTCGACTTTTAAACTGTTATATTCCATGTGCATTGCGTAATGCTTTTTACTTTTGTACAACAGTCACTCAATACTCGTTTGATAACATTCGTATTTATTTTTATATCGATCCAAACATTCCCAGGGATGCAGAATTTCTGTGAATCTTTTTGTGATTGTTGTTATTGCATTTCATCGAAACAGATAAATTATTCATTTTTAACCTTTTCAAACCGAAAATCAAGGTTTTATTTACCGAAGACTGCTGACCAACATCCGGTACTGCTATCATAAAATTGTATGGTAAAAACCATATTTTGCGATGACGACCTTTTTCCGTTCGACATGGGAGCAGAACCTCGGAACTCTGTGGGTGGACCTCATTCATTACTCTAACATGCAAGACCACTAAACACTTAAGGACCCAATAAGCATATATATGCAGCCCTTCATGGACCACTGGGTTGTTTACCCAACGGTCCATCAACGACACACTTGCTTGTTTCCTAGAGTTTCCACTGGTCCAGGAAGTATCAATACAGATATAGGACTGACAAATAACCCTTTATATTCTATAACTACTACATTATAAAAAAACCGCGTTTTCCAGAGTACCAAATATGGTACTCCACTTGTCACCATAGGAGTACCAAAATATCGGTACTACAGAATTCCAAACGACATTTGGCATTCTGGAATATCAAATGTATTGGTTCTCCAGAGTACCCATTTTGATACTATAAAATACCCAAACAGTTTGGGTACCCAAAAAGAGAAAATACTGGTTGTCAGAATACCAAACATACATGTTGGGTACTCTAGAATACCAAATTTAAAGGCTTCCTTAAGCACCAATGCTAAAACTGAGCAACTCCAGAATATCAAACCAAAGTGTTTTTGGAAAAACAAAGTAGAAATATCTGCTCACCTGAAAGCGAAGCTTCTTCTAAGGCAAAGTGATTCTCACAGACTGCTGTGAATGATATGCAATTGAGCTGACCCCTCTTCATCTCATAGCATACATGGGTGCCGTTGGCCGTACTGGGTCAGTTATTGCACTGGTCAGCTTTGAATAATTATGGTCAATGCAACACTTTAATGAAAAACGCCCATCAATTCATCCAAACCGATGCTTTGGAGCCAGTCGGCAATCATATCTTTTGACCACGCTTCCACTGTGGCAGACGACATTTTTCAGATGGCACTCGAATCAGGGGTGGACGAGTCAAAATGGAAAAATGTGACAATGGGAACACGACGTATTCGACCCTTGGCCGGTTAGACTAATCGACAAGAGTCCATTGGGGCCACTAGTTCAGTTCTCTTCCAATAAAATAGTTTGGTCAGTTTATGCACAGACGCACTAAAACCCCTTGGGCGGTTTTTGCTGGGTCGTGCGCTTTGGTTTTCCGGTTTGCTACAAAAACCGGAACCGAATCGGAAAAAACTAGAAAACCGCCCAGCTCTATTAAACACCTGCAACGTTATGTACAGCAAAACCAAAATACCACTACACCAGGGCACTTTGAGACATCAGCGCAGTGTATATTTCATTTTGTTTTCAAGGTACATTGATTGTTTTGACAAATGTATTGTACCATATTTAGTTATCTACCCGCGTTTGGTTTAATGCAGACATGTACTCGCCCTCTACCATCCTCCACCGCTATAGATTAAAAAATCTCGGAAGCGTGTTTATCCCCTGTGAAGGCAGGGGGGGGGGGGGGGGGGGGGGGGCTAGCCCGTTTTCCCGATCTGCATGAATATAGAATTGCATTATACAGGATCCTCCTTATAAATCCATAACACATTCATCTATTTGAATAAAATGTTATCAGTTACTACCAGGAGCAACGGATTGAAATGGTTAAAATGTATACTTCAGTGTAAATAAAAAAAAAAAGAAATAGCATCTTTGTGTGTGATTTATTTTTTACTTCCTTACCATTGCAGAACTTTTTGTCAGAATATTTTTAGTGAATCATTAACCAGGAGCCGCGGAGCCAGGAGAGGTGTCCCTAGCCTCTCACTTTTATCCAGCTTGAATTCGACTCTTTTATGGATGCTGAATACCAAATATCAAAAGATTCTGATCAGTGGTTCTGGGGAAGATATTTTATAAATTTTTGCAAATATGCTGACTCAGCATTTTTTCGACCCCCCTCTTCCCCCCCCCTCCCCCCCCCCTCCCCCCGCACACACCAAGAACACCCTGACACAACCGATGACATGTTGCTTTTACTGTTTCATTCTACTGTTCCTAAGGATGCTTCATACCAAATAACAGTTCTCTGCTCCGTGCGTTTTGGGAATTATGGGCGTTTGAAAATATTTATATTTTTAGCTTCAGGGGTTTCCACGGGGACATATGAATTGTTTTGCATGAATCAAATACTTATGACTGAATAATACTACATACCAAATTTGGTTCAAATCGGGTCATCGGATCATCGGTTCAGAAAATAGAAATTTTGGGCTGGGCCAAAAATCTTGCCCCTTGCAAAATATTGCTCCACGAACTTCCTTTGAACAAACTTGATTATACACCTCAACAAGAAGCTCCGTACGAAATATCAAGTCATTGTATCCACTGGTTTAGGAGAACAAGATTTTTAAAGAATTTTAGAGCATCCCCCCACCCCCTCCCTATCGGGCTTGGCACGTTGATTTGAATAAAAACAAAATGCGATGTCAGAACAAGCAAGCACCTCAAATTTAATTAAAATTGGTTCAGCGGTTTACGAGAAGCAGGTGAAAACACCATGTTCACTGACGACAGAAAACAGACGACGGACGGTGAGTGATCAGTATAGCTCCAGGGGTTCCCAAGGGGACATGTGAATTGTTTTGCATGAATCAAATACTTATGACTGAATAATACTACATACCAAATTTGGTTCAAATCGGATCATCAGTTCAGGAAATTTTGGGTGGGATAAAAAATCTCGCCCTTTGCAAATACTGCTCCACGAACTTCGTCTGAACAAACGTGATTCTACACCTCAACAGGAAGCTCCTTACGATTAATCAAGTCATTGTATCCACTGGTTTTGGAGAAGAAGATTTTTTAAGAATTTTAGAGCATTTTCCTCCACCTCCTCGCCATGGGGCTGGGAAAGTTGATTTGAACAAAAACAAAATGCGATGTCAGAACAAGCAACCACCTCGAAGTTAACTGAAATCGATTCAGCGGTTTTGGCGGAGAAGGTGCAAACACCAAGTTCACGGACGACAGGCGATGGGCGACGGCTAGACGACGGACGGTGAGTGACTTTCAGTCAGGTGAGCTAAAAATTGAAGACTCAAATCTCACTTGAGGCATTTTGTCATTTGTCTGTTGAAGTCGGTATTATTCTCTGCAATAAAATGCTGCTAAAAGTGAAGGTAAAATCAGAACTTTACATGCTGTAAATGGAAGGTTTCGTTCGTGTTGTCTCTCGTGGATCGTCCGACTGAAGCTTTGAAATTACTGTGTGTTGGAGGTCGTTAGTTCGAGTCTCCTCTCTGCGTTTCTCTATTGATCCGTACGCTGGCGTTGGTTGTTCAATGTCTGTCTGAAACCAGTGGGTGGCTACGTTTGGAGGTGGGGGAGTGGGGGGCTTGCCCTTCTCCTAGCCATCCCGATATATTAGCCCAATTCAACTTTCACTTATAAAGCCCTAAAATGGTCTCCATTATAGGGCTAAAATACCAAATTTTGCAATTTTGGGGGTGGGGGTGGGGGAGGCCTAGCCCTACCTACTAAGACCCTCCGGTCGTTACCCCTCCCCACTACCCTTCATGAAAGTGGGAGAAGGTTACGACCGAAGTATCCTCGTTAAGACTAGCGGATCCCCCCCCCCCTCTCGCACACACAACGGCCTTCCAAATATCATGTTTGCCCTCCCCCCCCCAAACACACACACAAAACAGCTACCCCCCCCCTCCCTTATAGGGTCGTGGGTACGCGCTTCTCTGAATCTGCTTTTGAATTTTATGTTAGTGTGAGATCATTTAAGATGATGTAGCTCTGACAATCCTCTGCAGGATAGTACTGAAATATAAAGACACCCACGATCCAACTGAAAAGATCGGTCTCTCCGTCTGTCAATTAAGCACTTCTACAGACCTTTAGTAACTAGTCACCTGAGTGCTAGAATGTTCTATGTCCCTATGGGACATAGAACATTCTAGCACTCAGGTGACGAACTGTTGATATTTAGTTCTGTGTCATGGTCGTCATTAATTACTGTTAGCCGTACCGTGCATTTAACGTCGTACCCACTAGCGCAGTCAGTATAGGCGACTGGTAGTGTGGTTTGATCATATTGTTGACTTGAACTCCAGTTCCCGTCGACGTGGGTTCGTGCCTTAATTGTGTGATATTTTGAAAGAACCTTTGTCACAATGAGCCAAAAAGAAAAATGGGTTTGTTCACAATTAGACAAAAAAAATCATTTGTTTGTGTCACAAGATACTCATTAAACTGTAGCAATATTCGCATTATTTGTCGTTTTAAGAGCAACCCTTTTTATGCTTTTACTATAAAATGCTCTTGAAAGGTGAATGTAAAATTAGAATTCAACATTTTGTTAATGGAAGGTTTCGTTCGTGTCACTCACGTGGTTTGATCGACTGAAGCGCAAGTTTCGTTATGTGTCGTGATGTCGTGAGTTCGAGACCCCTCTCCGTACTTTTGGCTTGATGTGTTGCAAGCAGTACTATTCGCCGTGTCTGATCAAAGCTCGTGCTGCAGAGTGGACCATCTTGTCTTGGTAAGCAGGCTGGGAGGCGTATCGAGCCTATCAAATTGGTATTCCGACCCTCTGTACTGCTGTTCGTTTGATTCTTCTTTGAAATTTCACGCTATCGGGCGATCATTTAAGTTTAGGTAGCTTTGATAATCCTTTACAGTATTTATAAATAAAAACACACACGAACCCACAATTTGACAATCCAACTGGAGAGATCGTTCTCACCATCTGTCATTGAAGCACTTTAAGCACTTTTACAATCTTCATTTAGTATTCAGTTGCGTGCCAGGGTCGATAATAATTACTGTTAGCGTGGTGTCTCTAACGTTCGTGCTCAATAGCATAGCCAGCAAATGCGACTAGTGGCATGTTTTTCTTGTTCATCTGAACTCTAGTTACCTTATTGTAGACTTGGGTTTGCATCTTGTAAAATCATTTGTTTGTGGCACAAGAATATTTACTCTATTTACAAAGAAATTTTTGTTTCACTCCTTACATGCTGCTGGCAGATATTCCTGCCCAGGACAGAATTTCTCTTGCCCCTGAAATATTATAATTTGGGCACATTTAATCGATTTTGCCTCCTGTAAATTGAATGTAATTTGCACCAATGATTTCTTGAATTAAATATATAAAAATGTTTTATAAAATCTAATCATGGCTGCTTCGCAGCAGCTATGGCTAAATTTGATGAAAAATATTTCGAAAATACTAAACAGATTAAGAGCTAACCTAAAGCAATATTCATCTTTTCCCTCGTTTTAAGAGCAACGCGGACTTAAATTCTGCAACAAAACTGAAAGCCAAAATCCGACGTAAGTAAAAATACGAAGGTAAATTTGTAGGAATATAAATAAATAAATAAATAAATAAATAAATAAATAAATAAATAAATAAATAAAAATAAATAAATAAATAAATTAAATATAAATAAATAAATAAATTTACGCATAACATACATTTCGTCTCAACTTCAGTTGTACGATGTTCCCATGTTTATTTTGTCCACGACTGTAAGCGAAGACCAAGGGATTCGGGTAATCAAGGCACCCTGTGGGCTAAGAGCGTCTTGGTAATATGTTTTTGCATCCAGTTGGCATCATTATTTCGATTTTAAACTGAATACTACAGAAGCCTAGAAGGGACATGTATTTTTTTTTTACTTTTTACTTTTTTTTTTCACTTTTCATTTATTTTTATTTCACTTTTTACTTTTTTAAATATTTTCTTCGACTTTTCACCCGAGGTGGAAACTTTCCACCCGAGGTGGAAACTTATCACCCGAGGTGTAAACTTTTCACCCGAGGTGGAAACTTATCACCCGAGGTGGAAACTTATCACCCGAGGTGGAAACTTTTCACCCGAGGTGGAAACTTACCACCCGAGGTGGAAACTTATCACCCGAGGTGAAAAGTTTTAACCGCGGTGAAAACTTTCCACCCGAGGTGGAAACTTTTCTCCCGAGGTGTAAACTTTTCACCCGAGGTGGAAACTTATCACCCGAGGTGGAAACTTACCACCCGAGGTGGAAACTTACCACCCGAGGTGGAAACTTATCACCCGAGGTGAAAAGTTCTAACCGCGGTGAAAACTTTCCACCCGAGGTGGAAACTTTTCTCCCGAGGTGTAAACTTTTCACCCGAGGTGGAAACTTATCACCCGAGGTGGAAACTTACCACCCGAGGTGGAAACTTACCACCCGAGGTGGAAACTTATCACCCGAGGTGAAAAGTTCTAACCGCGGTGAAAACTTTCCACCCGAGGTGGAAACTTTTCTCCCGAGGTGGAAACTTATCACCCGAGGTGGAAACTTACCACCCGAGGTGGAAACTTATCACCCGAGGTGAAAAGTTTTAACCGCGGTGAAAACTTTCCACCCGAGGTGGAAACTTTTCTCCCGAGGTGTAAACTTTTCACCCGAGGTGGAAACTTACCACCCGAGGTGGAAACTTATCACCCGAGGTGAAAAGTTTTAACCGTGGTGAAAACTTTCCACCCGAGGTGGAAACTTTTCTCCCGAGGTGTAAACTTTTCACCCGAGGTGGAAACTTATCACCCGAGGTGGAAACTTACCACCCGAGGTGGAAACTTACCACCCGAGGTGGAAACTTATCACCCGAGGTGAAAAGTTTTAACCGCGGTGAAAACTTTCCACCCGAGGTGGAAACTTTTCTCCTGAGGTGGAAACTTTTCACCCGAGGTGGAAACTTATCACCCGAGGTGGAAACTTACCACCCGAGGTGGAAACTTATCACCCGAGGTGAAAAGTTTTAACCGCGGTGAAAACTTTCCACCCGAGGTGGAAACTTTTCTCCCGAGGTGTAAACTTTTCACCCGAGGTGGAAACTTATCACCCGAGGTGGAAACTTACCACTCGAGGTGGAAACTTTTCACCCGAGGTGGAAACTTATCACCCGAGGTGGAAACTTATCACCCGAGGTGGAAACTTATCACCCGAGGTGGAAACTTTTGATTTTTTTCTACATTTTTTTTATTTTTTTATTTTTTTTTTCTGAGTGAAAGCATATCACGTGGTGTGGGTCACGTGGAATATATTATAATAATAGCATTCACATTCTCCCTACGACAAAACGGTGTGCATGTTCCACAGAGATCGATAGTTTTCGAATTGTATTTCCAGCCATGATGTTTTTTATGTTTGTGCTTTTGTTTGCTTATGCATTTTGCCACTGTACTGCACAGCCTGATTCGTACCTTCCATTTGAACTAGGTTTGCAAACACGAGAGGAAATTATCGAGACATATTTCAAAATGGGATTTGAATATCTAGAAATAGTTGCGTTTCTATACTTTTACCACAACATTTCAATTGGAGTTAGGCAGCTGAAACGGATTTTACGTGCCATGGGCCTGAGACGGAGAAGTACAAAAGACGACGTCCTAAACGTTTCCTGTGCTATTCGATTTGAGTTAACTCGGGCAGGCGCCGATTTGGGGTATAGAAGTATGCACAACAGGTTAAGAAAAATTCATAACCTGGTTGTTGATACGGAAACAGTGAGGCTACTTATGAATTATATAGACCCTGATGGAGTAGATTGCCGCCGACGTCACCGACTTAAGAGACGCCAATATCATGTACCTGGTCCCAATTATCTATGGCATATCGATGGATGGGATAAATTGAAGCCATACGGTATTTGTATTCATGGATGCATTGATGGATTTTCTCGCAGAATAATGTGGCTCGAAGTGGCTGCTACTAACAATGACCCGTTCGTGATATGCAAATATTTTTCTGATTGTATATATACACTTCGGGGTTGTCCATCGGTAGTGAGGGCTGACAGAGGGAACGAGAATGTAAATGTGGAACTGCTTCAATCTTTGCTTCGCAGAGGGAATGAAGATAACGAGTCAAGACCGGGAGTAACATTTTTGCATGGCAAATCTACAGCTAATCAGAGAATTGAAGCATGGTGGAGTAAATTTAAATCAGCTGGAATGGGGATTCTTGTGAATCATTTTCGAGATTTAGTTGATGCTGGCATTCTTGACACTTCAAATGCCATGGACATTCAGTGTATACGCTTCTGTTACATTGAATTAATACGAAAAGAATTACAAAATATCATCATGCTTTGGAACACACACAATATACGTAACATTCGAAACTCTGATACCCCAAGTGGAAAACCCGACATGATGTATCACTTCCCTGAAATGTTTGGTGGGAAAGATCATTTGAAATCTGTGTCAGGGGAAGAACTGGTGGCACTTAGTGAAGTGTTAACGACGGACTCTTTTGATTGTCATTCTAATGAAACGGCGCTATTTACGCATTTAATGGAGGACGGTTCCAAACAAATGCCTAATACGTTAGAACAAGCATCAGAGCTTTTGGTATATTTGTTAGACATGGTAGAATACCACCTTGAAGAGTCGCGAGAGATTTCTCCATGAAAACTTTCGTACTCGTGAGTTACACTTGTTACACTTGCTTGAAGTCCAGTGCTTATAATGTGGACTAGGTGTATTTATTATGCCGCCAAATTTCGAAAAAACTTCGGGACATACCCGTGGTCTTCGTCCGTGCGTTCGTCTGTCCGTCTGTCTGTTCGTTTCAACAAAACCGGTTTAGGGTGTATTTTGAAATATTTAAAAATGTTCAAAACTTTTCTTTACCCAGAATCTAAACTTACCCACCCTAAAAATGTTTTGTAACCCCAGCGCCCCCCCCCCCCACACACACACACCTAAAAAATATTCACTACCCTAACCCAATTCTGGCCCGACTCTGAACCCCAAAAACCAAAACAAAAACTAAGGGCCAAGGTAGGGTTATCTTTAGGATAGGGTTAGGTTGGGGTGGCTCGCAGTGGGGTTTAAGGTCAGAGCAGGGTTGGGTCAGGGTTAGTGTGTATTTCTGTGTACTTTTTTGGTGCAAGGATGGGATTGGGCTTGCAGAATATTTTTAGCGTGGTTAAGTTTAGGCTCTAAGTAAAGAAAGTTTTTGGACATTTTCAAATATTTCTACGTATATTGTGTGTGTTCCAAAGCATGATGATATTTTGTAATTCTTTTCGAATTAATTCAATGTAACAGAAGCGTATACACTGAATGTCCATGGCATTTGAAGTGTCAAGAATGCCAGCATCAACTAAATCTCGAAAATGATTCACAAGAATCCCCATTCCAGCTGATTTAAATTTACTCCACCATGCTTCAATTCTCTGATTAGCTGTAGATTTGCCATACAAAAATGTTACTCCCGGTCTTGACTCGTTATCTTCATTCCCTCTGCGAAGCAAAGATTGAAGCAGTTCCACATTTATATTCTCGTTCCCTCTGTCAGCCCTCACTACCGATGGACAACCCCGAAGTGTATATATACAATCAGAAAAATATTTGCATATCACGAACGGGTCATTGTTAGTAGCAGCCACTTCGAGCCACATTATTCTGCGAGAAAATCCATCAATGCATCCATGAATACAAATACCGTATGGCTTCAATTTATCCCATCCATCGATATGCCATAGATAATTGGGACCAGGTACATGATATTGGCGTCTCTTAAGTCGGTGACGTCGGCGGCAATCTACTCCATCAGGGTCTATAATTCATAAGTAGCCTCACTGTTCCCGTATCAACAACCAGGTTATGAATTTTTCTTAACCTGTTGTGCATACTTCTATACCCCAAATCGGCGCCTGCCCGAGTTAACTCAAATCGAATAGCACAGGAAACGTTTAGGACGTCGTCTTTTGGACTTCTCCGTCTCAGGCCCATGGCACGTAAAATCCGTTTCAGCTGCCTAACTCCAATTGAAATGTTGTGGTAAAAGTATAGAAACGCAACTATTTCTAGATATTCAAATCCCATTTTGAAATATGTCTCGATAATTTCCTCTCGTGTTTGCAAACCTAGTTCAAATGGAAGGTACGAATCAGGCTGTGCAGTACAGTGGCAAAATGCATAAGCAAACAAAAGCACAAACATAAAAAACATCATGGCTGGAAATATAATTCGAAAACTATCGATCTCTATGGAACATGCACACCGCTTTGTCGTAGGGAGAATGTGAATGCTATTATTATAATATATTCCACGTGACCCACACCACGTGATATGCTTTCACTCAGAAAAAAAAAATAAAAAAATAAAAAAAATGTAGAAAAAAATCAAAAGTTTCCACCTCGGGTGATAAGTTTCCACCTCGGGTGATAAGTTTCCACCTCGGGTGATAAGTTTCCACCTCGGGCGAAAAGTTTCCACCTCGGGTGGTAAGTTTCCACCTCGGGTGATAAGTTTCCACCTCGGGTGAAAAGTTTACACCTCGGGAGAAAAGTTTCCACCTCGGGTGGAAAGTTTTCACCGCGGTTAAAACTTTTCACCTCGGGTGATAAGTTTCCACCTCGGGTGGTAAGTTTCCACCTCGGGTGATAAGTTTCCACCTCGGGTGAAAAGTTTACACCTCGGGAGAAAAGTTTCCACCTCGGGTGGAAAGTTTTCACCGCGGTTAAAACTTTTCACCTCGGGTGATAAGTTTCCACCTCGGGTGGTAAGTTTCCACCTCGGGTGGTAAGTTTCCACCTCGGGTGATAAGTTTCCACCTCGGGTGAAAAGTTTACACCTCGGGAGAAAAGTTTCCACCTCGGGTGGAAAGTTTTCACCACGGTTAAAACTTTTCACCTCGGGTGATAAGTTTCCACCTCGGGTGGTAAGTTTCCACCTCGGGTGGTAAGTTTCCACCTCGGGTGATAAGTTTCCACCTCGGGTGAAAAGTTTACACCTCGGGAGAAAAGTTTCCACCTCGGGTGGAAAGTTTTCACCGCGGTTAAAACTTTTCACCTCGGGTGATAAGTTTCCACCTCGGGTGGTAAGTTTCCACCTCGGGTGATAAGTTTCCGCCTCGGGTGAAAAGTTTACACCTCGGGAGAAAAGTTTCCACCTCGGGTGGAAAGTTTTCACCGCGGTTAAAACTTTTCACCTCGGATGATAAGTTTCCACCTCGGGTGGTAAGTTTCCACCTCGGGTGGTAAGTTTCCACCTCGGGTGATAAGTTTCCACCTCGGGAGAAAAGTTTCCACCTCGGGTGGAAAGTTTTCACCGCGGTTAGAACTTTTCATCTCGGGTGATAAGTTTCCACCTCGGGTGGTAAGTTTCCACCTCGGGTGGTAAGTTTCCACCTCGGGTGATAAGTTTCCACCTCGGGTGAAAAGTTTACACCTCGGAAGAAAAGTTTCCACCTCGGGTGGAAAGTTTTCACCGCGGTTAGAACTTTTCACCTCGGGTGATAAGTTTCCACCTCGGGTGGTAAGTTTCCACCTCGGGTGGTAAGTTTCCACCTCGGGTGGAAAGTTTTCACCGCGGTTAGAACTTTTCATCTCGGGTGATAAGTTTCCACCTCGGGTGGTAAGTTTCCACCTCGGGTGGTAAGTTTCCACCTCGGGTGATAAGTTTCCACCTCGGGTGAAAAGTTTACACCTCGGAAGAAAAGTTTCCACCTCGGGTGGAAAGTTTTCACCGCGGTTAGAACTTTTCACCTCGGGTGATAAGTTTCCACCTCGGGTGGTAAGTTTCCACCTCGGGTGGTAAGTTTCCACCTCGGGTGATAAGTTTCCACCTCGGGTGAAAAGTTTACACCTCGGGAGAAAAGTTTCCACCTCGGGTGGAAAGTTTTCACCGCGGTTAAAACTTTTCACCTCGGGTGATAAGTTTCCACCTCGGGTGATAAGTTTCCACCTCGGGTGAAAAGTTTCCACCTCGGGTGATAAGTTTCCACCTCGGGTGATAAGTTTCCACCTCGGGTGAAGAGTTTACACCTCGGGTGATAAGTTTCCACCTCGGGTGGAAAGTTTTCACCTCGGGTGAAAAAGTCGAAGAAAATATTTAAAAAAGTAAAAAGTGAAATAAAAATAAATGAAAAGTGAAAAAAAAAGTAAAAAGTAAAAAAAAAATACATGTCCCTTCTAGGCTTCTGCACTTCTAGGCTTCTGTAAAATTGTATGGTAAAAACATATTTTGCGATGACGACCTTTTTCCGTTCGACATGGGAGCAGAACCTCGGAACTCTGTGGGTGGACCTCATTCATTACTCTAACTTGCAAGACCACTAAACACTGGAGGACCCAATAAGCATATATATGCAGCCCTTCATGGACCACTGGGTTGTTTACCCAATGGTCCACCAACGACACACTTGCTTGTTGTTTCCCAGAGTTTCCACTGGTCCAGGAAGTATCAATACAGATATAGGACTGACAAATAGCCCTTTATGTTCTATAACTACTACATTATAAAAAAACGGGTTTTCCAGAGTACCAAATATGGTACACCACTTGTCACCATAGGAGTACCAAAATATCGGTACTACAGAATTCCAAACGACATTTGGCATTCTGGAATATCAAATGTATTGGTTCTCCCGAGTACCCAGAATGATACTATAAAATACCCAAACATTTTGGGTACCCAAAAAGAGAAAATACTGGTTGTCAGAATACCAAACATACTTGTTGGGTACTCTAGAATACCAAATTTAAAGGCTTCCTTAAGCACCAATGCTAAAACTGAGCAACTCCAGAATATCAAACCAAAGTGTTTTTGGAAAAACAAAGTAGAAATATCTGCTCACCTGAAAGCGAAGCTTCTTCTAAGGCAAAGTGATTCTCACAGACTGCTGTGAATGATATGCAATTGAGCTGACCCCTCTTCATCTCATAGCATACATGGGTGCCGTTGGCCATACTCGGTCAGTTATTGCACTGGTCAGCTTTGAATAATTATGGTCAATGCAACACTTTAATGAAAACGCCCATCAATTCATCCAAACTGATGCTTTGGAGCCAGTCGGCAATCATATCTTTTGACCACGCTTCCACTGTGGCAGACGACATTTTTCAGATGGCACTCGAATCAGGGGTGGACGAGTCAAAATGGAAAAATGTGACAATGGGAACACGACGTATTCGACCCTTGGCCGGTCCAAGAGTCCATTGGGCCACTAGTTCAGTTCTCTTCCAATAAAGTAGTTTGGTTATTTTGTGCACAGGCGCATTAAAACCTCTCGGGCGGTTTTTGCTGGGTCGTGCGCTTTGGTTTTCCGGTTTGCTACAAAAACCGGAACCGAATCGGAAAAAACAAGAAAACCGCCCAGCTCTATTAAACACCTGCAACGTTATGTACAGCAAAACCAAAATACCACTATACCAGGGCACTTTGAGACATCAGCGCAGTGTATATTTCATTTTGTTTTCAAGGTACATTGATTGTTTTGACAAATGTATTGTACCATATTTAGTTATCTACCCGCGATAGGTTTAATGCAGACATGTAGTCGCCCTCTATCATCCTCCACCGCTAGATTAAAAAATCTCGGAAGCGTGTTTATCCCCTGTGAAGGCAGGAGGGGTGGAAGGCCCTAGCCCGTTTTCCCGATCTGCATGAATATAGAAATGCATTATAAAGGATCCTCCTTATAAATCCATAACACATTCATCTATTTGAATAAAATGTTATCAGTTACTACCAGGAGCAACGGACTGAAATGGTTAAAATGTATACTTCAGTGTAAATAAAAAAAAGAAATAGCATCTTTGTGTGTGATTTATTTTTTACTTCCTTACCATTGCAGAATTTTTTTGTCAGAATATTTTTAGTGAATCATTAACCAGGAGCCGCGGAGCAAGGAGAGGTGTCCCTAGCCTCTCACTTTTATCCAACTTGAATTCGACTCTTTTATGGATGCTGAATACCAAACATCAAAAGATTCTGATCAGTGGTTCTGGGGAAGATATTTTATAAATTTTTGCAAATATGCTGACTCAGCATTTTTTTCGCGCCCCCCCCCCCCCCACCCCCGCACACATCAAGAACACCCTGACACAACCGATGTTCCGATGTTGCTTTTACTATTTCATTCTACTGTTCCTAAGGATGCGTCATACCAAATAACAGTCCTCTGCTCCGTGCGTTTTGGGAAATATGGGCGTTTGAAAATATTTTTATTTTTAGCTTCAGGGGTTCCCACGGGGACATGTAAATTGTTTTGCATGAATCAAATACTTATGACTGAATAATACTACATACCAAATTTGGCTCAAATCGGATCATCGGTTCAGAAAATAGAAATTTTGGGCTGGGCCAAAAATCTTGCCCCTTGCAAAATATTGCTTCACGAACTTCCTTTGAACAAACTTGATTCTACACCTCAACAGGAAGCTCCGTACGAAATATCAAGTCATTGTATCCACTGGTTTAGGAGAACAAGATTTTTAAAGAATTTTAGAGCATTTTCCCCCATCCCTTCCCTATCGGGCTTGGCACGTTGATTTGAATAAAAACAAAATGCGATGTCAGAACAAGCAATCACCTCGAAGTTAACTGAAATCGATTCAGCGGTTTTGGTGGAGAAGGTGCGAACACCAAGTTCACGAACGACAGGCGATGGGCGACGGCTAGACGACGGACGGTGAGTGACATTCAGTCAGGTGAGCTAAAAATTGAAGACTCAAATCTCACTTGAGGCATTTTGTCATTTGTCTGTTGAAGTCGGTATTATTCTCTGCAATAAAATGCTGCTAAAAGTGAAGGTAAAATCAAAACTTTACATGCTGTAAATTATGATTGTACGACTGAAGCTTTAAAAGTACTGTGTGTTGGAGGTCGTTAGTTCGAGTCTCCTCTCTGCGTTTCTCTATTGATCCATATGCTGGCGTTGGTTGTTCAATGTCTGTCTGAAACCAGTGGGGTGGCTACGTTGGGGGTGGGGGAGCTTGCCCTTCTCCTAGCCACCCCGATATATTAGCCCAATTCAACTTTCACTTATAAACCCTAAAATGGACTCCATAATAGGGCTAAAATACCAAATTTTGCAATTTTGGGGGTGGGGTGGGGGAGGCCTCGCCCTACCTACTAAGACCCTCCGGTCGTTACCCCTCCCCACTACCCTTCATGAAAGTGGGGGAAGGTTACGACCGGAGTATCCTCGTTAAGACTAGCGGATCCCTCCCCCTCTCGCACACACAACGGCCTTCCAAATATCATGTTTGCCCCCCCCCCCCCCCCCCACACACACACACACAAAACAGCTACCCCCTCCCTTATAGAGTCGTGGGTACGCGCTTCTCTGAATCTACTTTTGAATTTTATGTTAGTGTGAGATCATTTAAGATGATGTAGCTCTGACAATCCTCTGCAGGATAGTACTGAAATATAAAGACACCCACGATCCAACTGAAAAGATCGGTCTCTCCGTCTGTGTCAATTAAGCACTTTTACAGACCTTTGGTAACTCGTCGCCTGAGTGCCAGAATGTTCTATGTCCCTATGGGACATAGAACATTCTAGCACTCAGGCGACGAACTGTTGATATTTAGTTCTGTGTCATAGTCGTCATTAATTACTGTTAGCCGCCCCGTGCCTTTAACGTCGTACCCACTAGCGCAGTCAGTATAGGCGACTGGTAGTGTGGTTTGATCATATTGTTGACTTGAACTCCAGTTCCCGTCGACGTGGGTTCGTGCCTTAATTGTGTGATATTTTGAAAGAACCTTTGTCACAATTAGCCAAAAAGAAAAATGGGTTTGTTCACAATTAGACAAAAAAAATCATTTGTTTGTGTCACAAGATACTCATTAAACTGTAGCAATATTCGCATTATTTGTCGTTTTAAGAGCACCCCTTTTTATGCTTTTACTATAAAATGCTCTTGAAAGGTGAATGTAAAATTAGAATTCAACATTTTGTTAATGGAAGGTTTCGTTCGTGTCACTCACGTGGTTCGATCGACTGAAGCGCAAGTTTTGTTATGTGTCGTGATGTCGTGAGTTCGAGACCCCTCTCCGTACTTTTGGCTTGATGTGTTCCAAGCAGTACTATTCGCCGTGTCTGATCAAAGCTCGTGCATCTGTCATTGAAGCACTTTTACAATCTTCATTTAGTATTCAGTTGCGTGCCAGGGTCGATAATAATTACTGTTAGCGTGGTGTCTCTAACGTTCGTGCTCAATAGCATAGCCAGTAATGGCGACTAGTGGCATGTTTTTCTTGTTGAACTGTGAACTCTAGTTATCTTATTGTCGACTTGGGTTCGCATCTTGTAAAGTCATTTGTTTGTGGCACAAGAATATTTACTCTATTTACAAAGAAATTTTTGTTTCACTACTTACATGCTGCAGGCAGATATTCCTGCCCAGGACAGAATTTCTCTTGCCACTGAAATATTATAATTTGGACACATTTAATCCAATTTTCCTCCTGTAAATTGAATGTAATTTGCACCAATGATTTCTTAAAATTAAATATATAAAAAATGTTTTATAAAATCTAATCATGGCTGCTTCGCAGCAGCTATGGCTAAATTTGATGAAAAATATCTCGAAAATACTAAGCAGATTAAGAGCTAAATTAAAGCAATATTCATCTTTTCCCTCGTTTTAAGAGCAACGCGGTCTTAAATTCTGCAACAAAACTGAAAGCCAAAATCCGACGTAAGTAAGAATACGAAGGTAAATTTGCAGGAATATAAATAAATAAATAAATAAATAAATAAATAAATAAATAAATAAATTTACGTATAACATACATTTCGTCTCAACTTCAGTTGTACGATGTTCCCATGTTTATTTTGTCCACGACTGTAAGCGAAGACTAAGGGATTCAGGTAATCAAGGCACCCTGTGGGTGGGCTAAGAGCGTCTTGGTAATATGTTTTTGCATCCAGTTGGCAACATTATTTCGATTTTAAACTGAATACCCATAGTCATGGATCGGATGATGGAGGCGACATATGGCATGAGAGTGTCTGGATTACCAAATAATCAATTTGCTTTGAACTCAGCCACAGAATTGGAAACGATTATTCCTCTTGTACCCTTACATTAGAGGCTTTGATTTTCCACCAGGAGAGTAAGAACTTAAATACAGAGGCTTTGACAGAATACAAGAGTATCAATTTAGCTTAATAAAACGAAATACTTGCAGTCAATTTAGCATGAAGTCAAAATAGAAACTCTGAAGTCTTCCAAAATTACTGGTATTCAGCTCAGTTTACTAATAAAATGACAGTTCCTACATTTTTACACAATCTGTTATGTTTGTGTCGAAAAATACCATTAAAAAAAGTAGGGGATGTGTAATAGAAGTGAGATATTTGAAGAAATATATTTATATTTTCTTCAAAAAGGCAGTTGAGGCATTGCACTGTGACATCTGGTGAATGATTTCAGCGATAGTTGAGTGTCTGACAAGCACACACTCCACCCACAGAGCTGTAAAAGACATGGGCGGTCAGTCAGATAATTTACCACATTCAGTCCAAGACCTCAATACCTTGTAAATCCTCCTCGGTCCGCGAGACAAGCGCGAATCCGACGTGGAATACTCCTCACCAAACGTCCAATATCAGCTTGACTGATGTCATTCCATTCTTCCTGCAGTGCAGCGGCGAGTTCCTGGACATTGGTAGGGGACTGTTGGCGTTGTCGTAGGCGCCTGCCAAGTATTTCCCAGGCGTGCTTGATTGGTGAAAGGTCTGGACTTAGTGCTGCTTCTGGAGGAACTCTGTAGCGACACGGATCCTGTGTGCTCTTACATTGTCATCTTGGGAAATGAATCGAATCGACGGCCGTGACGTCGCGCAAATGGCACTACATGAGCTGCTGACATGTTGTCACGGTAGTACTGCCCTGTGACACGCCCTTGGATGACAGGTAATGCTGTTCTGCTTGTCATGGTTATGCCTCCCCACACCATAACCGATCCACCACCAAAACGATTGTGCTGCCTAACGGTTACGTCATGGTATCCTTCGTTCCGCCACCGCCGTCACACTCTGTTTCGCCTTTCGTGGAAATCGAGAAAGAGAGTGAACCTAGATTCATCGGAAAACATGACGTTGCTCCACCGACGATTGTCCCAGCGCTGTCGTGCTCCACACCAATTACGCCTTGCTGCGATGTGAGGCTCAGTCAAACGTGAAATTATTCGAGGTCGTCCAGCGTATAAATTCCAGCTGTGTAGGCGATTTCAGATAGTCTGGACCACTGACTCGCACATCTGTCGTTCGCTACTGTCCAATTTCTGAGGCACTTTGATGGCGGTTACGTAATGCTGTGGTTCGGGTGAAACGATCCCGGTTAGAAGTTGTCGCCCTTGGACGACCTGACCGACGTATGTCATCAACATTGCCTGTCTGACAGTAGCCTGACCACAACCTTCTAATCGTCGATTGAGTAACGTTGAGAATTTGAGTCACTACAGTCTTCTGTTGCCAGCTTCCAACATGCCAACGGTACGTAAACGTTCGTCACGTGTCAGTCTTCGCATACCTCAAAAGTTACGTTTCGACCAGACATTGTTGATGAACGAGTTTATACCAAGAAAAGAACGAGACCTCCGAAAAAGCCCGCCCAGTACAAATGAAAATTTCAAAACGCACCCACAGACATTAACGTTGCACTCGTGCGATAAACCTGCACGAAGTTTTCGTGGGCCGGTAACATTCATGATCGACACTTAACTTGGTAACATACTGATGTGTCCAATCACGCGTATCCAATATCATTTTCCGAAAATATCAACAACAGTTTGGTTAACCCCTACTTTTTTTTGAATAGTATTTTATACCATCAATACTAAAAAGTGTATTTTTAGTATTGATATATTGTATAATATATATTACACTTAATATATTAAATTCTGCTAATACGACAAGCGTCTGTGGTCTTGTGCTGATGAAAAATTCTGCTTCACTGGTATGATAGAATCTGGTAAACAACGTATGGAGTGAGAGTTGTCTGTAGTGGGTAGCACAAGTATAAACGGTTGGTTATTCTTGGTATTTGAGTGATCACGATATAGCCACGGGTGCTGAAAGTGGCCCTTAATCCACATGATCAACAGGAAGAAGATTAGTTAACAACAGTACACTTAACCCTTTAGTAATGAGAGACCGCTTATCGTCCATGATCATAATTGAACTCATAAAACAGATGGTTGCTTCATGAATTTGAATTGTGGACAAATATTTTCAACGTGCAGCCTTCGGGCTGCACGTTGTAAATATTAATTGGTCTACCTCTAAATAACGAATATGGACTCATCCAATTGATACCCCTTAACTGGTATGAAGTTCAAATGGTTAATGGGGGTCGTCAACCGCCGTCGCCTAGCTTTATCAATATATCCTGTAATGGACCGAAAACACGACGACGACAGTTTTGATAAATTCTAGTGGACGATTGGGGAATATCAAGAACACTGCTGTTATTGAAGCGACGTTCCAGGCAGGCAAAATGACTGCCAAGTCTCTTATCAAGTCCAAAGCCCTCAGGTCACCAGTCAAAATCTGTCCGACCCTGTTGTGACCTATTTGTTTACCCACGCTTCGTGGGGTTTGCGCGCAGACTATCTTTGATGTAATTTTATCCCTTCGCTCACAAATATACAAATATTCTTTCGTGCTCCAGTTATAGATTTTTCGGGCAGTAAGTGTTTAATTCATCTCAAAATTCCAAGATATTAACACAATTATAGAGGAACTACGCGACGTAATCATGAAATAAATTACAGGTCTTGTGAGTCTCCATTCATAATATTTAGTATTATAAACAAACATATCAAATCAAAAAATTCTGTCAAATCAATTTCCGAGAAAACTTTCTTGCGTTGATTCAAAGAAAATGAATGTTTTTGATATTTAGAGATTAAATCTGATGGAGTATTTGAGTTCGTCGGAAAAGCGAACCATTCAGGTATAAAGATGGAGGGTAACTTCTAAAAAAAAACAAGTAAGAAAGAGGGACAATCAGTCCCTCCTCTTAACTAACAATTTTTTTTAAACAAATATGTCTGAACGGAGTAATTTTATTCAGTCCAGCTGACAAAAAACTGAATGGGGGAGGAGTCATTCTTATAAATGTTCGTCCAAATATAAGGATGAATTTTCAAAAATACCCCTAGGTTGATTTCACAACCTCCTCAATTTTTTTTCTTTCGATGAGAAGCCGATATGTCGCACATGAGATGTGTCATTGGCTCCAACCAACTGGATCCTGCTCTTAAGTGGCTAGGATCTATAATGCAAACATTATTGTATACATTTCAGGCTTATTGTATCACAATTAACTTTATTTAGGTTAACCCTTTGTACTCTGATATCAAATTGGAAAAAGTTTTCAGCCGCAAATATTTCCCACAATGCAGTTTGATATTTAACCAAATATAGTTTGTTTGACAGAGCTCGGTGAATTCTGTCAAACAAGATATAATTTGTTAAATTCATAGTTAAACAAAAGAACAACAGGGTGATTGGAGAAAAAAACTCCACAGTCTCAAGTGCCCTAACCACAAAGTAAACTACCAATGTAAGTTTCTTATCGCTTATTATGCTGTGATTCTGTGCCTGTAAACAGGCGTTCGCATCTCCCCACTGATTCCGTGTATATTTACATGTACCAAATGTTAAAGCCAGAACAATATTTCTGATGCAGACTTGGCTCTCCACTATCTCTCTCCATCTACTGGGCTTTTCACCCCTACCTAACCCACACTTATTTCCATCCGCTGGAATATCGTTCTGACAGGGCTTGTTCGAACAAAGGTGTTAGTTGTATTGGGGTGATACAGAAACCTCATTCATTAACGGAATCAATATCTAAGGTCTGACTGCAGAAAGTTTCATTTTATCATATGAGGTCAACGAGGAAATGCCACAATGATTCAATGAAGCGTTTCTTATTAGTCTGTGTGAAACACACAGACTATTGTTTTTGCACGGTTTTTTTTTCTTTTTTTTTCTTTTTTTTCTTTCTTCTTCTTCTTCTTCTTCTTTTTCTTCTTCTTCTTCTTCTTCTTCTTCTTCTTCTTCTCCTGTCTTCTGTCTTCTCATCACTTTTTTGTCCGCAAGATAACTCGAAAACGAATTGCCCAATCTCGTTGATTTTTGGCATGCTGATAGACAGCCACAAGTTCTCGGCCACCTATGTTTTTCAGATTCCTGGGGTATCAGGGGTGTCTGTAGGGGTGTTTTGAAAGTGGGTCACGCCCATATCTCAGGCGTGGTATGACCTACAGACCTGGGACCAACACCAAATGAGTCGACATTCGATGGAGGTTCAAAATATGGGTCAAGGTCACGGAGGTCATCTAGGGGTCATTGAGTGCATTTTTCAGAATTGCTGGAAATCACATTTTTTTGACCCCCTAAAGTATTCCTGACGTACACACATGCATTTTGACGTAAAAAAATTGGGCGTGGCCAAAATTTTTGAAAGTGGGTCACGCTCATATCTCAAGCATGGTATGACGTATGGATCTGGGACCAACACCAAATGAGTCGACACTCGATGGAGATTCAAAATATGGGTCAAGGTCACGGAGGTACCTAGGGGTCATTAAGTGCATTTTTCATAATTGCTAGAAATCACATTTTTTGACCCCCCCCCCCCCTAAAGCATCCCTGACATACGCACATGCATTTTGACGAAAAAAAAGTGGGCGTGGCCAAAATTTTTGAAAGTGGGTCACGCTCATATCTCAAGCATGGTATGACGTATGGACCTGGGACCAACACCAAATGAGTCGACAATCGATGGAGATTCAAAATATGGGTCAAGGTCACGGAGGTCACCTAGGGGTCATTAAGTGCATTTTTCATAATTGCTAGAAATCACATTTTTTGACCCCCTAAAACATTCCTGACATACGCACATGCATTTTGATGTAAAAAAGTGGGCGTGGCCAAAATTTTTGAAAGTGGGTCACGCTCATATCTCAAGCATGGTATGACATATGGACCTGGGACCAACACCAAATGAGTCGACAATCAATGGAGATTCACAATATGGGTCAAGGTCACGGAGGTCACCTAGGGGTCATTAAGTGCATTTTTCATAATTGCTAGAAATCACATTTTTGACGTCCTAAAGCATTCCTGACATACACACATGCATTTTGACGTAAAAAGGTGGGCGTGGCCAAAATTTTTGAATGTGGGTCACGCTCATATCTCAAGCATGGTATGACGTATGGACCTGGGACCAACACCAAATGAGTCGACACTCGATGGAGATTCAAAATATGGGTCAAGGTCACGGAGGTACCTAGGGGTCATTAAGTGCATTTTTCATAATTGCTAGAAATCACATTTTTTGACCCCCCCTAAAGCATCCCTGACATACGCACATGCATTTTGACGAAAAAAAAAGTGGGCGTGGCCAAAATTTTTGAAAGTGGGTCACGCTCATATCTCAAGCGTGGTATGACGTATGGACCTGGGACCAACACCAAATGAGTCGACAATCGATGGAGATTCAAAATATGGGTCAAGGTCACGGAGGTCACCTAGGGGTCATTAAGTGCATTTTTCATAATTGCTAGAAATCACATTTTTTGACCTCCTAAAACATTCCTGACATATGCACATGCATTTTGACGTAAAAAAGTGGGCGTGGCCAAAATTTTTGAAAGTGGGTCACGCTCATATCTCAAGCATGGTATGACATATGGACCTGGGACCAACACCAAATGAGTCGACAATCGATGGAGATTCACAATATGGGTCAAGGTCACGGAGGTCACCTAGGGGTCATTAAGTGCATTTTTCATAATTGCTAGAAATCACATTTTTTGACCTCCTAAAGCATTCCTGACATACACACATGCATTTTGACGTAAAAAAAAGTGGGCGTGGCCAAAATTTTTGAAAGTGGGTCACGCTCATATCTCAAGCATTGTATGACGTATGGACCTGGGACCAACACCAAATAAGTCGACACTCGATGGAGATTCAGAATATGGGTCAAGGTCATGGAGGTCACCTAGAGGTCATTAAGTGCATTTTTCATAATTGCTGGAAATCCCATTTTTTGACCTCCAAATGCTTCCCCAAAATTCAGATGTGCATTTTTTCATGAAAAAAGTGGGCGTGACCAAAATTTTTGAATGTGGGTCACGCTCATATCTCAAGCATGGTATGAGGTATGGACCTGGGATCAACACCAAATGAGTCGACACTCGATGGAGATTCAGAATATGGGTCAAGGTCATGGAGGTCATCTTGGGGTCATTAAGTGCATTTTTTATAATTGCTAGAAATCACATTTTTTGACACCCTAAAGCATTCCTGACATACACACATGCATTTTGACGTAAAAAAAGTGGGCGTGGCCAAATTTTTTTTAAAGTGGGTCACGCTCATATCTCAAGCATGGTATGACGTATGGACCTGGGACCAACACCAAATGAGTAGACACTCGATAGCGATTCAAAATATGGGTGAAGGTCACCGAGGTCACTCAGGGGTCAATGAGTGCATTTTTCATAATTGCTGGAAATCACATTTTTGGACCTCCAAATGCTTCCCCAAAATTCAGATGTGCATTTTTTCATGAAAAAAGTGGGCGTGGCCAAAATTTTGAAAGTGGGTCATGCTCATATCTCAAGCATGGTGTGATGCATGGACCTGGAGCCAACACTAAATAAGCTGACACTTGATGGAGGTTCAAAAATGTGGGTCAAGGTTATGGAGGTCACTTGTGGTTATTGAGTGCATTTTTTCAGAATTGCTGGAAATCACATTTTTTGACTCTCTAAAGCATTCCTGAAGTCCATACATCCATTTTTACGTAAAAAGTGAAAGTGGGTCATGCTCATATTTCAAGCATGGTATGATGTATGGACCTGGGACCAATACCAAACGAGTCGACACTCGATGGAGATTCAAAATTTGGGCCAAGGTCGAACAGGAGTCACGAGGGCTATTACCAGAATTGCTGGAAATCATATTTTTGAACCTCCTTGTGCATTCCCTTGATTGGTCCCTTTGAATACTGTGAAAATATATACCTTATCTGGTTTCTTGGAAAAAATTAACTGATTTTTGAATGAATATCTATAAATACTGTCATTGAAAACCTATTTCTTATTTCTTTAAAACTATTTTATCCCCAAAATAAGCCTCTAAAGTATTCCCATTACATTCATACAGGGGCAAAGTGGCTAAGAAGTTAGAGGTGCAGGCTGCAAGCCGAGAGGTTCTCAGTTCGAATCCTATCTGCGGCAACTGCTTTGTGTCTTTGGGCAAAAACACTTCACCCCCATTGCCCACATAATGGCATAGTGATGTTGTGTACTAAGACATACTGCATGCCGATGATACACTTGCACTAACCCTGCTTGTGTGGAGTTAGCATGTAGAAGATCCAGACAGTTGCTTGTTGTTGTTGTTTGGTGGTTCTCTGTGTTCTCTGGTTTCCTCCATCCGTAAAAACTGTACGACACGAGGCGGGCCTAGCTGTTGAAGTGTCGTTAAACCCCAATAAATTAATAACATTCATAGAATGTCTTCTATGCACTGTTTGTCAACATGATAACCCAAATACAATCAATCCTATCTCAATGTTTTTGGTATACTGATAGACTGCCTGCCATTGGTATTTGGTCATCTATGATTTGGAGGCATGTGGGGCCTTCGGGCTCTAGATGTTAAACATATGTTTACAACATTTACTGGGAAATGAATTAGCTGAAGCAGTAACCATTATCTAAAACAGAAATCTCCAGAGAGAAAGCTGAGATAGAATTCTTTGTTACATTGAACAGCACTGTATATTTTTGTTGTATCATGTTACAAAACTTCAGTCTCAGTCATTGAAGAGAGAGAGAAACCTTCACTTTTCAAAGCATTTGTTTAAAAAATCTATTTATTCTCAATCATAACTCAGGATTGAGAGGTTTTGGGATGGAGTGGTGTGTGGTTTTCTCGAAACACCTATCACAGTTACAAAGTAATAAAATGGAATATTTGAATGGTCAGATTTTAACCCTCTTAATACTTCGATGTGAGTAAAAAAATATCTTTAATATAACTCATGGCTACAGAATGTTTTTCGCTCTCTTTTCTGAAACATTTAATTCTATGTGGAATGGGACACCTTTTCAGTGTGCTTTCCAAACTAAGGGATTCTTAACCCTTTAGCCAACGTAACGGCAAAAACCGGTCAGCTTTATACACAGAAATGTCTATTCAGTTTTAATTACTTTTTCATTTTTGCTTGAAAAACATAGCTTATGACCCTTCATTGGAATGAGCTCATTTTTAAAGGATTATTTATTTATTGGTGTTTAATGTCACATATTTCTGCACAGTGGTTTACCATGACCAGGACAGTTTTACGGGCGGAGGAAGCCAGAGTACCTGGGGAGGAGGACCTCTGGGCAACAGCGAGCAACTATCAGATTCCCCACATACTAACTCCACACAAGCAGGGTTAGCATTGGTTGAATGCAGGTGCACCATCGATGTGCAGTGCGCTTTAGTACACATCGCCACCATGCACCCACGTGGGCAATGGGGTGAAGTGTCTTGCCCAAGGACAGAGTGAGGACCGCTTGACTTGCAGCCTGCACCTCTGCCAACTCAGCCACTGCGCCCCCATTTAACCCTTTGCCCAACGGAGACGATAGCAAAATTTATTATTTCAAATATCATTTTTTTTCAAATTTTCCAAACAATTTCAACAAAACCATATCATGGGACCCCTCGTTGGAACTAATATTTTTTCAACTTCTCAATTTGCATATTACGCGGGTGGATGCGGCCGATTCGTTGGGTAAAGGTTTTTTATTTTATTTTTATTGGTGTTTTAAGGTCACATATTTCTGCACAGTGGCTAACCATGACCGTGACAGTTTTACGGGTGGAGGAAGCCGGAGTACCCGGAGAGAACCACCGAGCAACGGCGAGGAACTGTCAGCTCCCAAACATACCAACTCCACACAAGCAGGGTTAGCATTGGTTGAAGACAGGTGCACCATCGACGTACAGTACGCCTTAGTACACAGCGTCACCGTGCCCCTTACTCTTATTCACGCTCTCATTGTGCTTGAGGGTTAAATCTGAGATTGAAAAGATATACCAATCTTACTCAGGGAATGTGAGTACAGAAAAGTACGAAATTAATCAGAAAATGAAGTTTGTCTGACGGTACTAATATTTGTACGAGCAAAACTGGTACTGGATTTATTTATTTATTTATTTATTTATTTATTTATTTATTTATTTATTTATTTATTAGGGTTTAACGACACATTAACAGCCAAGGTCATATTATGTCGGTGACAGTTGTATGGGTGGCGCAAGCCGGAGTACCCAGAGAGAACCACCGAGCAATGACGAGCAGCTGCCAGCTCCCCAACATAGTGCCTCCGCACTGTAGCACAGGCAGGGTTAGATTGGTTGAAGACATGCGCACCATCGACGTGCAGTATGCCTTAGTACACAGCGTCTAGACCAGTGAAGGCAGATGCAGGAAATCTTCAGAAGTTGTTCTACTATCCCTGCTCGACAGAACAGTATCTTTGTCAAGTGGCGTGACCGCGTGGGAACAAGGTGGATCGCGTGGAAACTGCGGGGACGATTCGTTCCTACTCTATTCCCAATGCAATGCCGTTTCCATTCACTATTTATCTAGCACCGGTCGAGTTTGGCATTATTTCTGTCTATTTGATGAACTGTCCAGCTTTAAATATTCGCACATTCATATAGGACAGAAAGTTTTGAGTCAAACTGCTTATTTTAGACCGTCCCGGCAGAAACTAACAACTCGATCCGGTGAAGAATTTATTTATTTATTTATTGGTGGTTAAGGTCACATATTTCTGCACAGTGGCTAACCATGACCGTGACAGTTTTACGGGTGGAGGAAGCCGGAGTACCCGGAGAGAACCACCGAGCAACGGCGAGGAACTGTCAGCTCCCAAACATACTAACTCCACACAAGCAGGGTTAGCATTGGTTGAAGACAGGTGCACCATCGACGTACAGTACGCCTTAGTACACAGCGTCACCGTGCCCCTATATTATTCGCACATTCATATAGGACAGAAAGTTTTGAGTCAAACTGCTTATTTTAGACCGTCCCGGCAGAAACTAACAACTCGATCCGGTGAAGAATTTATTTATTTATTTATTGGTGGTTAAGGTCACATATTTCTGCACAGTGGCTAACCATGACCGTGACAGTTTTACGGGTGGAGGAAGCCGGAGTACCCGGAGAGAACCACCGAGCAACGGCGAGGAACTGTCAGCTCCCAAACATACCAACTCCACACAAGCAGGGTTAGCATTGGTTGAAGACAGGTGCACCATCGACGTACAGTACGCCTTAGTACACAGCGTCACCGTGCCCCTACGTGGGCAATGGGGGTGAAGTGTCTTGCCCAAGGACACAACGCGGTTGCCGCAGGTGGGATTCGAACCGAGGACCTCTCGGCTTGCAGCCTGCACCTCTACCATCTGGGTAAAGGGTTAAAGGATTAAAATGGAATATTTAAAGCGAATATTTTAACCCTCTGAAAATCTTAATATGGGGGCAGGGTGGCGCTGTGTACTAAAGCGTACTGCACTTCGATGGTGCACCTCTCTTCGAAAAAATCATTGAGAATAATGAAAACCATTTCCATTGTCACAGTGTTGTTCTAAACACACATGGATATAGATGGGACCTCGGTATTTTGACAATGCCAATAAGTCTTCAAACAGGCTCTTGGGGGTCTTCAAGGCCTTTCAACATCTACATTCCAACATTACTGAACCTTTTTACTTTCAATATATTTTCCAGAGGTACCATGCATGCACTTCATCATTGCCTTGCTAATATGAACATTTGCCATCATCTACAAATATGGCAGATCCGGAGTTGGTGGAGCCAATATTTATAAAGTAGTTTATGCTCATACTTCAGGTTTAGTATGACCTATAGTACTGGTACCTACACCAAATGAGTTGAAACTTGCTGGAGGTTCAAAATGTGGTCCACCTCTATGCGGTCAAGAGAGGTCATTAAATGCATACTTTTTCGACCTATTGGGAATTTCATTTTATACCAATTAATGCAGTTCTGAAGATTATACATGTATCTCATCATTCAAATAAATGGTAGCGGCAGTAATGTCCATTTCTGATTCCTTGATCGAACCCTATAAATGGTGTGCACATATATGCCTTTTCGGGTTTCTTAGAAAAATTGTTCTGTTTCCTGTATGAATATTTTCTCCATGAAAGAATTTCACAAAAAGCAGTGGGGAGAAAGCTGTGACTGTCAAATACAATAACATGATCTATTTATTTAATCTCATTGTACAGAATTAATTCCCAAACCAAGTTAATATAAAAACAAACAACTTGATAATGAAGAATTCCAGTGTACATGTAATTGTAAAACTAAACTGGAGATTTGTTATTGAAACCTATCACAATACTGTCAGGATGCCGGTAAAAGATGCAATACTGACATAGTTGAATGTTCTGTTACTGTGTTAGTGCTATGACTGTTTAAAATTAATTTATTAGAGAAGTTCTAGTTTTATGTATGCCTTGTTTAGGTCACTAGATGCTCTTTTAAGAGCAGGCTTTCAAATGAGCTCTTGGGTTTTTTTTAAGGTTTTTATGACAATATCTCCGACATAGAGTCTATGCACCCTTTGTCAGCGCGACAACTCAAATACGGACCGTCCTATCTCTATGCATTTTGGCATGCTGGTTAACAATAACCAGTTTGCACTCATCTATGTTTTTTTCACCCGTTCGATCTGAATGTCAGATGACAGATCTGAAGTTGGTGGAGCCATTATTTCAAAGTGGGTTGCGCTCATTCTTCAATGTAGATGTGGACATGGGACTACACCGACTGAGTTAAACATTGATGGAGATTCAATATATGGTCCACCTGAATGAGGTCATCAGGTGCATATTATTCTGAAAGACTAGGAAATGCATTTACACCTTAATGTATTTCTAAAGTTTATGAATGTATTTCATCACTCAAATTAGTGGGCAGAGCCAAAATTGTCCATTTCTGATTCGTGTATCGAACCCTTTAAATGCTGGTCACATATATGCCTTTTCTGGTTTCTTATTAAAATTGTTCTGATTCCTGTATGAATATCTGTAAATACTGTTAACGAAAAACCCATTTCTGATTTGTTAAAAAATATTTTACACCAGAAGATAAGCCTCCATAAATTCTCTTTCTGTAGAGTTTATTCCTGATACTTGAACCCTTTTCACACAGACTTGAATTTACTGGATGCAGTAAATTCTGTTTCTCTAGTTGACAACATGTTTTTATCGTTTTAATAAAGGACCACGTCCTATAGAAACCCATTTGGAACCTACCTACTATCTGACTGTTAAATTGGTGTTGAGTTAATATGGACAATGCATGGACAGACATGGACACTGGACAGTGAGAGGAGCGGACACGCTGTGGTGTACACAACACTAGTACTTTTTTGTTTTGTTTTTGTTTATTTGTGAATTTGGAGCGTTTTTGTTTTTTTACCGCGACATTTTTGCCACCTATTGCGTCATTGCTGTTGACTTGAACCTTAAAGTGGCAAGTCGATAATCTGATTTCTTTTCCTCCAATTCTTCTATGGATTGAAGTTTTCAGGATGAAAATTAAACCGTGTCTCTTTTTGTTAATCCATCATCCGTACTATTTCTACTTCCCCCTGCCAGTGTTACAATTGGGCACGATACGGGGACAGTTGCAACGGCGAGGGTGACCATAGAAAGTGACGTGTTCCTCATAGCCGGAGATTTTTTCGCAAACAACAATTTCATAATATTTTAGCAGGAATGTCAAGTGAGTACAACACGCAGAAGTTCTTTTCCATAACCTTCTGATTACACAGCAATCTTGTAAAATAATTTTTTTTTTCACAATTGTCACCCTCCTACCCGACTGATACTATTGATAAAACTGGTCATAGAAGCGGCCAGGGATATTAGTAGCAGCGGCAGAATGGTATTAGTGTACGCATAGCAAAAGATTAATAGGGACAAAATCAGGGGTTGTAGGGTTGGTATAGTAAAGAATATAGGAAGCCTTTCGACCTTGTGTGGGGTTTGGCGGAACAGAGTCATATAGAAGGTCGGCAAAACACTTACATATTTATATCAGTGATGGTCTGTGTGCCTTATTGCATTGGCAGAATACAATTGCAATACACAAAACCATGTTTAGGATTAACACGCCTCTACACTGAGAAAAGTATACACTTGGGACAGCATATTTAACAAAGTTTTCGACCGGGCCGAAACAGTGTCGAAATTTGTTAAATATGGAGCCACAAATGCATTTTTCTCGACTTTAAAGGCCGTAGAAGAGACGAATCAAACGAGGGAATCTTCAGTCACATATTAAGAGTAAAAAGTCCTTGCAAAGCCTTCCTGTTAATTCCCAGTAATGACGGGATGTTAAAGATAATGTTAGTCTAAAATCTCTCAACTATTTTTCGAAAAGGTCCCCGCGTCCCAGAATGCAAATTAAATCCACTTAATTATTAGATCATTATTTATTAGCTATGATTTTCTTTCCCAGAATGGCCCATTATCAAACTTGGCTGACATGATGCCGATCTAGGCCGATACCACCCAAGCTAGAGTTGCCCCCTTGATGCTTTAGTATAGACTCGACCAGTTTGTTTGCATGGAAATATTTGCTTGCTTTCGCCGTTTTCGCCGAACGCAGTCGGTACAGCTGGTGTGACCATGCATAATGGGGTGACTTGAAGCCGAGTGTTTGTATGATGATGAAATAAAGATGGCAATATGTAAGAATTATGTGGATGAAGAGAAGAAAGAAGAGAGTTGTATAGAAAATTCACCGCAAAATAAAATTTAGAATCGTAAGCAGAGATTATCGAAGTGGGAGAAGTAATTCAGCTCTTCAAGCGTCATGGCTTCCCCAATGGGGAAGCCGGGGCGTTCGGACACAGGCCTGAAAATAAGCAGCCTGGCATTTGCAGAATAAGGTCCAAGGAGGGCGAATTTGATGATGCTATCCCATACAGTGGGCCAATTTAACCTCTGGGTACCTCTTTCTGTTTAGTTTTGAGACCCTGTTTCAGATTGAGGTTCACAGAGGGTAAATTTAGTGATGCTACCCTGCTGTGCAGGATAGCATCACTAAATTCACCCTCTGGGGACCCCATTTTGCAGACTACAGTCTGCTTATTTTCTGGCTTGTTCGGACAGCTGATCTAGAAGAGGAAAGTTTGTGAGAGAAATGAGAAATACTAACACTGTGAGAAAGCTGTAACAGATCTGAGATATTTTGTACTTATTTGGGTTGGTTTAATAAATAAAGACTGAGGTTATTACTTTGTTAATTTCATATCGGCCGAGATATCAGCTCTCGATAACTGCACATCAGCCTTCGACCTACGGTCCCAGTCTGGCAAGAAGCTACCTCGAGCTGATACCTCGGCCGTTATGAAACTAACCAAGTAATAATCTCCAAATACTGGCATAATCATTGCTCACGTGGTACTCTTGCGGAATATTACTTGTAGGTCTACATCGATGGTTTATGCACGGGCCAGCTTATCTACCAAGGATAGGGTCATATCATTCGGTGCACATTGTCCGATGTAGAAGCGACACGAAAAGGGAGCGGTGGCAGCCTTAAAATAATTTCTGTTGCATCGTTTGTTCTTTCGTTATTAGTATTATTAGCGGGGTCCCGAAAGTGAGTCACAAGTCACTTGACTAGTGACATCACACCAAGCCCCCTCCCTGAGCGAATGATCAACGGTTGCTAAGTTGGGATTTCATCCGAGAAAGTTATCATTGAAGAGACGGCACTACCGCAATATATCACGGATAGTCGATAGTTATTGGCCTAATACTGTATGGTTGTGATGTGTGGATTTTCTGTACCTGTTTTCCTAGTTTCAGCTTTTCGACCTACCTAAAACCGGCTACAATCACCTAGATATTGTGGGTAGTGTATAGTGCTAGGTCACGTGGTGTTGTGTATCGTTTGTGGGGAAGAAGTGGGGTCCATACCCCTGTTTTAACTATTTAAGATGTCTCGGTCTGTTGGCTTATATGCCTGAAGTCCTTTAGTATTGTAGCTTAACGGCAGTGATGTTGCCTAAGGAGTTCTGTTTGAGTGAAGCAGAGTACCATGGCAGTATATTATGGGTCCTATTATGCCCTTTTTGGTACGTCTTTAACTATCCCGACTTGTTAGGCTACTAGAGCATATACTACACAATCCAATGGCTGATATGAGTAGTATGCAATTGTACATCAGGTGTTGAGAGACCCTTGATTGTGGGTAGTATGCAACGTTACAACACGCGTTGGGAGATAGACTTGATTGTCTGTGGGGATATTAGGTGAACTTAATGTCCCCTTTTGGTCTATCTTTATCTTTTTCAGTCTGTTGGTCTACCTAAATTTTGCACTCTGCAATCCATTTGTTGCACTATAAATCCATTTGTTGCACTGTGCAATCCATTTGTTGATATGGGTAGCTCTAGATCACGTGTTGTTGAGAGGTCCATTCGATAGCTTAAGGGTCTGTACACACTGGATGTGACTCGAGGTGCCTGATCATTGCAATGAAGTAATAAATAGAAAAGATTCCCATTGATATCAGAGAATGAATTAAGCACCATTTAAGTACTTTTCAAGGAATTTGACAACAATTTTCAAGGACTATCAGGGGTGTACAAATTGGGTTGACAATATCGCTTCGTTCAACTGTTGTTCACCTAAAAGGAAATGAACTGAACAATTTTTCGTTCACCTACATTTTACTAAATCCACAGAAAATATCTTCACTCAAATTGCCATTTTATTCATTTGTTGACTCTTCTAGAACAAGACCAATGATCTACTTTGTAATGCTGATATATTTAGGCTTTCCCAAACCCAGTTTGGGAAAGACTATTGTTATTCTTCTTTTTCAAAATTTTTCTTCTCTATTTTTTTTTAGGCTCTCCCAAACCCAGTTTGGGAAAGACTATTGTTATTCTTCTTTTTCAAAATTTTTCTTCTCTATTTTTTTTTTTCCTCCCTGAATTTTGTCTGTTGAACTGCTCGAAAACAAGTTGTACGATTTTGACCAAATTAGCCATACTTATGTAATGTCATAAAATCTAGTGAAATGCGGTATCGTCATATCTGTGAAAACGCGTATTTTCAAAATATTCTGCCAAAACCTTCAAAATTTCACCATTTTTCGAATGTCTCAAAATTGTTTACAGTTATTTAGCTCAAATTTTCCACACATTTACAGCATAATATGATACACCACAATCACCACTCAGATCTTTCATCATTAACCTCCACTGGCCAAAAATGACATGAATATAGATTTTTTCTTCAAAATTGACCAAATTCAAGGGCAAATTTCTCTAATAACAAGGTTGTTGTAGCAATTATTTTGGTTTGGATAGATGCAACAATGATTGCGGAATAAAGTTACTGTTTACTTTTTAATCTCAGATTTAACCCTCAAGCACAATGAGGGCAAGAATAAGAGTACCGTTTGAAAATGCCAAAATTAGCCATCTTTGGTTGCTTTTTTCTATCATTTTGGAAAGGGTTAAGTTCAAAAACTTTTCATGTACGTATTCACAATTGACTACCGAGCATATTTGCTGTTGTAAGTTTGGTTGTAAAGTTTAACCCTATCCCATTCTGGTTGCATAAAAGTAGGTACCGTCTAAAAAAAACTCCAATTTTTTCAGAATTTGATAAGTTTAGGTGGCGATTTACTCCATTTTTAATTGATTGAGCTCTGAATGTTTTCTGTAGCTGCTTTCAGCAGTCAATGTATGACAAATTTTGTTCTATATGTTATTATTAAAAGTTTAACCCTTGGCAGATTTGAGACTTCCCATAAGGGTACTGCCAGAATAATTGTTATTTTCGCCAACTTCAAGGGCAAATTTCTCTAATTACAAAGTAGTTGTAACAATTATTTTGATATGGCTAGATGCAACAATGATTGTGGAAGACAGTTACTGTTTACTTCATAATCTCAGATTTAACCCTCAAGCACAATTAGGGCGAGAATAAGAGTACCGTTTGAAAATGCCAAAATTAGCCATCTTTGGTTGCTTTTTTCTATCATTTTGGAAAGGGTTCAGTTCAAAAACTTTTCATGTACGTATTCACAATTGACTACCGAGCATATTTGCTGTTGTAAGTTTGGTTGTAAAGTTTAACCCTATCCCATTCTGGTTGCATAAAAAAGTAGGTACCTTCCAAAAAAACTCAAATTTTTCAGAATTTGGTAACTTTAGGTAGCGATTTACTTCATTCCTAATAGCTTGAGCTCTGAATTTTTTCTATAGCTGCTTGCAGCAGTCAGAGGATGACAAATTTTGTTCTATATGTTATTATTAAAAGTTTAACCCTTGGCAGATTTGAGACTTCTCATAAGGGTACTGTCGGAATAATTGTTATTTTCGCCAACGTTCACATGCACTTTCTCAGCACTGGAGCCATATTGTCTCAAAACCTTTCCATGAGAGGATTGGGCCTTCATCCAAGAACAATTTTGCTGTTATATATTTTATTCAAAGTTTTAACCTTCAACCAGTTTTCTGGCCTTGAATTTGAGTTCCCTAAAATTCTTCATAAAATTGGCTAATTTGGAGCTCATTTTTCTTTCATTTTCGAAAGGAATATCGAAAAATGATTTAAATGTTCGTATTTACAATTGCCTACCGAGCAAAGATAGGTGCAGTCCAAAAAAACTATCGTTTTTCAGAATTTGGTAAGTTTAAGTGACGATTTACTCCATTCCTAATTAATTGAGCGCTGAACGTTTTCTATGGCTGTATGCGGCAGTCATAGTATGACAACTTTTGTTTTATATGTCATTATTAAAAGTTTAACCATTGGCAGATTCGAGACTGCCCATATGGGTACAGTCGGAATAATTGATATGTTCATAAAATCACTGAATATTGATAAGCGTGTAGTGGTAGTTTGGAATAGAACATCCGAAAATGCTTTCGAAATTCGGATCCACAGTTCAATTTCAAGAATATTTTCTGTTATAAGGTTGCTGTAAAGTTTAACTCCATCCGTCTCAAATGCATAAAAATTGGTGCTGTCGAAACAAAACTCTATTTTTTTTCAGAATTCCGTGGGTTTAAGTGACAATTTACTCCTTTCCTAATTCATTGAGCGCTGAATATTTTCTATTCCTGCATGCAGCAAGCATGGCATGACAACTTCTGTTTTATACGTTATTATCAATAGTTTAACCCTTGGCATATTTAGGAGTTCCCATGTGGATATAGTCGGAATAATTGTTATTTTCGTAAAATCAATCCCTGAATATATTGGTAACCCTGCAGTGGCCTTTCGGTGGTGCTACATGAAGCCGCAAATAGTTACGGTTGAAAAGTTCATCAAATAGACAGATATAATGCCTAACTCAGCCGGTGGCAGGTAAATAATGAATGGAAAAGTTGTTGAATTGAGAATAAAGTAGGGACGAATCGTTCCCTCGGTTTCCACCTGATCCACGGTATTTCCACGCGCGGCACTTGACAAAGATACTAAACTGTCGGGCAGGGACAGTAGAAAACATTCTGAGAATTTCAAGTTGCTGCCTTGCATGGTCAGGACATAATTGGAGTATATCCGACATTGTAACTGTTCAATTTGAATGTTAAATTAGCCAGATGACGGCTTTTTCTCCACCGGATAATCCCACCTGCGGCAACCGCGTTGTGTCCTTGGGCAAGATACTTCATCTCCACAGCCCGTGTGGGGGCACGGTGGCGTTGTGTACTAAGGCGTACTGCACGTCGATCGTGCACTTGTCTTCAACCAATGCTAACCCTGCTTGTGTGGAGTTCGTATGTTGGGGAGCTGACAGTTGCTCGCCGTTGCTTGGTGGTTCTCACCGGGTACTCCGGCAAACTCCACCCGTAAAACTGTTGCGGTCATGATTAGCCAGTGTGCATAAATATGTGACCTTAACCACCAATAAATAAATAAATAAATTCTTCACCGGATCGAGTTGTTAGTTTCTGCCGGGACGGTCTAAAATAAGCAGTTTGACTCAAAACTTTCTGTCCTATATGAATGTGCGAATATTTAAAGCTGGACAGTTCATCAAATAGACAGAAATAATGCCAAACTCGACCGGTGCTAGATAAATAGTGAATGGAAACGGCATTGCATTGGGAATAGAGTAGGAACGAATCGTCCGCGCAGTTTCCACGCGATCCACCTTGTTCCCACGCGGTCACGCCACTTGACAAAGATACTGTTCTGTCGAGCAGGGATAGTAGAACAACTTCTGAAGATTTCCTGCATCTGCCTTCACTGGTCTAGACGCTGTGTACTAAGGCATACTGCACGTCGATGGTGCGCATGTCTTCAACCAATCTAACCCTGCCTGTGCTACAGTGCGGAGGCACTATGTTGGGGAGCTGGCAGCTGCTCGTCATTGCTCGGTGGTTCTCTCTGGGTACTCCGGCTTGCGCCACCCATACAACTGTCACCGACATAATATGACCTTGGCTGTTAATGTGTCGTTAAACCCTAATAAATAAATAAATAAATAAATAAATAAATAAATAAATAAATAAATAAATAAATAAATCCAGTACCAGTTTTGCTCGTACAAATATTAGTACCGTCAGACAAACTTCATTTTCTGATTAATTTCGTACTTTTCTGTACTCACATTCCCTGAGTAAGATTGGTATATCTTTTCAATCTCAGATTTAACCCTCAAGCACAATGAGAGCGTGAATAAGAGTACCATTTGGAAATACCTAAATTATCCAACTTTGGTTACTCTCTACTATCATTTTGGAATGGGTTAATTTGAGACACTTTGCTTTGCTATATGCAGAGGTGTTTAGTCAATAAATCCGGCTTCAGTTATGTTCTGGGACTTAATGAAACATGTGCTTTGGTCACTTAAAAATAGCACTCTCTGCAAAAAATGACTGAGTGAATACTCACTTGTCCAAAAACAAAAAAGGAAAGAGTTCTTTGAGCTTTCCATAACTGCTTTCAGAAATCAATGGGAAACAAATTTTGTGTTATATGTTTTGGTGTTCCGTGTTATCCAACCCCAGTTTGGCCGTACAAATATGAATACCGCCAGGAAAGAAAGCACATTTTCTCAGTGATAGACTGTTTGACTTCTATGATAGAGGTCCCGAGTTTGATCCCTGTCTGGGACGACCCACGTAATGTCCTTGGGCAAGGCACTTTATCCCGGTTGCCAACATGGGGGCACAATGTACTAAGGCGTTCTGCATGTCAATGGTGCACATGTCTTCAACCGCTGGTACCCTGCTTCAGCGGAGCTTGAACATAATTAGAATTTTGGGCTGACAGTTGCTCCTCGATGCTCGGTGGTTCCCTCTGGGTCCTCCCACTTCCCCCACCCGTAAAACTGTCACGGTCACGATTAGCCATTGTGGATAAGTATGTGACCGTAAACACCAATAAATAAATACCGTCAGGGAAACCCTCTGTGAAATCCTTCTGTCAATAAATAGCAAAGTAGTAATGTAATGCAAGAAATATTAACAAGCTGTTCAACATCCCTTTAATCAACTCATTTGGACTTGAACTGTACCCATCACTGTGTATACTAGCTCTCTAGATGATTTAAACCATATCAAATAAACAACTAATTTGTGTGTGACAGTAACTCATATTACATGTATTTCATTGTATCTGAAACAGATATGTTGGAAAAATTGTGAAATCATGGAGTAGGAAGCTTACCCTCGTTTGTTGACAAATCCCACACATTCACCAACAGATAGAATGATAGAGAATAAATTAATTATTGATATTTAAGGTCACTTTCAGCATCTTCAGTTATATCATGACCATAATATAGGTATTTATTCAAGTCCAGGTATTCATTGCATAGACGTACAGGGCTATTTTTCATGGGGGGGGGGGGGGGGGGGGGTGGAGGAGGTGATCCCTTTTAGCCCGAAAAAGTTGAATCTCAGGAGGAAATGCCAAATACGGGTATGGGAGAGGGGGGGGGGTCTCCCCCCCCCCCCCCATTGAGTACCTGGAGAGAACTACCGAGCAATGGCAAGCGACTCAGACTCCCCGACATACTAACTCCACAAAAGGAGGGTTAGCATTGGTTGAAGACAAGTGCACCCTCAAAGTACCCTTAATACACATCGCCATCATACCCCCCCCCCCCCTCACCCCTTCCCCCAATCCTCCCCCCCCCCCCACGTGGGAAATTAAATTGGGATGAAGTGTCTTGCTCAAGGACACAATGTGGTTGCCACAGGCGGGATTCAAACAGAGGACTTCTTGGTTTGCATCTCTACCTTCTGAGCCACCGCGCTCCCGTAATATGTAGTAATAGAACTCTTTATATGTACTTGTGTGATTATAAATGAATAATATTAACGTGGATACGGTTCCACTGAAACAACTTGTACAGTATAATGGTCAGTTTACTTGCAACTTCTAAGTGATGAGATAGGAAAACAACATTTCGTGTGGAAAACCAAAATGGTTTGTGGTCATTTCTGGCAACTAAATTGTCCGAAATTTTCTGGCATAGTGGCGGAAAAGATCAGCTCCTTCCTGACTCAGGAGTGGATTGGGGCACAGTCCTCCATGAAACCCCGGCCCGTACGCCCATAATTCATACGCCCATAATTCATATGTACTTATTTTTTTCAAACCAGAAAGGACATCACTTGTTTTGCTTTCTATGAAAATATTCTGTAATTATTGAAGAGCAAATTTTGTGTTAAATATTTTGGTGTCCTGCTGTATCTCAAACATCTATTTTGGCTACATAAAAAGTAGTAGCATCACAAAAACTTTGATTTCCACTAAATTTTCTGTTTTCAAAACTGATCGATAGTTTTGTGTACAATACAGTTTGCCTTTTCACATTAAAAAGTTGGGAAAGCCCGTAATTTGTCCAACAAATTACAATTCTCTAGTTTTTTTTTGTTTTTTTTTCCTCCCTGAATTTTGTCTGTTGAACTGCTCGAAAACAAGTAGTACGATTTTGACCAAATTTGGCATACTTATGTAATGTCATAAAATCTAGTGAAATGCGGTATCGTCGTATCTGTGAAAACGCGTATTTTCAAAATATTCTGCCAAAACCTTCAAAATTTTACCATTTTTCGAATGTCTCAAAATTGTTTACAGTTATTTCGCTCAAATTTTCCACACAATTACAGCATAATATTATACACCATAATCACCACTCAAATCTTTCAACATTAACCCCCACTGGCCAAAAATGACATGAATATAGATTTTTTCTTCAAAATTGACCAACTTCAAGGGCAAATTTCTCTAATAACAAGGTTGTTGTAACAATGATTTTGGATTTGATAGATGCAACAATGATTGCGAAATAAAGTTACTGTTTACCTTTTAATCTCAGATTTAACCCTCAAGCACAATGAGGGCGAGAATAAGAGTACCGTTTGAAAATGCCAAAATTAGCCTACTTTGGTTGCTTTTTCCATCATTTTGGAAAGGGTTAATTTCAAACACTTTTCATGTACGTATTCACAATTGACTACCGAGCATATTTGCTGTTGTAAGTTTGGTTGTAAAGTTTAACCCTATCCCATTCTGGTTGCATAAAAGGAGGTACCGTCCAAAAAAAAAGCTCCAATTTTTTCAGAATTTGATAAGTTTAGGTGGCAATTTACTCCATTTTTAACTGCTCGAGCTCTGAATGTTTTCTGTAGCTGCTTGCGTCAAAGAAGACAAATTTTGTTCTATATGTTATTATTAAAAGTTTAACACTTGGCAGATTTGAGACTTCCCATAAGGGTACTGTCGGAATAATTGTTATTTTTGCAAACTTCAAGGGCAAATTTCTCTAATTACAAAGTAGTTGTAACAATTATTTTGATATGGCTAGATGCAACAATGGTTGTGGAAGAAAGTTACTGTTTGCTTCTTAATCTCAGATTTAACCCTCAAGCACAATGAGGGCGAGAATAAGAGTACCGTTTGAAAATGCCAAAATTAGCCATCTTTGGTTGCTTTTTTCTATCATTTTGGAAAGGGTTAATTTCAAAAATTTTGTTCTATATGTTATTATTAAAAGTTATTAAAAGTTTAACACTTGGCAGATTTGAGACTTCCCGTAAGGGTACTGTCGGAATAATTGTTATTTTCGCCAGCGTTTACATGCACGTTCTCAGCACTGGAGCCATATTGTCTCAAAACCTTTTCCATGAGAGGATTGGGCCTTCATCCAAGAACAATTTTGCTGTTATATATTTTATTCAAAGATTTAACCATCACCCAGGCCTTGAATTTGAGTGACCTAAAATTCTTCATCAAATTGGCTAATTTGGAGCTCACTTTTCTTCCATTTTCGAAAGGAATATCGAAAAATGATTTACATGTTCGTATTTACAATTGCCTACCGAGCGTATTTGCTGTTGTAAGTCTAGTTGTAAAGTTTAACCCTATGCTCTTTCTGTTTGCATAAAGATAGGTCCAGTCCAAAAAAACTATTGTTTTTCTGAATTTGGTAAGTTTAAGTGACGATTTACTCCATTCCTAATTGATTGAGCGCTGAACGTTTTCTATGGCTGTATGCAGCAGTCATAGTATGACAACTTTTGTTTTATATGTCATTATTAAAAGTTTATCCGTTGACAGATTCGAGACAGCCCATATGGGTACGGTCGGAATAATTGATATTTTCATAAAATCACTGAATATTGATAAGCGTGCAGTAGTAGTTTGGAATAGAATATCCGAAAATGCTTTCGAAATTCGGATTCACAGTTCAATTCCAAGAATATTTTCTGTTATAAGGTTGCTGTAAAGTTTAACTCCATCCCTGTCTCAAATGCATAAAAATTGGTGCCGTCGAAAAAAAAACTCTATTTTTTTTTCAGAATTCCGTAGGTTCAAGTGACAATTTACTCCATTCCTAATTCATTGAGCGCTGAATGTTTTCTATTCCTGCATCCAGCAAGCATAGCATGGCAACTTTTGTTTTATACTTTATTATCAATAGTTTAACCCTTGGCATATTTAGGAGTTCCCATGTGGATATTGTCGGAATAATTGTTATTATTCAATTCCTGAATATATTTGTAACCGTGCAGTGGCCTTTCGGTGGTGCTACACGAAGCCGCAAATAGTTAAGGTTGAAAAGTTCATCAAATATACAGATATAATGCCTAACTCAGCCGGTGACAGGTAAATAATGAATGGAAAAGTCGTTGAATTGAGAATAAAGTAGGGACGAATCGTGCCCTCGGTTTCCACCTGATCCACGGTATTTTCACGCGTGGCACTTGACAAAGATACTAAACTGTCGGGCAGGGACAGTAGAAAACTGTCTGAGAATTTCAAGTTGCTGCCTTGCATGGTCGGGACATAACTGGAGTATATCTGACATTGTAAGTGTTCAGTTTGAATATTAAATTAGCCAGATGACGGCTTTTTCTCCACCGGATAATCCCACCTGCGGCAACCGCGTTGTGTCCTTGGGCAAGACACTTCATCTCCACTGCCCGCGTGGGGGCACGGTGACGTTGTGTACTAAGGCGTACTGCACGTCGATGGTGCACTTGTCTTCAACCAATGCTAACCCTGCTTGTGTGGAGTTTGTATGTTGGGGAGCTGACAGTTGCTCGCCGTTGCACAGTGGTTATCTCCTGGTACTCCGGCTTCCTCCACCCGTAAAACTGTTGCGGTCATGATTAGCCAGTGTGCATAAATATGTGACCTTAACCACCAATAAATAAATAAATAAATAAATTCTCCACCGGATCGAGTTGTTAGTTTCTGCCGGGACGGTCTAAAATAAGCAGTTTAACTCAAAACTTTCTCTCCCATATGAATGTGCGAATATTTAAAGCTGGAGTGTTCATTAAATAGACAGAAATAATGCCAAACTCGACCGGTGATAGGTAAATAGTGAATGGAAACAGCATTGCATTGGGAACAGAGTAGGGACGAATCGTCCCCACAGTTTCCACGCGATCCACGTTGTTCCCATGCGCTCACGCCAATTTACAAAGATACTGTTCTGTCGAGCAGGGATAGTAGAACAACTTCTGAAGATTTCCTGCATCTGCCTTCACTGGTCTAGACGCCGTGTACTAAGGCATACTGCACGTCGATGGTGCGCCTGTCTTCAACCAATCTAACCCTGCCTGTGCTACAGTGCGGAGGCACTATGTTGGGGAGCTAGCAGCTGCTCGTCATTGCTCGGTGGTTCTCTCTGGGTATTCCGGCTTGCGCCACCCATACAACTGTCACCGACATAATATGACCTTGGCTGTTAATGTGTCGTTAAACCCTAATAAATAAATAAATAAATAAATAAATAAATAAATAAATAAATAAATAAATAAATAAATAAATCCAGTACCAGTTTTGCTCGTACAAATATTAATACCGTCAGACAAAATTCATTTTCTGATTAATTTCGTACTTTTCTGTACTCACCTTCCCTGAGTAAGATTAGTATATCTTTTCAATCTCAGATTTAACCCTCAAACACAATGAGAGCGTGAATAAGAGTACCATTTGGAAATACCTAAATTATCCAACTTACTCTCTACTATCATTTTGGAATGGGTTAATTTGAGACACTTTGCTTTGCTATATGCAGAGATGTTTAATCAATAAATCTGAATTTAGTTATGTTCAGGGACTTAATGAAACATGTGCTTTGGTCACTTAAAAATAGCACTGTCTGCAAACAATGACTTTGAGTGAATAATCACTTGTCCAAAAACAAAAAGGAAAGAGCTCTTTGAGCATTCATTAACTGCTTTCAAAAATCAATGGGGAACAAATTTTGTGTTATATGTTTTGGCGTTCCGTGTTATCCAACCCCAGTTTGGTCGTACAAATATGAATACCGCCAGGAAAGAAAGCACATTTTCTCAGTGGTAGACTGTTTGACTTCTATGATAGAGGTCCCGAGTTTGATCCCTGTCTGGGACGACCCACGTAATGTCCTTGGGCAAGGCACTTTATCCCGGTTGCCAACATGGGGGCACAATGATGCCATGTACTAAGGCGTTCTGCATGTCAATGGTGCACATGTCTTCAACCGCTGGTACCCTGCTTCAGCGGAGCTTGAACATAATTAGAATGTTGGGCTGACAGTTGCTCGTCGATGCTCGGTGGTTCTCTCTGGGTCCTCCGTCAACCCCACCCGTAAAACTGTCACGGTCACGATTAGCCATTGTGGATAAGTATGTGACCGTAAACACCAATAAATAAATACCGTCAGGGAAACCCTCTGTGAAATCTTTCTTTTGTCAATAAATAGCAAAGTAGTAATGTAATGCAAGTAATATTAACAAGCTGTTCAACATCCCTTTAATCAACTCATTTTGACTTGAACTGTACCCATCACTGTGTATACTAGCTCTCTAGATGGTTTAAACAATATCAAATAAACAACTAATTTGTGTGTGACAGTAACTCATATTACATGTATTTCATTGTATCTGAAACAGATATGTTGGAAAAATTGTGAAATCATGGAGTAGGAAGCTTACCCTCGTTTGTTGACAAATCACACACATTCACAAACAGAAAGAATGAAAAAGAATAAATTAATTATTGATATTTAAGGTCACTTTCAGCATCTTCAGCTATATCATGACCATAATATAGGTATTTATTCAAGTCCAGGTAGTCATTGCATAGGCGTACATGGCTATTTTTCAGGGGAGAGGGGGGGGGAACCCTTTTAGCCCGAAAAAGTTGAATCTCAGGAGGAAATGCCAAATGCGGGTATGGGAGAGGGGGGGGGGGGGGTGTCTCTCCCACCCCCTCCCCCATTGAGTACCTGGAGAGAACCACCGAGTAATGGCAAGCGACTCAGACTCCCCGACATACTAACTCCACAAAAGGAGGGTTAGCATTGGTTGAAGACAAGTGCACCCTCAAAGTACCCTTAGTACACATCGCCATCATACCCCCCCCCCCCCCCCCCCCCCCCACGTGGGAAATTAAATTGGGATGAAGTGTCTTGCTCAAGGACACAATGTGGTTGCCACAGGCGGGATTCAAACAGAGGACTTCTTGGATTACAACAATCATCTCTACCTTCTGAGCCACTGCGCTCCCGTAATATGCAGTAATAGAGCTCTTTATGTGTACTTGTGTGATTATAAATGAATAATATTAACTTGGATACGGTTCCACTGAAACAACTTGTACAGTATAATGGTCAGTTTACTTGCAACTTCTAAGTGATGAGATAGGAAAACAACATTTTGTGTGAAAAACCAAAATGTTCTGGCAACTAAATTGTTCGAAATTTTCTGGCATATTGGCCGAAAAATCGGCTCCTTCCTGACTCATGGGTGGGTTGGGGCACAGTCCTTCATGAAGCCCCGGCCCGTACGCCCATAATTCATATGTACTAATTTTTTCCAAAGCACAAAGGACATCGCTTGTTTTGCTTTGTATGAAAATATTCTGTAATTTTTGAAGAGCAAATTTTGTTTTAAATGTTTTGGTGTCCTGCTGTATCTCAAATATTTGTTTTGGCTGCATAAAAACTAGTAGCATCACAAAAACTTTGATTTCCACTAAATTTTCTGTTTTCAAAACTGATCGATAGTTTTGTGTACAATACAGTTTGCCTTTTCACATTAAAAAGTTGGGAAAGCCCGTAATTTGTCCAACAAATTACAATTCTCTAGTTATTTATTGGTGTTGACTGTTGAAGGTCACATATTTCTGCCCAATGGCTAATCATGACCACGACAGTTTCATAGGTGGAAGAAGCCGGAGTACTCAAACAGAACCACTGAGCAACAGCGAGCAACTGTCAGCTCCCCAACATACTATCTCCACACAAGCAAGGTTAGCATTGGTTGAAGACAGGTGCACTATCGACGTGCAGTACGCCTTAGTACACGTCACCGTGTCCCCGCTAGGCAATGGGGGAGAAGTGTGTTGCCCAAGGACCTCTCGGCTTGCAGCCTGCACCTCCACTTAGAGCCACCACACCCCCCTTTGTAATGTTGATAAAACCTTCTGTTATGGTTCCTTCTTATTTCTTATCGGGATTTAATGACACTTTTGACAGCCAGGGTCGCTTTGTGTCGGACAGTTTTATGGGTGGAAAAACCCAGAGCACAAGGGAAGAACCAAGAGCAGTGGCAAGTAATTGTCAGATTAGCATTGGTTAAAGACAAGAGCACCATTCATTGCAGTACACTTTAGTACACAGTGCCACCATACTTCCACATGGGTAATCAGGATTAAGTACCTTGCCCAAGGACACAATGCAGTTATCCCTGGTGGGATCGAACTGTGGACCTTTCGGTTTGAAGTTCAATGTCATAAACCACTGAGCCAACATGCTCCCTACTACTATGATGACATGACAATGAAATGCTGTGATGTAACACACTGTTGGAAAGGGCTCTCTGAGCCCTTTCCAACAGTGCATTACATCACAGCATATTATCAGATTACTGAGAGAAGCCTGTGAAATAAACTGCAGAGATATAGACTCGACACACTAGACTGAGGTTGTTTATCATGAAACTCCTTGACTCAGAGGTTATAGGCAAACTAAATTCGAGTACTTTTTAAAGGAGGTGGTAAAAAATCAAGTACTTTTCAAAGATAGAAACATATTCAACTACTTCTCAAGGAAGGGGCCATAATTTAATTGAGTGGGAACCGTGAAGAGATTTTTCTTCTCATTTTGCAGTTTTAACACAATGTTTTGACGATGATTTTTTTTTTATATAGAACAAAGACAATAATCACCTGAAGTTAGTCCAATGTCAATACAGAATATATAATCCCTGAATTTAATTTTGACGATTTGTTACGTCAAAATTATCTTCAGTTATTTTATATTTCAGTCTGCATATTGGTCTCATTATTGTTAGTTTTTATCTTTGTTGTAAAGCAAGGCTAACATTGAAGGCATTACATCATGTGGAAATTACAAAATGGGATGAAAACATTATATTTCTTATGGTAATGCTTAGAATTCTTCCACTGCATAGTTTAGTTAGTGAATGCTTCTTTAATTCCAAAACAGGCTGGAAAGATAGACTAACTAAAGAAACATTAGATATGAAAACAATGAATATTTATTCACACTATGTCATCATCATGCATAACATTGTATAACTAATCAAAATCCTAATGTAACAGTAAAATATGAGGTCTTTAAAAAAAAACTTCAATTGACTTAAGGCAAAAGGATTTACAAAGAGATTCTAATACAAAACAAGAGGCCCCAAGGGGCCTTAATCGCTCACCTGCCAAAGTGGTTCAAAGAAGTATTTTGGGTTGCATTCAGTTTGACATGGTTCATCAACACTACAAAGGAATGAAATCATGTAAGGCAGATTTGATGGAAAAACACTAAGGAATGGATTTGAACAAACCTGAACCTAACATGCTCGCCCCTGCCACCCCTCACCCCAGCCCATAGAGAGCCCAAATATTAAGCCAGGGACTCAAATTGAACAAAACACCTTGAGATGTTATATACCAAATATGAAAGAATTCTAACTGGTCGATCTGAAGAAGAAGGTTTTCAAAGAAATGTCCTCACATTGCACTAAGTTAAACTTTGGGCTCAAATAGGGAGCCAAAATATTAACCCAGGGCCCCGATTTGAACACTTTAATCTGATCCACCTAGAGATGTTGTATACCACATATGAAAGGAATCTGACGGTGGATTTGCAGAAGATTTTAAAAGAAATTCCCTCATATTGCATTAAGTTAAAATTCAGGCTCCCATAGGTAGCCCAAATTAATAATCCATGGGCTCGATTTGAACAAATTGGAATCTGACCCAACATACTGTTGTATACCAAATATGAAAGGATTCTGACTGGTGGATCTGACGAAGAAGATTTTTAAAGAAATTTCCTCATATTGCACTAAGTTAAAATTTGGGCTCCCATAGGGAGCCCAAATATCAACCCAGGGACCAGATTTGAACAATTTGAATCTGACCCTCCTAGAGATGTTGTATACCAAATATGAAAGGATTCTGACTGGTGGATCTGAAGAAGAAGATTTTTAAAGAAATTTCCTTATATTGCACTAGAAATTTCCTAGAATTGCACTAAGTTAAAATTTGGGCTCCCATAGGTTTGAACAAACTTGATTTTTACCCTCCTAGAGATGTTGTATACCAAATATCAAAGCATTCGGACCCAGGGACCTGATGCGAACAAACTTGAATCTGATCCCCCCTATAGATGTTGCATACCAAACATGAAAGGATTCTGATAAGTAGATCTGAAGAAGAAGATTTGCAAAGAAATTTCCTCATATTGCACTAAGTTAAACTTTGGGCTTCAATAGAGAGCCTAAATATTAACTTAGGGCCCAATTTGAATACCCGAGATGGTATATACCCAATATGAAATCACTCTGACTGGTGGATCTGAAGAAGAAGATTTTTAAAGAGCGTTCCTCATATTGCACTAACTTAAACTTTGGGCTCCAATAGGGAGCCCAAATATTAACCCAGGGACCTGATCTGAACAAACTTGAATCTGACCCCCTTAGAGATGTTGTATACCAGATATGAAAGGATTCTGACTGGTGGATCTGAAGAAGAAGATTTGTAAAGAAATTTCCTCATATTGCACTAAGTTAAAATTTGGGCTCCAATAGAGAGCCCAAATATTAACTCAGGAACCCGATTAGAAAAAACTTTAATCATACACCCCTAGAGATGTTGTATACCAAATATGAAAGGATTCGGACTGGTGGATCTGAAGAAGAAATTTTTTAAAGAAATTTCCTCATATTGCACTAAGTTAAAGTTTGGGGTCCAATAGAGAGCCCAAATATCAACCCAGGGACCCGATTTAAACACACCTGAATCTGACACCCCTAGAGATGTTGGATACCAAATATGAAACGATTCTGACTTGTGGATCTGAAGAAGAAGATTTTTAAAGAATATTCCACATATTTAACCAAGTTAAAATTCGGGCTCCTATGGGGAGGCCAAATATCAACCTAGGGACTCGATTTGAACAAACCTCAATCTCACCCCCCTAGACATGTTGGATATCAAATATGAAAAGATTGTGACTGGTGGATCTGAAGAAGATTTTTTTGAATTTTGTAAAGAAATTTATGGGTGCTATCAGAGTTATGCTCCCTGTGGGCATCGCAACTTTATTTGAACAAACTTGAATTGACATATGATAAGGAACATACACAGCAAATTCACTCATAATGCACTAAGTTAAAATTCAGGCACCCATAGGGAGCCCAAATATAAACCCAGGGACTTGATTTGAACAAACTTGAATCTGACCCCCCCCCCCCCCTCCCCCCCCCAAGATATGCTGTGTACTAAATATGAAAGGATTCTGACTGGTGGATCTGAAGAAGAAGATTTTTAAAGAAATTTGCTCATATTGCACTGAGTTAAACTTTGGGCTCCAATAGAGAGCCCAAATATTAACCCAGGGACCCGATTTGAACAAACTTGAATCTGACCCTGCTAGAGATGTATACCAAATAAACTTTGGGCTCAAATAGGGAGCCAAAATATTAACCCAGGCCACCGATTTGAACACTTTAATCTGATCCACCTAGAGATGTTGTATACCACATATGAAAGGCTTCTGACTGGTGGATTTGAAGAAGATTTTAAAAGAAATTCCCTCATATTGCATTAAGTTAAAATTCAGGCTCCCATAGGTAGCCCAAATTAATAACCCATGGGCTCGATTTGAACAAATTGGAATCTGACCCTCCTAGAGATGTTGTATACCAAATATGAAAGGATTCTGACTGGTGGATCTGAAGAAAAAGATTTTTTAAGAAATTTCCTCATATTGCACTAAGTTAAAATTTGGGCTTCCATAGGAAGCCCAAATATCAACCCAGGTATCCAATTTCAACAACCTGGAATCTGACCCCTCCAGAGATGCTGTATACCAAATATCGGACGATTCTAATTGATGGTTCTGGAGAAGATTTTTAAAGAAATTTCCTCATATTGCACAAAGTTAAAATTTGGGCTCCCATAGGAGCCCAAATATCAACCCAGTGACCAGATTTGAACAACTTGAATCTAACCCTCCTAGAGATGTTGTATACCAAATATGAAAGGATTCTGACTGGTGGATCTGAAGAAGACGCTAGAGATGCCGTATACTAAATACGAAAGAATTCTGACTGATGGATCTGAAGAAGAAGATTTTCAAAGAAATTTCCTCACATTGCACTAAGTTAAAAATTTGTGCTCCAATAGGGAGCCCAGATATTAACCCAGGAACCTGATGTGAACAACCTTGAATCTGATCCCCCTAGAGATGTTGTATACCAAATATGAAAGGATTCTGATAAGTAGATCTGAAAAGATTTGCAAAGAAATTTCCTCATATTGCACTGAGTTAAACTTTGGGCTTCAATAGAGAGCCCAAATATTAACTTAGGGACTTGATTTGAACAAACTTGAATCTGTCCCCCCTAGAGATGGCATATACCCAATATGAAATCATTCTGACTGGTGGATCTGAAGAAGAAGATTTTTAAAGAGCGTTCCTCATATTGCACTAAATTAAACTTTGGGCTCCAATAGGGAGCCCAAATATTAACCCAGGGACCTGATCTGAAGAAACTTGAATCTGACTCCCTTAGAGATGTTGTATACCATATATGAAAGGATTCTGACTGGTAGATCTGAAGAAGAAGATTTGTAATGAAATTTCCTCATATTGCACTAAGTTAAAATTTGGGCTCCAATAGAGAGCCCAAATATTAACTCAGGAACCTGATTAGAAAAAAACTTGAATCTGACACCCCTAGAGATGTTGTATACCAAATATGAAAGGATTGGGACTGGTGGAGCTGAAGAAGAAGATTTGTAAAGAAATTTCCTCACATTGCACTAAGTTAAAGTTTGGGGTCCAATAGAGAGCCCAAATATCAACCCAGGGACCTGATTTAAACATACCTGAATCTGACGCCCCTAGAGATGTTGGATACCAAATACGAAACGATTCTGACTCGTGGATCTGAAGAAGATTTTTAAAGAATATTCCACATATTTAACCAAGTTAAAATTTGGGCTCCCATGGGGAGGCCAAATATTAACCTTGGGACTCGATTTGAACAAACCTCAATCTCCCCCCCACCCCTAGAGATGTTGGATATCAAATATGAAAAGATTGTGACTGGTGGATCTGAAGAAGATTTTTTTGAATTTTGTAAAGAAATTTAGGGTGCTATCAAAGTTATGCCCCCTGTGGGCATCGCAACTTTATTTGAACAAACTTGAATTGACATATGATAAGGAACATACACAGCAAATTTTGTTGAATTTGGTCCAGTAGTTCGTTAGAAGTTGATAATGTAAGATGTTGTATCCCAAATATGAAAGGATTCTGATTGGGGAATCTGAAGAAGATTTTTCAAGAAATTCACTCATATTGCACTAAGTTAAAATTCAGGATCCCATAGGGAGCCCAAATATAATCCCAGGGACTCGATTTGAACAAACTTGAATCTGGCCCCCCAAGATATGCTGTGTACTAAACATGAAAGGATTCTGACTGGTGGATCTGAAGAAGATTTTTAAAGAAATTTGCTCATATTGCACTGAGTTAAACTTTGGGCTCCAATAGAGAGGCCAAATATTAACCCAGGGACCCGATTTGAACAAACTTGAATCTGACCCTGCTAGAGATGTCGTATACCAAATACCAAGGCATTCTGACTGCTGGATCTGAAGAAAAGGATTTTAAAAAAAATTTCCTCATATTGCACTAAGTTAAAATATGGGAGCCCAAATATTAATAAAGGGACTCGATTTGAACAAACTAAAATCTGCCCCACCCCCACCCCCAGAGATGTTACATACCAAATGTCCGAAGATTCTAAATGATGGTTCTGGAGAAGATTTTTTTTAATTTTGGAAAACAATTTATGGGTGCTACCAGAGTAATGGCCCTTGTGGTACCCCCTGTGGGTGTGGCAACTTTATTTGAACAAATTTGAATTAACATATGATAAGGAACATGCATATCAAATTTGGTTCAATTTGGTCCAGTGGTTTATGAGAAGAAGTCGATAATGTAAAGTTCATGCCAGACAGACAATAGATGGATGGAGAACGGACAGAAAGTGATAACTTAAGCTTCCCGACTTTCAGTCGGGTGAGCTAACAAGAGGCCCCACGGGGCCTGAAGCACTCATCTTGTACAGAACACAATTTAAACAGAGTCCAAGAATGAGTCTACATTAAGCAAGCCATCTCCATAGGCTACACTGTCAATCCTTGAGTTCCTGAGGAGTGACAAAAATATTCTGGGCATCATGCATTTTCTTCAGTTGATCATAAGTAAAATGTAGAGCGCCCCTATGAAGCCCCTTGGTACAACCTATGTGGATTAATCTTAGTTACACACCTCCAGAAGGTACTGAATACAAAATTTTTAATTCTTCAGCAAAATGGCCAATTCTGGCTCCCATAGAGAGCCCATATATTAACCCAGGCTCTTGATTTGAACACAGTTAAATCTGACTTCCCTAGAGATGTTGTGTACCGAATATGAAAGCATTCTGACTGTTGGATCTGAAGAAGAGAAATTGTAAAGAAATTTCTTCGAATTGCACTAAGTTCAAATTTGGGCTACCATGGCGAGCCCAAATATTAACCTATGGATCAGATTTGAACAAACTTGAATCTGACCCCCCTGGAGATGTTGTATACTAAATGTGAAAGCATTCTGACAAGTGAATCTGAAGAAGTTTTTTGAAGAAATTCCCTCATATTGTACTAAGTTAAAGTTTCATGTTCCCATATGGAGCCCAAATATTAACCTAGGCACTCGAATTGAACAACCTGAAATCTGACCCCCACAGAGATGTTGCATACCAAATATCAAAGCATTCTGACTGATGGATCTGAAGAAGAAGATTTTTTTAAATTACCCTCCATATTGAACAAGGATAAAATTTGGGCTTCCGTAGGAAGCCCAAGTATTAACCTAGGGACTTGGTTTGAACAATCTAGAATCTGACCCTCATAACAATGATGTATACCAAATATTGAAAGATTCTGACTGGTGGTTCTGAAGAAGAAGATTTTTAAAGAATATCCCCATATTACCCTATGTTAAAACTTCGGGCTCCTGTAGAGAGCCCAAATATGAACCAATGAGCTTTATTTCAACTTTTATCTGACCCCCCTATGAATGCTGTATACCAAATATCAAAAGATTCTGATGATTGGTTCTGGAGAAAAGATTTTTTTTAATTTTTGCAAATATGCTGACTCAGCATTCTTTCGATGCCCATTACAGAACACCCTAACATAACCGATGGCAATTTTTTTTCACCAATCAATTCTACTGGTCATAAGGATACTTCATACCAAATAAAAGCTCTCTTTTCCGTGGTGTTTGGGAAATATGGGCGTTTGAAAATATTTCTATTTTTAGCTCCCAGGGTTCCCATGGGGATGCGGGAATTTTTTTTTTTTTGCATGGGTCAAGTACTTATGCCCCAATACTACCACAAACCAAATTTGGTTCATACCGGACCATTGGTTCAGAAAATGGAAATTTTGGGCGGGGCCAAAAATCTTACCCCTCCTATTACAAAGCCAAATATTACTTCACGAACTTCGTTTGAAGAAACTTGATTCTACACCTCATATGAAAGCTCCATTGCAAATATCAAGTCATTGTACACACTGGTTCTTGAGAAGAAGATTTTAAAAATATTTTGGAGCATTTTCCCCCACTCCCTCCCTATGGGGCTGGGCATGCTGAGTTGAACAAAAATGAAATGCCCCTTTGGGACCATCACTCACACAAACTTTCACTTGAATTGGCCCAATGGCTTTGGAGGAGAAGAGCAAAACATGGTGTTGACGGACGACGGACGACAGACGATGGACGACGGACGGAGAGCGATGAGATTAGCTCAGCTTGACTTTGTCAAGATGAGCTAAAAATGTTACAGGTGGAATCTTCAGGGAAGGACTGGACCAAAAAACATTGGCGGGAAATGTACCAAGGGGGCCCCGGACCAAGACAAAATTTTGATTTTTCGAACTTAAAGAGGGCTGCTTCCTTACATCTGAGAGATCAATGTCAGTCCACACATGACATTTTCGATGGCATTTTTGTCTCATCTTTGTCTCTCATTTGGCAAAAATGGGTGCACCAAAGGGGGCCCGGACTCCTCAAGTCAACCACAGTTCGGCCCAATGGGAGAAAATTTTGATTTTTCCAACCAAAAATGCTGTTTCCTTGTATCAGTCTATACAATGAGAACCATTTTGCCTTTTGGTTATTTTCATGAATTTTCATGTGTGAACAGGTGATGGTCTGTGTAAATGTTGGGACCAATAGAGGGGGAGGGGGGGGTGGGGGTGGGGGGCAATCAGGAAATTTTCTGGTGGTCCATACGACCAGTCTGCCTCTGGGATCACTTCAATCTTCATCATAAAAAATTTACAACATCAATGTGATTACCCTATAATTAACTTGTCTCAGAGGTACATTTGTTCATAAAATATTATATAGCAATTAGCACCACTCGACATACAAATCAGCAGCAAAAATATTTAATGAGTAGAAGTTGTTTATTTATTCATATGTTAACCCTTTCAAAATGGTGTGCATAAATTTTTGCATGAAGAAAAAATTGGTTTTGTTGATGAGCAGACAATATAAAGAGCAAAAAATCTGAAGCGAGGCTAGGTGATAATTTAATCCAACAGCTCAACAGAGTTATTACTGTTACAAGTTATTACTGAACCTCCCAACAAACCAGGATGGTTTTGCCCATTTCGCCACTGACAGTACTGACTGAAATACCTTCCAGGGTGCCAGTGCTGGAAGGGTTAATCTTTCCATTGTTAGGAATGTTCAGCCATTATACTTCAAGGCAGTGGTGATTAATTCAAAATACCATTGATTAAAATTATAATTACTCCAATTTCAAAAAGTAATGATTATGATTACAATTATGTGTCCTTTGAAAATGTAATCAAGTGTGTATTACTAATTACTTTTTCAACTTTATATATTGTTTTTATACTTTAGTGGGTGGTACTTTATGGCTATGTGCATGTACCTCAATGAATGTCTAATCAATATTATTTAAATCTGAAAAAAATGATTTAAAATGAATTAATTTATGAGCAAAAGAAACAAGAAATATTGTGATACATGATAATCAGACACACTGACTGAAATTTATCTTAACTCTCTGCACGCTGATGGCAAAATGCCAAAAAAATTCAAGCAACAAGTTTTTCCCATGATGCAACTAGGAATTTAACCAATTCAATCTTGTTTGACAGAGCACAAAGGTTAAATTCACAGTTGCATTATGGGAAAGATTTGCAGGTGAAAATTTTTATATTTTGACGTCAGTGTTTTGGGGGTTAATTAAACATCTACTTTGCCAGTGGATATATTCAATAGACATTGGTGTTCAATTAATAGGAATTTGGTCATTATTCTGTACTCTATTGATAAACTGTTCATTTATGTATTATTTGCGAAAGCATCTCTTCGTGGCAGTATCAGTCGGTCTGTCAGTCTGTGACCATTGGGTTTTTAAGCCTTTACCTAACAAATCGGCTGCACCTGCCTGCCTAATTTACAGATTTATCAGTTAACAAGTATTTTTCAAAACATTTCAACAAAACCATATCATGTGACTCCCTCATTGGAACGAGCTTGTCAGGCTCGTTCCAATGAGAGTTCAGATGATATGGTTATGTTAAAACATTTGTGAAAAATTTGAAAACTTATTTATTTATTTATTGGTGTTTTAAGGTCACATATTTCTGCACAATGGCTAATCATGACCATGACAATTTTACTTGTGGAGAAAGCTGGAGTACCCAGAGAGAACCATTTTAGAGGACTTCCACCCCAGGAATTGGTGTTCTGACTGGTACTGTTACTGTTTCACCTGGGGCATGATGACGCCGTGTACTAAGAAATACTGCACGTTGATGGTGCGCATGTCTTCAACCAATCTAACCCTGCCTGTGCTGCAGTGCTGAGTTAAAATGTTGGATAGCTGGCAGCTGCCCGTTGTTGCTTGGTGGTTCTCTCCGGGTACTCCAGCTTTCTCCACAAGTAAAATTGTCATGGTCATGATTAGCCATTGTGCAGAAATATGTGACCTTAAAACACCAATAAAAAAATATTCCACCCATAAAACTGTCACGGTCATGATTAGCTATTGTGCATAAGTATGTGACCTTAAACACCAATAAATAAATAATAAATAACATTGCACCATCAACAATTAACGACATGTCTGACACCATAGTAGCATCGATGTGCAGTGTAGTTTACATAATGTACAGTCCCAGGAGAAATAAATTACTTTTATGAATTGATGCATGATTGGTGATTGTCATATTTTAACAACAAATCCATGAAAAAATAATAGAAAGTTTGGATATAACAACTTGCTTGCCTCATGCCTCTACGGCATCAAACAATGCAGGTCTTTCTTACAAATGGAAACATCTCTGCTATGCCACCAGGGATAACAAGGTTCTCTCCTGCTGGTACAACATGCTTACTAGGCCACCACCTCTGATGATTCCCGACATGGAAGGGAATGGATGGAAGATAATGGTTGGGTGCCATCCACTGTTCCCATGACTCTACCAATGTTACCACTATTTTCATAAACTTATCGCATTGGGCACAAAGTACCACAATTTCTAGTGCCTGGTCCACCATGTCCATGAGTGTATACTAGAAATTGTCCAAACAACTAACAGCTTCTAGTGACTGGAAAGCATAGACATTAACTCTTATCCGCTGAGTATTTTCAAGATATTTTTCAGTAACTCTAGTCATGGCTGCAGGAAAGCAGCCATGACTACATTTGATGAAAAAGTCATCTATATTTAAATCTAGAAATCATTGGTGAAAAAATCCATTCAATTTTCCAGAAGAAATTTTAATTATTTATTTATTGGGATTTAATGACACTTTCGACAGCCAGGGTCACCTCGTGTCTGACAGTTTTACGTGTGGAGAAGCTGGAGTACCCAGAGAGAACCATCGAGCAACTGTCAGGCTCCCCAACATACTAACTCCACACAAGCAGGATTAGCACTGGTTGAAGACAAGTGCACCATCGACGTGCAGTACACCTTAGTACACAACACCACCGTGCTCCCACGTGGGTAATGGGGGTGAATTGCCTTGCCCAAGGACACAACGCAGTTGCTGCAGGTGGGATTTGAACGAAGGAACTCTCGGCATGCAGCCTGCACCTCTAGCAACTGAGCCACCATGCCCCCTAGAAAATTTTGATTAAATGTGACCGAATTACCCTTATTTCAGTGGCCAGAGAAATTCTGTCCTGTGCAGGAATATCTGTCTGGGACCCTCATTTTGCAGATGACAGTCTGCTTATTTTCTGGCTTGCTTTGATGTCTAATGGTAGTGGGTGGTAGGTGGTGGGAGGGCTTTTCATTTTTGTTTTCCACTGGAAAGATTGTTGGTCACTTGAGTGCCAACCTTTCCTCTGAAAGCCACTGATTTGAAACTAGACTGAAGCATGCCCCCACACAGCACATGGACACAGGAGGTTGAATAGCAAACTGTTATTTGTTACTTGTACATGAGCTGTGTCTGTAAGACACGTATGATGCCCCCGCAAAGTCTACCACACACAAACCACGTACCATACAGGTGAAATTCTACAAAAAATTGACTAAGTTCAACAACCTGTAATTTTGTGAAATATTGAAGCAAATCAAAATTCTGACAATATGCACACCTCTGGTATATGCAAAAACATCCTGTGAAATAAAAAGGTCCTAGCTTGAAAACTGTGAGAGGAGTTAGCCAGACAATGTACCCTAGATGCAGACAGATGAGATGTATGGATGGACAGTGTATGGATGAACAACAGATGGATGGACAGGGGTAAAACAATATGCCCCACGACTATTCGTCACAGGGGCATAAAAAAAATTGACCATTTGACTCTTAACATGTAGAGTATTTCCTTTAATTTTTTCATAAAATCCAGTCATGGCTGCAGGTGACCAGGATCAACCCTACTCTGATAACAACAGTATTGATGCACTGGCAGAGTTAACCTTTTTCCCAGTGCACATGATATAAATATTTATTATTTTGATTATTTTTAAAAATTTTTGCAAAATTTCAAACCAAATCATATCATGTGACTCTCATTGGAACAAGCTTGACAAGCTTGTTCCAAAGAGGAGGGTGGGGGGTGGCGGGGTTGGGAGGGATAGAGGGTGTCACATAATATGATTTTGTCATCTTCTTTTTAACATAAAATATTAAGTATTATACTGGAAAATCTACTGTACAGTATGGCTGCCATGGATTGGTCACTTTCCACGGGTGGGTAATATATCCATGGAGGCAACAATATTAGATTCCAAATACTAATTACAGGAATAACTAGAGATGGTCTGTCTCCTGCTATACTCCCACTGCGGCATACCGCCTAGAGTGGGTGACTGAAAAGGGGCATTCAATTTTTCTAAGTAAAAAAAAATCCAATACAGACACCAGTCGGCCATCTTGAAACCGAGTGGGAAAACAATTATGTCACACACTTCCCCTCATCATGTTGTTCATTTTTGTGAAGTTTCGTGAAAATGTGAAAGTAGTGGAAGTAGTTCGCTCCACAAGTTAAAATAAAACTAGAGGTACTGTGAGCAAACTCACAAAGTGATACCCACCCCCCCCCCCCCCCCCCCACGCCTGAAATGTATAAGTTAGATTATCTCCCCTTGGAAATGTCAGAACGGAATTATATTGCTTCATGCACATCTTCATATGGAGTTCTTCCATTGTGTAAAGTTTCATGAAAATTCTTCAAACGGTTTAGGAGGAGTTGAGCTTACAAGGATGGACAGACGGTATAAGTTAGATTATCTCCCCTCGGAAATATCAGAACGGAATTATATTGCTTCATGCACATCTTCATATGGAGTTCTTCCTTTGTGTGAAGTTTCATGAACATTCTTCAAACAGTTTAGGAGGAGTTGCGCTTAGAAGAATGGACAGATGGACAGACAGGGTGATTCCTATATAACCCCCCCCCCCCCCCCCCCCCCCCAAACTTTGTTTGCAGGGGGTATAAAAATCCAATATGGTCACCAGTCGGCTATCTTGATATCGAGCGGGAAAAAAAAAAATTATGTTACGCACTTCCCCTCATCATGTTGATCATTTTTGTGGGGTGTGCCTAAACACTGCAGGTCACCGCAGGTCACCACAAAACTATCTTTTTACTCAACAATATTCACTCATTGGGCTAATAAAATGCCAGTTGCATGGTTTGGGGGCACTGGTCACTTATCATTGACCCATACAATCCCAAAAAACGATAAGAGGAGAATATTCAGCAAATGAAAGAGGTTTCACATGCAGCCCTGATGATGTAAATAATCAGATTGACCAACAAGTCTTGTGTAAAGAGCAAAAGATTGGTTTAACCCACAATTCTACAAACACGCAGTTAAAAACAAAACAATTTTGTGTTTTTCTCATTGTTAAAGCCTTTGAACACACATGGCCCTGTGGTCCCCTCTTTGCATGTAAAAACACAAGCTTGGAGGGAAGCTGCAGTTGTTGTGATAACGTTTTCAGCAACTCTGTGCCGAGTACTGTCAGGTAAGTTTAAATGACTAATTCAGGGGTTGAGTTTTAAAAACAATAACTCCCTGACTTTAGTGTCATCCTCTGATTTATTAGCACGGCCCGAAATCGTTTGAATAATAAACTCTCAGATCTTTGCCTATTTACACTTTGCTTTCATAATACATTGTTATAAAAGAGTCAGTTTGATAGTTCTAGCATAATTCTGTCAATCTCACCTCGCTACTTTCATATATTCATCTCTGTTAAAAAGTTTCTCATTTTTAGAATGTCTGCATTCAAATATCCATGTGGTATTTGCAATTTAGGCTGCGGCTTGAATAGCATAGAATGTTCAAAGTGTAATGAATGGTTCCACAGGAGATGTGTCCCTTTGTCGATAAATATAGTGAAGAGTTGGTCATCTGACTACAACATTCTCAGTATTAATGATCATATCAGTCTTTTATCAACGTGTGAACAACCTGTTCACTGAATTCCACCTGGAAGAAAGGAAAATGTGTATTTTATTGTCCAAAATTAAGAAAATATACAAAGAAAGGGCGAAGGTAAAAAGTGTGTGTGGTGGGATGATTGTGGTGCCTGGGAATGGAAACAAAATTGTCCTATTGCACTATTTTTATGCAGCGAAGGTTCTAAAGTGATGGAGGTAGTTTTAAAGGCAGGACAGTATTGCCTGAAATGAACGAGAAATAAAAAATGTGTTTATATCCCCGTTGACCCTCAACCAGAAAAATCCAACATTTTTGAGGTTCACCGGAATTATGCCAAACACACATTGTCCCATGATTACCAAAGGCGTATAACCTGGTTCGCAAATAGTTGGGAAAACGATAAGGATTTGGCTGCGTCGAATATATTGGAAGGTTTCCGGGGCGAGTGCCCCATGGTCATAGCAAGAACAGTAATAAAAATTATATAAGTATTCCACACACAGTGATGGATAAGGTTAAACATGAGGTCAGGACCGGTCAGCTCCATCAAATTTATTGTAAAATGATAGACAACAGCGACATCTATCAAGTTCCGAGTTCACTTAAACAGGTCCAAAATATAAAATACCACCAGAAAAGGAAAGCATCTATCAAGTTCCGAGTTCACTTAAACAGGTCCAAAATATAAAGTACCACCAGAAAAGGAAGGACATGGAAAATGTCGGTCATAGAGTAAATTTTGCAGACCATGTCAAAATTGTTGAAAATTTAGTGCACACTCACCCCTTTGTACAGACAGTAGACCATTCAAAGGATAAAGTTGTTGCAGTTGTTTTGTATACAAATGAACAAATAGAAGATATAAAAAGATGAGGTGCAGCCACCCCTACTACTCAAACCACGATACTAGGGTTTGACAAGACGTTCAATTTAGGAGAGGTACATGTAACTATTGGGTGCTATACAAATCTAGCAGTGACAAGAAACAAAACACAGGACCTCTCAATTCTACCTGGACCAGAATTTTTGCATGGTAACTCTGATTATACAACATACCGCACATTTTTTAATACACTTGCAGCCGCACTTTCCAATGCCAATGCCCCCAATCCACCCATTATAGGCACAGACGATGAAAAGGCGAATAGGAAAGCCATCGATTATGCGTTCCCCAATGGATCGAAACTAAGCTGTACTCGCCACCTATAAACAAATGTTAATGGCTACTTGAGAGACAAAATAGGAATAAATGTCACAGAGAGAAAGACCATAAACGATTTACTTTTTTGGCGAAGAAGGAATTACATCAGCGAATGAAGAAACTGTATTTGACATAAAACTGGAGGCCTCAAGAAAAACCATTCAAAATATTGCATCGAATTTCCTGCCCTATTTTGACGACCGACTAAGCCGAATGTTATGTGAAAATTCCAACACTGCAAGAGATACCGGGTATATCAATAACCTCACAAACTGGACGAATAATAATTGCGAAAGTCTCAAACACATTTTAAAACAGGCCCTCAATTGGAAATCAGAAAAATTAACAGATTTAATTGATAAAATTTATGAAGTCGTCGGTGGGGAATTTAAAGAATTGGAGAGAAGTATTATTGGATTTGGTGGGTACCAACTTACAAACGAGTACAAACGCTTTTTGATTTCCCCTGATGTGTGGTGCTGAAAAAGTAAAGAAAATAGAAAGTCACATTTTATACGGTTTCTCAGACACCCGAAACCACTGAGCGGTGGATTTATTAGAACAACGGATGGCATGCGAATGGTGTTGTTATCAATAAACGGCGGTAAGAAACCAGGGCAAAGAAAACGAAAACGAACAGCAAAAAAATGGACAATTCAAAAACATTCAAGAGTAAATAACTGTATGATCTTTCTCACTTCCAAGCAAATTAAGTGAAATAAGCTTTAGATTAACAGGTACATTATTTTTCGTTGTCAAATTTTCTATACATGTTTTTGCCATGTTACTATTTATGTTATGTCTTATTATATTATATTTATATATTGTTAATCTTTGAAAATTTATAGAAAAAAAATAAAAAATAAAATTAACTGGGATTCGTTGCTCTTCTGTATAATTCCCCTTGGTTACTATTTGCCCCCCCCCACCCCACCCCCCCCCCCCCCCAGCATTCACACACATACTGTTTTATCATATCAATCACTCACTGCTTTCTCAATCTCCCAAAACTAAAATAGTGACTCTTCCACCCAGGCCCTCTCTCGTCAAGAAAAATAAGAGGGGGGTGGGGGTGGGGGGGGGGGGGGAGGGGATCAAACAATGGGGATGTCCACGTCCACCAGTGGCGTAGCCAGCTCAAAGCAAGTGTGTGTGTGTGGGGGGGGGGGGGGGGGGGGGGGGGAGGGGCAGTTCGGGGGGGGGGGGGGGTCTAGCTAACCTACCAGGGGAAAATGAATAGGTCAGTTGTTTTTGCCATTTTCCGTTCAATGCAAGGCCGGATTATTGGCCTTTGGGACTGTTTACGATAAGTGGCCAGTGACCCCAAACCATGCAACTGACATTTGATCAGCCCAGTGAGTGAATATTGTTGATGAAAAGATAGTTTTGTTGAGACCTGCAGTGATTTTGTTCGCCATTTCCCCTTAAATGCAAAGCAGGGTTATTGGCTTTGGGATTGTATAGGCCAACGATAAGTGACCAGTGACCCCAAACCATGCAACTGGCATTTTATTAGCCCAATGAGTGAATATTGTTGAGTAAAAAGATAGTTTTGTGGTGACCTGCGGCGACCTGCAGTGTTTAGGCACACCCTTTTTGTGAAGTTTCATGAAAATGCTGCTAAAACTGTGGAAGTAGTTTGCTACACAAGTTTACATAAATTTTTTTGTTATACTTACTAATGGCCCAGACTAGCTGGTGCTTAACTCAAAGTTATTAAGGGCCAAACACAAATTTTTAACACCCTAAAAATTTGCTTGCAAAACCGAAAAGTAAAAGTCCTATCTGGCCCTCCATACATTTACTCTCCGCGCATGCGCAGACATCAGGAAGCGACCGGAATGGGCGCCAACATCATTCTTTGTAGAAGAGAGTACTACATAAAAATTCAGCAGGGAGGTATGAGTGCCCACTCATGGGAGGGCCATCTCCATCTTGGCCATTGGTAAGTATAAAAATATACAAATTACTTTAAATTTATAATATTTTTACACTGTAAACCAATGGCCCAGACTAGCTGAATCGTAAAAAGGTGGAGGGCCTAGGACTTCAGAATTAGTAGATCGACAAAGTTTCAATCCTGTAATCCAAAGTGAAAGGAAGTTAAAATTATTAGGAATTACATGTATGCCTCTCTATACAGTAATAGAGAAGACATTTCATTAAAAAGGAGCCCAGTTCAAGTAATTCCGTAAACTTAGCATGAAGACTATGCTAATTGGATGTAACGAGTTAGCAATTTTTAATGCTAGCCCGGACTAAGCCCCAAAAATTAGGATGGCGTATTTGAGAATGAGAGAATATCCCCCACAAACATACGCCATATACAATAAAACTCCAGCTGTACGCAGGATATAATTACAGACAAAACAGCTTCACTCATAGTTACATACTTATTAAGCCGAAGAAGAGGTAAAAAAATCACCCCCCCACCCTTTTTCTTTTGAAGGAATCTTCAAAAAAGAAAGATGGGAGCGCTCTGGAATCTGTAAAAGCGGTACCAAAAAACAATATAAATATTCGTCGAACAGGCACTCAGGTATTAATTTATTATTAATAAATGGTGCTTAATGCCATTTCAGAAGTTAAGGCTATAGCAACGATCCCGGTAATTAATATTGCCTGCTGTATAACGTACACCGGAGACAGCATATGCAAATAGGTCGAAAACCTGTGATATAATATATAACATACACATGTCCAATTGCACAACAATGAACGATCTCTGGAGAGTAAACACACTTCCGAGGCAACCCACAGGCGACCCCATTCAGGTGAACAACAAATTCCAGTAACAACACCACTCCCCTACATGTACTATCCGATATCTATGGCACTATAAACATGCGAATATACGAGTTGAGTCTGACATTAATAGAAACCTGGATCTAGAAATGGAAGTAGGTATGATTAACAGGCTCCGACATGGACCGCCCCTGAAATAATTCATAATTTCTAAGGTCCATAACATACAATAAAGCGTCAACCTAATAATTATTATGCATGTGAGCATTAAAATAAAGCATGTAATCATCCGAATACCAGCTAACTGGTTATGCAGCCTCTGAGGTACCCAAAGACAAGCAATTTATTGATGATGAATTAAGCGCTTGTATATGACATATGGACGAATAACCACAAGAAACCAACCAACTAAAAAGTGGATGTGCCCATGAGGTCGCCATAGAACACGACCCAGCCGCCAATCGTGAAGTGAAGAAATGCATATATGTATTTAAACTCATACGAGGCTTGTGGGAAGAAAACTACGTCTTGCCCGGTAATCGCCTCTAAACACGGAAGTCATATCGAACCCTCCTCACCCGCATAACTTAATTGTTCTTGTGTTAGTCATAAAATAATAGAGGAACTGCAATAGTTCCCTCACGTCTAACCAACTCCATTATGCCACTATGGGCGGTGATGGGCGTGAAGAACAAAAAATTCCCCTGAAAAAGAAGGTCCTCTCGTGGAGGAAGCTTCTGGGAAACGTCCCATAACAGACACTTGAGAAGACTGATCCAAAGTTTCTGTGACGACAGAGATGCTACTAGTAGGATTCACAACAAGACTGTTTGACCTTAAACATAATCTACTGAATCACCTGAATTGTAGGATACGCGTATCCTATCATTCATCCCCATGAGATCAGCAGAGCGTCTACTGTATACACTCAATGGTCTGGGCATGGTGACACAAACGACGGTAACTGATTGTTCCGGTGTGTCGCAAACAGATCTATCATGGGGCGATCCCTCTGGTAGCAAATCTGCCCAAATATTCGCTTGTTGGGCGTTCACTGGAATTTCAACAGGCGACCTTTCTGAGAGAGCGAGTCTGCTAGTACGTTCAGACGACCCGGTATATGACGGATAGAAAGATGAACATGATGATTTATGACATATAGGAAAATCTTCTCCATTAGTTGGCGTAACGGAAATGAATGGGTGCCGCCCTGGTTCCTGATGTAAGCTACTATTGTCGATTGTACGACCAAATTGAACATAGACGTCCGTTATTATGTGAATCCAATGTTGTAGCACTAGCTATACTGACATCATCTCTTAATGTTTATGTGATTCTCCTGGAACCGAGGGTCCCAAAGACCCTGACACTTCAAGACTGCGGGACTTAGGGTCGCAAACCCACCCGTCTGACTCACATCCGTCATAATCATGAAAGCCGGATCCGGCAGTTGCAGCAGAACTTCCTGAGTTAACCACTGAATATCTGCCCAAATCTGAACCCTTGTTTTACTAGGTCCGTTAAAACAATACTGGTTCAAGCAAAAACGTCTTCACACCAGTTCTGAGTAAAGAATATCTGGAGGGGACGTGCGCGCATGCGGCGTATCAGAGAGATCCACAGCCACTCCGCACAGCTCCAACAGTCACATGAATTCCCTCACTATTAATGCGTCTGAGTGTAGACAAAAGCGAGCATAACAACTGACTAATTTAGCTCTGGGTAACGGCAGACGAACCCGATTGTTGTGAATCTCGAAGCTCATTCCCAAGTGAATAGACGACTTGTACAGAGCTAGATCCGACTTTTTCTCGTTTACGATGAAACCGAGACATCGGAGTAACAGAATCAGACTCTGAACATCGTTCTGAAGAATAATTCTGTTGCCGTAACCCTGTAGAAAGTCGTCCAAGTAAGCCGTCGTTACCACATACGAATGAGCTCGTAAGTAAGACATTACCGAGTCCATTATTCGAGTGAATACACCTTCCCTTGTACGGCAAACCGCAAGTACTTTTAGAATGCCGGATGTACCAGGACATGAAAATACGAATCCTTTGATCTATGCTTGCCGCATAGTCGATCACTCGAACGCTCGCTTTTACCGACTGAATGATTTCCATAAATAAACTTTTGGAGCCATGATAAGCTTGTTATTCAGCTCAAGTCTATTACCGGTCTGAACGAGACATATGGCTTCGGTACGAGTAACAGGTAACTGTAAAAATTTTGAGAATCCTGATTCTCAACGCCCTGTATTGCTTCCTTTGATAAGAGAGCTTATACCTCCAGTAGGAGAAACTCTCTTATGCAAGAATTTGATGGAAGATTTGTCCAAAGCGGACAACTTGTTAGTGGGGTTTTGGCTCGGAATGATAGCCGTAAGCCATCCGAGACTACACTTCTCACCCACTGATCTTCCGTTATTATCCAGTTTTTTACAGATCTTGATCACCTTCCGCCAACTGGCCAGCAATAGAGGTCTAAACCATCACCTGTATGACCTGCAAGGCTTACGGGAGGAGGAACCACGTCCTCCCCGCGAAAAACCTCGTTTTGTCGGCCTAGGGCATCTGACCTATAGTCTCAATCAGATCTATGCCCCTTTCCCGAGCTGCTATACTGGCGACCTCCAGAGTAATTATAAGAGGGTTACTTGCACCCTCGTGAGGAGTTTCCTTTTGACGATTTTGACTGGAACACTCTCCTTTAATCTTGTCTGCTGAAGTGGGTCGTTGATATGCCGACTTCAAAAGCAGATCACTAGACGCTTTCTTAGTAGCCTGTTCATAGACTAACGAAAGCTAGTCGTCAAAAATAACATGTCCGGAAACTGGAGCGACTCGGAGAGCTTTTCACCTTGTCATCTTATCAGTGATGACGATGCAAGGGCAGCATCACATCTGATTAACTCCAGATTAGCCACTGTTAGGGCGGAGTTATACGTGGTATACATAAATGCCCTGGAAAGAACTCTAAGAGAGGTACGAATGTCCTCAAATTCTTTTCCCTTGAGACGTTGCACCATAGCTCTTGTAAGGTGATCTGCATAAGACATAACGTCCAAATTCGCTCTGAAGAAATTGCCATCTCAATTGTGTTTGAGCGAACAGTGAATGATACAGGTAAGGATTCCTCAAGATCCCCGGCCTGCTCATCCAAATGCAGAAGAAATCTCTGAACATCTTCCCCGACCGTTTTTAAATGAATGTAGTCCAAATGAAAGTGTCAATGACATTGTAGCTCAACTTGTTTAAGACATGTACATGTATAGTATGTGACACAGCAATGACAAACATCTAGGTAATGACCTGATAACAAAGGTACATGTAAAGTATTGTAACGGTCTGTACATAAATGCTGACTGTAGCCTGTAACAAATATATAGGTAAAGTATTGTAAAAGTGGGGTGACAGTTAGATGCTAAACTAGAAAAGAAATCTTTTGAGTCCCAGAGTGGGTCTGACTGAACCCAAAAATATTTGTTCTCATAGCATAGTGATAACAAAGGCACCCCAAAACACTTTTTCCTGTCACAAGGTGATAACAAAGGTACCCCAAGAAGTTTCGTGAAGATCAGTTCATAAATACAGACTCTAGCCCAAGCCGTAATGGCATGTGCACTTACTGTGTATAAGTAGCACTGAACAAATCAAAGTTCATCTAATAATATAATTTCTGCACGAGAAAAAACCTGTATTATATGTGATGTATTCCATGTTACTAAACATTCCTACAAAAATTTATTCAAATCAGAACTTTCATACAGAAGTTCTGTACAAATGAAAGTGTCAATGACACTGTAGCTTAACTTGTGTGTTGTGTTTGATGAAAAGGATAATGTTCAATGTTTATGAAAGGATTATGAAATAAGACAAGAATTGTGATAATTGGGAATATGTTCATTTCTGTTCCCTGTGTGCTATGTTTATGATAAAAATAATATGAGGTGTACACTGTACTAAAGAGCTGAGGGGTGGGTTAATATGACCTCACAGTTAATATATGTGGCCCTCACAGTTAACATATATCAACAAAATTACAATGAAATTATTCCAAAATGAGTCATCCTATCAAGTTACATTAAAATCCCTTCATAAATATGGCCTGTAGACTGTGCTAAAGGTTTTCGGGCTTCGGGCCCCTGTAGCCGTCAGTTTCCCAATTGCGTCCAAAGGGGACGTTCTCATCTAGACATTATATGAAGTCAACCTACCAAGTTACAATGAAATCCCTCCATAAATACGACCTGTAGACTGTGCTAAAGGTTTTCGGGCTTCAGGCACCTGTAGACATCACATTTGACCAACCACGACCAAAAGGGGATGTCATCATCTAGGCATTATATGGAGTCAACCTAACAAGTTACAATGAAATCCTTCCATAAATACGACCTACAGACATGCTAAAGGTTTTAGGGATCGGGCAGCCATCAAGGCTGAATGATCGTGACCAAAAGGGGACGTTCTCATCTGGACACTATTTGGAGTCATCCTACCAAGCTACAATAAAATCCCTTCACAATTATGACCTGTAGACTGTTCTAAAGGTTTTCGGGCTTTGGGCCCCTGAAGCCGTCACAGTCGCCCACTCGTGTCCAAAAGGGGACGTTCTCATCTAGACATTATATGAAGTCAACCTACCAAGTTACAATGAAATCCCTTCATAAATATGACCTTAGACTGTGCTAAAGGTTTTCGGGCTTCGGGCTCGGGCAGCCATCATGGTTGAATGATCGCAACCAAAGGGGACAATCTCATCTGGGCATCATCTGGAGTGATCCTGCGAAGTTACAATGAAATCCCTTCATAAATATGACCTGTAGACTGTGTTCAAGGTTTTCGGGCTTCGGGCACCTGTAGCCATCACAGTTGACCAATCACGACCAAAAGGGGATGTCATCATCTTGGCATTATATGGAGTCAACCCAACAATGTTACAATGAAATCCTTCTATAAATATAACCTTTTGCCTATGCTAAAGGTTTTTGGGCTCGGGCACCCATCAAGGCTGAATGATCACGACCAAAATGGGACGTTCTCATCTTGACCTTATTTGGAGTCAACCTACCAAGTTACAATGAAATCCCTTCATAAATATGACCTGTAGACAGTGCTAAAGGTTTTTGGGCTTCAGGCACCTTTAGCCGTCAAAGTTGCCCAAACATGTCCAAAAGGGGACGTTCTCATCTAGGCATTATATGAAGTCAACCTACCAAGTTACAATGAAATCCCTTCACAAATATGACTTGTAGACTGTGCTTAAGGTTTTCGGGCTTCGGGTTCGGGCTGCCATCATGGTTGAATAATCGCAACCAAAGGGGACAATCTCATCTGGGCATCATCTGGAATGATCCTATGAAGTTACAATGAAATCCCTTCATAAATATGGCCTGTAGACTGTGCTCAAGGTTTTTGGGCTTTGGGCACTTGTAGCCAACACAGCTGACCAATTACGACCAAAAGGGGATGTCATCATCTAGGCATTATATGGAGTCAACCTAATAGGTTACAATGAAATCCTTCCATAAATATGACCTTTTACCTATGCTAAAGGTTTTTGGGCTCGGGCACCCATCAAGGCTGAATGATCGCGATCAAAAGGGGGACGTTCTCATCTAGACATTATTTGGAGTCATCCTACCAAGTTACAATGAAATCCCCTCATAAATATGACCTGTAGACTGTGCTAAAGGTTTTCGGGCTTCAGGCACCTTTAGCCGTCACAGTTGCCCAATCATGTCCAAAAGGGGACGTTCTCATCTAGACATTATATGAAGTTAACCTACCAAGTTACAATGAAATCCCTTCATAAATATGACCTGTAGACTGTGCTAAAGGTTTTCGGGCTTCGGGCTCGGGCAGCAATCATGGGTGAATGATCGCACGTTCTCATCTAGACATTATATGAAGTTAACCTACCAAGTTACAATAAAATCCCTTCATAAATATGACCTGTAGACTGTGCTAAAGGTTTTCGGGCTTCGGGCTCGGGCAGCCATCATGGGTGAATGATCGCAACCATAGGGGACAATCTCATCTGAGCATCATCTGGAGTGATCCTAAGAAGTTACAATGAAATCCCTTCATAAATATGACCTGTAGACTGTGCTCAAGGTTTTCGGGCTTCGGGCACTTGTAGCCATCACAACTGACCAATCACGACCGAAAGGGGATGTCATCATCTAGGCATTATATGGAGTTAACGTAACAGGTTACAATGAAATCCTTCCATAAATATGACCTTTTGCCTATGCTAAAGGTTTTTGGGCTCAGGCACCCATCAAGGCTGCATGATCGCGATCAAAATGGGACGTTCTCATCTAGACATTATTTGGAGTCATCCTGCCAAGTTACAATGAAATCATTTCATAAATATGACCTCTATACTGTGCTAAAGGTTTTCGGGCTTCGGGCTCCTGTAGCCGTCACAGTTGCCCAATCACGTCCAAAGGGGGACTTTCTCATCTAGACATTGTATGAAGTCACCCCACCAAGTTACAATGAAATTCCTCAATAAATATGACCTGTAGACTGTGCTAAAGGTTTTCGGGTTTTGGGCTCGGGCAGTCGTCACGGTTGGCAGATCATGCCCAAATGGGGAAATTCGTATCTAGACATCATAAGGAGTCATCCTACCAAGTTACAATGAAATCCCTCCACATTAAACATGACCTGCAGACTGTGCTAAAAGTTTTTGGGTTTCGGGCTTGGGCAGCCATCACGGTTGATAGATCATGCCCAAAAGGGGACGTTCTCATCTAGGCACTATACAGAGGCATCCTACCAAGTTACAATGAAATCCCTTCATAAATACGACCTGTAGACTGTGCTAATGGTTTTCGGGTTTTGGGCTCGGGCAGCCATACCGGTTGCCCGATCGCGACCAAAAGGGGACGTTCTCATCTAGACATGACCCCAAACCTGCATATGAAATTTCGTGATGATCAGACAAGAACTGCAGGGTGTAGCCCGTGCTAAAGGAAAATGTGAACAGACGTCACAGACTCGCAGACTAACAGACTCACAGACTAACAGACTTCCGCACGCGTGATGGCAATAGCTTATCTTGACTATGTCAAGTTAAGCTAAAAACTGATTTCACTAATTTTGGTACAAAAAGGCTGCTGGCGGCTATCTTGAATTTTGGACCGCACCCAGAAACACTCGTTCTCGTCCCACAGTGATAACAAAGGTACCCAAGAAGTTTCATAAAGATCAGTTCATTAATACAGCCTCTAGCGTGAGCCGTATAGAAGTTGTGTACAAAAAACTGATTGGACCGAATTTCGGTACAAAATGGCCACTGGCAGCCATCTTGAATTTTGGGCCGCACCCAGAAACACTCGTTCTCATCCCAAGGTGATAACAAAGGTACCCAAGAGGTTTTGTGAAGATTGGTTCATAAATACAGACTCTAGCCCGAGCCGTATTGACACATGCACTTAGTGTGTATAAGTAGCACTTTATAAATCAAAGTTCATCTAATTTGCATTATTTCTGCGCGAGAAAAAAACCTGTATTATATGTGATGTATTCCATGTTACTAAACATTCATACAGAAATTTATTCAAATCAGAACTTTCATACAGAAGTTCTGTACAAAAAACTGATTGCACTAATTTTGGTACAAAATGGCCGCAGACAGCCATCTTGAATTTCGGACCGCACCCAAAAACACTCGTTCTCATCCCAAGGTGATAACAAAGGTACCCAAGATGTTTCATGAAGATCGGTTCATAAATACAGCCTCCAGCCCTAGCCGTATTGACATGTGCACTTACAGTGTATAAGTAGTACTGAATAAATCAAAGTTCCTCTACTTTGCATAATTTCTGCTCGAGAAAAAAACCTGTATTACAGGTTATGTATTCCATGTTACTAAACATTCATACAAAAATTTATTCAAATCAGAGCTTTCATACAGAAGTTCTGTACAATGAAAGTGTCAATGACACTGTAGCTTAACTTGTGTGTTGTGTTTGATGAAAAGGATAATGTTCAATGTTTATGAAAGGATTATGAAATAAGACAAGAATTGTGATAATTGGGAATATGTCCATTTCTGTTCCCTGTGTGCTATGTTTATGATAAAAATAATATGAGGTGTACACTGTACTAAAGAGCTGAGGGGTGGGTTAATATGACCTCACAGTTAATGTATGTGGCCCTCACATATAACATATATCAACAAAAGTTACCAAGTTACAATGAAATTATTCCAAAACAAATTAATCCTATCAAGTTACAAGTTAAATCCCCTCATAAATATGGCCTGTAGACTGTGATAAAGGTTTTCGGGCTTCGGGTTCCTGTAGCCGTCAGTTTCCCAATTGCGTCCAAAGGGGACGTTCTCATCTAGACATTATATGAAGTCAATCTACCAAGTTACAATGAAATCCCTTAATAAATATGACCTGTCGACAGTGCTAAAGGTTTTTGGGCTTTGGGCTCTCGCAGCCATCATGGTTGAATGATCGCAATCAAAAGGGGGCATTCTCATCTGGAAACTATTTGGAGTCATCCTACCAAGCTACAATGAAATCCCTTCATAATTATGACCTGTAGACTGTTCTAAAGATTTTTGGGCTTTGGGCCCCTGAAGCCGTCACAGTTGTCCAATCGTGTCCAAAAGGGGACGTTCTCATCTAGACATTATATGAAGTCAACCTACCAAGTTACAATGAAATCCCTTCATAAATATGACCTGTAGACTGTACTCAAGGTTTTCGGGCTTCGGGCACCTGTAGCCATCACAGCTGACCAATCACGACCAAAAGGGGATGTCATCATCTAGGAATTATATGGAGTAAAACTAACAGGTTACAATGAAATCCTTCTATAAATATAACCTTTTGCCTATGCTAAAGGTTTTTGGGCTCGGGCACCCATCAAGGCTGAATGATCACGGCCACAATGGGACGTTCTCATCTAGACATTATTTGGAGTCATCCTACCAAGTTACAATGAAATCCCTTGATAAATATGACCTGTAGACAGTGCAAAAGGTTTTCGGGCTTCGGGCACCTTTAGCCGTCAAAGTTGCCCAATCATGTCCAAAAGGGGACGTTCTCATCTAGACATTATATGAAGTCAACCTACCAAGTTACAATGAAATCCCTTCATAAATATGACCTGTAGACTGTGCTTAAGGTTTTCGGGCTTGGGCAGCCATCATGGTTGAATGATCGCAACCAAAGGGGACAATCTCATCTGGGCATCATCTGGAGTGATCCTATGAAGTTACAATGAAATCCCTTCATAAATATGACCTGTAGACGGTGATCAAGGTTTTCGGGCTTCGGGCACCTGTAGCCATCACAGTTGACCAATCACGACCAAATGGGGATGTCATCATCTAGGCATTATATGGAGTCAACCTTACAGGTTACAATGAAATCCTTCTATAAATATAACCTTTTGCCTATGCTAAAGGTTTTTGGGCTCGGGCACCCATCAAGGCTGAATGATCATGGCCAAAATGGGACATTCTCATCTAGACATTATTTGGAGTCATCCTACCAAGTTACAATGAAATCCCCTCATAAATATGACCTGTAGACTGTGCTAAAGGTTTTCAGGCTTTGGGCTCGGGCAGCCATCATGGTTGAATGATCGCAACCAAAGGGGACAATCTCATCTGGGCATCATCTGGAGTGATGCTTCGGGCACTAGTAGCCATCACAACTGACCAATCACGACCAAAAGGGGATGTCATCATCTAGGCATTACATGGATTCAACCTAACAGGTTACAATGAAATCCTTCCATAAATATGACCTTTTGCCTATGCTAAAGATTTTTGGGCTCGGGCACCCATGAAGGCTGCATGATCGCAATCAAAATGGGACGTTCTCATCTAGACATTATTTGGAGTCATCCTACCAAGTTACAATGAAATCCCTTCATAAATATGACCTCTAGACTGTGCTAAAGGTTTTCGGGCTTTGGGCCCCTGCCCAAAAGGTGACTTTCTCATCTAGACATTGTATGAAGTCAACCCACCAAGTTACAATGAAATTCCTCAATAAATATGACCTGTAGACTGTGGTAAAGGTTTTTGGATTTTGGGCTCGGGCAGTCGTCACGGTTGGCAGAACATGCCCAAATGGGGAAATTCTCATCTAGACATCATAAGGAGTCATCCTACCAAGTTACAATGAAATCCCTCCACATTAAACATGACCTGCAGACTGTGGTAAAAGTCTTTGGGTTTCGGGCTTGGGCAGCCATCACGGTTGATAGATCATGCCCAAAAGGGGACGTTCTCATCTAGGCATTATACAGAGGCATCCTACCAAGTTACAATGAAATCCCTTCATAAATACGACCTGTAGACTGTGCTAATGGTTTTCGGGTTTTGGGCTCGGGCAGCCATACCGGTTGCTTGATCGCGACCAAAAGGGGACGTTCTCATCTAGACATGACCCCAAACCTGCATATGAAATTTCGTGACGATCAGACAAGAACTGCGGGGTGTAGCCCGTGCTAAAGGAAAATGTGAACAGACGACACAGACTAACAGACTCACAGATTAACAGACTTCCGCACGCGTGACGGCAATAGCTTATCTTGACTATGTCAAGTTAAGCTAAAAAACTGATTGCACTAACTAAAGTACAAAATGGCTGCTGGAGGCCATCTTGAATTTCGAACCGCACCCAAAACCACTCGTTCTCGTCCCACAGTGATAACAAAGGTACCCAAGAAGTTTCATAAAGATTGGTTCATAAATACGGCCTCTAGCCCGAGCTGTATTGGCATTTGCAGTTACAGTGCTGAAAGTAACATTAAATAGATCAAAGTTAGTCTAATCGGCATAATTTATGCACGAGAAAAAAAACCTGTATTATATGTGATGTATCCCATGGTACTAAACATTCACACAAAAAATTATTCAAATCAGTGCTTCCATATGGAAGTTCTGCACAAAATTCTGATTGTACCTAATTTTGCACAAAATGGCTGCCAGTGGCCATCTAGAATTTCAGACCGAACCCCAAAACACTTGTTCTCGTCCTACGGTGATAACAAAGGTACCCAAGAAGTTTCGTAAAGATTGGCTCATAAATACGGCCTCTAGCCCGTGCCGTATTGGCATTTGCACTTACAGTGCTGGAAGTAACACTAAATAAATCAATGTTAGTCCAATTTGCATAATTTTTGCACGAGAAAAAAACCCATATTATATGTGATATGTTTCATGGTACTAAAGATTCATACAAAAAAGTATTCAAATCAGAGCTTTCATATGGAAGTTCTGTGCAAAAATCTGATTGCACCTAATTTTGTACAAAATGGCTGCCAGCGGCCGTCTTGAATTTCGGACCGGCCCGCAAAACACTCTTTCTCGTCTCACTGTGATAACAATGGAACCCAAGAAGTTTCGTAAAGATCGGTTCATAAATACGGCCTCTAGCCCGAGCCATGTGTACAGCGCGACGGAAGGACAGATGGACAGACAGATGACGGGCCATGACAATACCTCAAATTTGGCTTTGCCAAAGTTGAGCTAAAAACGTTATGTATACGGAAGATGAAGATAAGAAACCGCCTTCTTCCTCGCACTCAAGAGGATAAATACGCCGTCGTCTATATGGCTGAAGGCCTGCGACACCTGCATAAACTGAACCGGTAAAAAAGGACTTCTTCTTTTGTCCAGATAAAGTCTGTGCCTAGCAACGCCAGTGGTTTCTCTCTTGTCGTCGCAGCCTTCTGATTCGGCGGAACAAAATCAGGGTAATATTGATGGATGAAAGCCATCACAACCATGTACTGTTCCGAAAGGGAAGGGTAATCCTCTTCCTTATCCCTTTCACCATCCAAGAAATCAGTTGCGAATCTCGGTCCATTGCATCTGCGCGAACAGACGACTGAACCGGCCCAGCACTGTCCGACATCTCAGATTCTGAGTCTGAGGAAGGCTGTATCTGCACTTGTTGGGATGCAGTGATCAGCTAGGCAATCTGCGACAGCAAGTCCGTCATTAAGGCCTGAGGAGCAGCGGTTTTCAGTTCCTTAGCCGCATGCTGCTCCTGGGATGGTGTGTCGGAAACGGATCCTTTCTCCGAACGTCCAGAAGATCAAGGCCTCGTCTCCTTAGCTACCGGATGGTCCGACTTCACAGGCGAAGAGTGGTTCCTTCTTTGTTCAGCAGGCTGGATATCCAAAGTCAGGTAGCTAGGATGCGGTTGTGTGTGCTTAAATAACGTAGCAGAGAAAGCTGTGACTGAAGCCGATCCCGGCTGCAGACTAGACGGAGCATCCCGAGTGGCGGGTGGACATATGCTCCGTCTCGTGCAAGTTTCCAACCAGAAAACTTCATTTCAGCCTTGTGAAACGTAGCGGAGGAAGCCTTGACTGAAGCTGACCCCTGCTGCAGACTAAACAGAGCATCCCGAGTGGAAGGCGGACATATGCTCCGGCTTGTGCAAGTTTCTCAAAACAACATCTGACCCCAGACGTTGCTAGATTAGAGAGGGGGGCCTCTCCCGCTCACGGTCTATCAGACCTCGCTGAGTACAAGAACTTGCTGACTTCCTATTTCCTCCCTATTTCCATTGTCGCTGGGTGAGCTATTTATATTATAGTTCTCGCTCTACCCAATCCACTTCCTAGACCGCAACAGACTTACCCGGCGTCACAGCACCCACGGACGGAATACCGCTTCAAAGGTCAAGCTAGCTGCTCGCAAGAGATTAAAACCTTTAACAAAAGGCCCTAATTCTTGCAATAATGAGCACTGCAGCTAGCTCTATATGCTCCACGGAGCGCGGCGACGGTAGCACACTTGGATGGGTGTCAGAATATCATCACCATGTTCATGTTCCTCTGAAAAAGAAACTGACAGAAAGAATTAAAACGCGGTAAGAGGCTCTCATCCTCAGAACCTCACCGCCAACAACGTACCGCGACACCCAACTCCAACATCAGTCATCCCAGTGCAACACAAGAATGACAAGAGTCTGCAGGAGTGTATCAACTCAAGTCGATATCAGTCCTTGAAAAACTCCACAACAATATATATATATAACTGAGATACATGAATAATAGCAATCATAATTAAATTCAAAATATTTTTTGTGAACAAAAAATTTTGAAAAAGCACCCAAGTTCCCAAAGAGAACATTAAGAGCCCAAGGGGGGCGCGGTGGCTCAGTAGTTAGAGGTGCAGGCTGCAAGCCGAGAGGTCCTCGGTTTGAATCCCACCTGCGGAAACCACATTGTGTCCTTGGGCAAGACACTTCACCCCCATTGCCAACGTGGGCACACAGTGACGTTGTGTACTAAGGCGTACTGCACGTCGATGGTGCACATGTCTTCAACCAATGCTAACCCTGCTTGTGTGGAGTTTGTATGTTGGGGGGCTGACAGTTTCTCGCCATTGCTCAGTGGTTCTCTCCGGGTACTCCAGCTTCCTCCACCCGTAAAACTGTCGCAGTCATGATTAGCCACTGTGCAGAAATATGTGACCTTAAACACCAATAAATAATAAATAAATAAATAAGAGCCCAAGGGCATCCCGATAGAGCCGAAGTGTGGACAAAATCCAAATTGTTTTGAGCTACACTACCGGAATAACAATCCATGTATCCTACAGTATACTACAGTAATAGAATATAAAAAACTACTTGTATATGAGGACACTGATAATGTAAACAACGTCAATGTAAACCAAGACATCAGGCACACAAAATGGCCCAGTCAGAACCAATTGAAATGCTATCAGATACAAAGCTAGATCTTCATATGAAGATAAAACGATACATCGGATAGAAGATACAAGACTAAACGGCCTAACGATAAAACGATACATCGGATAGAAGATACAAGACTAAACGGCCTAACACCCCTAGGGTGAGGACGTAACCCTGGAGAAGAAACAGAATAATATTCTGTAATAAATATTAAACTCCCAAGAAATTTAATAAAAAATTTCAATAAAAAATAGCCAAAAAGCTTAAGAGTTTAACAGGAAGGGTTCATGGAAGGATAGGGAAGGAATACTTAAACAGTGGAATAATCATTTTTAAAAATGATGACGTCAGGCATATGTCCCGAAATTGGGAAACATAAAATAATTTTATAAATATTATCATGTTACAGCCCTGAGCGTCCAAAACCACCAATGAACACTTCCTTCATCCAACAACAACCTTGTATCCACCAATTCTTGCATTGATTTATGACTGGCATCCTCAAATGAAAGTGTCAATGACACTGTAGCTCAACTTGTTTAAGACATGTACATGTATAGTATGTGCCACAGCAATGACAAACATCTAGGTAATGACCTGATAACAAAGGTACATGTAAAGTATTGTGATAACAAAGGTACATGTAAAGTATTGTAACGGTCTGTACATAAATGCTGACCATAGCCTGTAACAAATGTGTAGGTAAAGTATTGTAAAGGTGGGCGACAGTTAGATGCTAAACTAGAAAAGAAATCTTCGAGTCCCAGAGTGGGTCTGATTGAACCCAAAAATATTTGTTCTCATAGCACAGTGATAACAAAGGCTCCCAAAAACACTCGTTCCTGTCACAAGGTGATAACAAAGGTACCCCAAGAAGTTTTGTGAAGATCAGTTCATAAATACAGACTCTAGCCCGAGCGGTATTGACATGTGCACTTACTGTGTATAAATAGCACTGAACAAATCAAAATTCATCTAATTTGCATAATTTCTGCACGAGAAAAAAACCTGTATTATATGTGATGTATTCCATGTTACTAAACATTCCTACAAAAATTTATTCAAATCAGAACTTTCATACAGAAGTTCTGTACAAAAAACTGATTGCACTAATTTTGGTACAAAAAGGTTGCTGGCGGCCATCTTGAATTTTGCACCGCACCCAAAAACACTCGTTCTCGTCCCAAGTTGACAACAAAGGTGCCCAAGAAGTCTTGTAAAGATCGGTTCATAAATAAGGCCTCTAGCCCAAGCCGTATTGGCAGTTGCAGTTACAGTGCTGAAAGTAACATTAAATGGATCAAAGTTAGTCCAAACGGCATAATTTATGCACGAGAAAAAAACCTGTATTATATGTGATGTATCCCATGGTACTAAACATTCATACAAAAAACACTCGTTTGTAAAGATCGGTTCATAAATACGGCCTTTAGCCTGAGCCGTATAGAAATTGTGTACAAAAAACTGATTGGACCTAATTTCGGTACAAAATGGCCACTGGCAGCCATCTTGAATTTTGAACCGCACCCAGAAACACTTGTTCTCATCTCAAGGTGATAACAAAGGTACCCAAGAAGGTTCGTGAAGATTGGTTCATAAATACAGACTCTAGTCCGATCCCGTATTGACATGTGTACTTACTGTGTATAAGTAGCACTGAATAAATCAAAGTTCATCTAATTTGCATAATTTTGGCACGAGAAAAAAACCTGTATTATATGTGATGTATTCCATGTTACTAAACATTCATACAGACATTTATTCAAATCAGAACTTTCATACAAAAGGTCTGTACAAAAAACTGATTGCACCAATTTTGGTACAAAATGCCCGCCGGCAGACATCTTGAATTTTGGACTGCACCCAAAAACACTCGTTCTCGTACCAAGGTGATAACAAAGGTGCCCAAGAAGTCTTGTAAAGATCGGTTCATAAATAAGGCCTCTAGCCCGAGCCTTATTGGCATTTGCAGTTACACTGTTGAAAGTAACATTAAATAGATCAAAGTTAGTCTAATCGGCATAATTTATACACGATAAAAAAAACCTGTATTATATGTGATGTATCCCATAGTACTAAACATTCACACAGAAAATTATTCAAATCAGCGCTTTCATATGGAAGTTCGGCGCAAAAATCTGATTGCACCTAATTTTGTACAAAATGGCCACCAGCGACCATCTTGAATTTCAGACCGGACCCAAAAACTCTCGTTCTCGTCTCACGGTGATAACAAAGGTATCCAAGAAGTTTCGTAAAGATCGGTTCATAAATACAGCCTCTAGCCCAAGCCGTGTGTACGGCACTACAGACGGACGACAGGCCATGGCAATACCTCAAATTTGGCTTCGCCAAAGTTGAGCTTAAAAGGAGATTTTAAAGCACAGATGTCATTTCATTGTTGAAGACTTTAGGGCCAAACAAAGGATGATGTTGGCGCCAATTCTGGTCACTTCCTGACGTCTGCGCATGCGCTGAGAGTAAATGTATGGACTTTTAATTTTCGGTTTTGCAAACAAATTTTGGGGATTGGGGGGTTCAAAATTTCTGTTTGGCCCTTAATAACTTTCAGTTAAGCACCAGCTAGTCTGGGCCATTGGTTTACAGTGTAAAAATATTATGTCACGCACTGCTGCTCATCATGTTGATCATTTTTGTGAAATTTCATGAAAATGCGGCTAAAACTGTGGAAGTAGTTCGCGCCACAAGTTTACATGTGCAAAGGACCGACGATGACGACAGACCGACCGACAAGTTGACTCCTATATACCCCCCTAAAACTTTGTTTTGTGGGGGTATAATTATCAAAAAACCCGGTACCTCATTAATTAAAATATTGCTGCTGATGGTTTTTTATTACCTGGTAACACATACATTGACATCACTCCCCATACATGGATTACAACTAATGCACTGCCTGTAATAATCACCTCTTCAAAGACTGTATACAAAAATGTATAAACTATTAGTTTAACAATAATCCAAAAGCTAGGGGATCAGAACCCGAAAGTATGGAGTACCATTATTGAGAAACATATACATATATTTATGGTAGGTCTATTAACTTGTTCGCTACAGGAAACGGAATATTCCGTTTCCGACCATTATACTGTACAGCCAGATTCCGTTTCCCGCAATTATCAATGAAATCCATTGTTTCTATGATATATAGCAAATTACTATGGCACATATCGAATGCCTGATAGGACGATTCTCATTGGTCAGTGTGTTTAGCTAGCTGTTCCCTATTTTCGTAATTGTGTTTATTTTGACACGAAGAGGGTGTGGTCATGCCTTGTTACAATTTGGCAGAAGCTCTTGAAATGTAAGTGTCCATGACACTGTAGCTCAACTTGTTAAGACATGTACATGTATAGTATGTGACACAGCAATGACAAACATCTAGGTAATGACCTGATAAAAAAAGGTACATATAAAGTATTGTAACGGTCTGTACATAAATACTGACCGTAGCCTGTAACAAATGTATAGGTAAAGTATTGTAAAGGTGGGTGACAGTCAGATGCTAAACTAGAAAAGAAATCTTTTGAGTCCCAGAGTGGGTCTGACGGAACCCCAAAATATTTGTTCTCATAGCACAGTGATAACAAAGGCACCCCAAAACACACTCGTTCCTGTCCCAAGGTGAAAACAAAGGTACCCAAGAAGTTTCGTGAAGATCAGTTCATAAATACGAGCTGTATAGAAGTTGTGACAAAAAACTGATTGGACCTAATTTCGGTACAAAATGTACACTGGCAGCCATCTTGAATTTTGGACCGCACCCAGAAACACTCGTTCTCATCCCAAGGTGATAACAAAGGTACCCAAGACGTTTTGTGAAGATCGGTTCATAAATACAGACTCTAGCCCGAGCCGTATTGACATGTGTACTTACTGTGTGTAATTAGCACTGAAAAAATCAAAGTTCATCTAATTTGTATCATTTTTGCACGAGAAAAAAAACCCGTATTACATGTGATGTATCCCATGGTACTAAACATTCACACAAAAAATTATTCAAATCAGTGCTTTCATATGGAAGTTCTGTGCAAAAATCTGATTGCACCTAATTTTGTATAAAATGGCTGCCATCGGCCATCTTGAATTTCGGACCAGACCCCAAAACACTCGTTCTCGTCCCATGGTGATACCAAAGGTTCGTTTCGTAAAGATCAGTTCAAAAATACGGCCTCTAGCCCGAGCCGTATTGGCATTTGCACTTACAGTGCTGAAAGTAACACTAAATACATCAAAGTTAGTCCAATTTGCATAATTTACGCACGAGAAAAAACCCCATATTATATGTGATGTATCCCATGGTACTAAACATTCATACAAAAAAATTATTCAAATCAGCACTTTCATATGGAAGTTCTGCGCAAAAATCTGATTGCACCTAATTTTGTACAAAATGGCTGCTAGCGGCCAACTTGAATTTCGGATCGGACCCAAAAACATTCGTTCTCGTCCCACGGTCATAACAAAGGTACCCAAGAAGTTTTGTAAAGATCGGTTGTTCATAAATACGGCCTCTAGCCCGAATTGTTGACGGACAGACGGACCATGGCATAAGCTCAAATTTGGCTTTGCCAAAGTTGAGCTAAAAATCATAGATGACTCTGAAAGTGACTATGATTTTGATAGCAAATCATCTACTGACTCGTTATCAGAATATTCAGGTGACACAGAATCTTATCATTTGAGCGGTGATTCTGATGAGTCTGAATCCGATCAGCCAAGTACATCGTCGGGAACAGCAACAACATGTGCGAAATGAAAAAGTGGGCGTGACACTCAGGTGAGACCATCGAAGCGTCAACAAAAATCAAGTGATAAACAAAATATATATAACTGGGAAAAGAAAAATAATGTTCCAGAACTGTTCAAAAACACTGGACGAAGCTTCAAATGAACTGGATATTTATAAACTTTTTATACTGAAAATATATTCAATGATATATCACATGAAACCAACAGGTATGCAGCAAGTTATATAGCTTCACACCCAGTGTTACCTGAATATTCTGCCGTTCGAAAGTGGGTTGACACTTCACCTACAGAGATCAAGATATTCTTTGGATTGCTTATGCTTTTGAATATAGTAAATAAACCTACTTTGAAGCTTTATTGGAACAGGGATGCATCTCTTGCAGCTCCTTTCTTCAGGGATGTAATGACACGCGATCGGTTTGAACTTTTGCTGAGATTTTTTCATTTTGCTGAGAATGACAGTGCTATTACTGATAAAAATGAGCCTAATTATTACCCTCTCTGGAAGATAAGGAGAATATATGACACTGTTACCAGTGCATACACCTCAATATACACACCTATGCAGTTCGTATCTGTTGATGAAACAATGTCGCGATGGTTTGGCAGGTGTGCTCTAAAAACGTACAATCCCAAAAAACCAAACAAATATGGAATAAAAGGCTATAAACTTTGTGACATGAGTGGATATACATGGAAATACCAAATTTACTGTGGAAAGTCTACAGCTCCAGGTGGTGACAGTGATCTGGGAAAAGTGACAAACCTTGTTCTGACTTTGATGGAGGGCATCCTAGACAAGGGATACCAGCTCAGTGTGGATAATTGGTATACTAGTCCAGAGCTCTTTATGGAACTCTACAAACGCTCGACTCATGCGGTGGGAACTTGTAGGAAAAATCACAAAAATTTACCAACACTAACACAACCAAAAGAAAAACTCAAGCCTGGGGTGATCTTCGATTCAGCAGGAGCGGGCCATTGTTGAGCCTTTTATGGCGTGACAAACAGGATGTTCTCCTACTGTCAACGATGCATAATGCCGATATGGACACTGTGAAAGTAAAGGGTAGTGATACTCCAAAAATGAAAAATAATGAAGTTATTCAGAAGCCAAAGGTTATTCTTTACTATAACAAGTATATGTGCTCCGTTGACGTCTCAGATTTCATGGCAGGATCCTATGATGCATTGCGTAAATCTATGAAATGGTACATCAAGCTCTTTTTCTTCATTGACAACATAACAGTCACAAACTCCTACTGTTTATTCAAAACAATAAACTCAAAACAAACCCATCTAAAATTTAGAATTGCTCTTGCCAAGTAGTTGATTACCAAAGGCACCTTTGAATGTGAAGAGTGCATCCTTCCAAAGAAAGCAGGTCGTCGTTCAAGCACAACTGGCACTGCCATACCCTCAAGGCTTGAATTTAGCTTTAGCAACAGCCAGCATTGGCCAGTTCAAATCCCAACAACTGGAAAGAAGAAGTACCCTTCACGTGTGTGTGGTTTGTAAACCAGGACCAACTGGGAAAAGATTCCAGAAGGGAGAACATAAACTGAGACCAGAGACCCGGTACTTGTGCAAGAAATGTAACGTTGCACTCCATGTTGATACATGCTTTGAGACCTATCATACTAAACTTGAATACAGGATGCCAACTGTAGCAGACAGTGACTCTGATTAACCCTTTACTGGAAGGGCAAAGGTAACTGAAGTTAGTTTTCATTAAACCCAGATTGTAACTCAAAATGTTTGTTTCCGTATTTACCCATTTTACATAAAACAATCAAGTCCAAGGGAAAATATTAACCCCTAATTAACAGGTAGCGAACGAGTTAAGCTGTATTAATAAATCGTTATATTAGGCAGCACACCCTGTAAAAGGTAGATTCTCATTCAAACTTTAGAGTCATTCATTAAAGCCTTGAAATATAATTTTTGAAAGTATCGCTGTTACCATGAGAGGCCAATAATTTGTTAATCAAATTCAGCTTGACACTCTCTTTTTCGAAATTGCTTGGGCAAATACCTCTGACAATTTTCATCTAATAATGGTGGTCATCAAACTTGAGGTAGACATTGTTCTCGAAAAGATATATACCAAAAAAATATTTATATTTCGTTACTAATGTTTAATTTATTCCATAAACAAGCATTAGATATTTATTAACAAAGGGCAATAACTGCCATAATTTTCATTGCATATAGCTGGTCATCGAACTTGACGTAGACATTATTGCTGTAGAGTCATACACCGACAAGAATTGGAATCCGTTAACTATTGTTCAAGTTATGCCATAAACAAAGTCCGGACAAAATGTTGATGGAAATATGCAATTTCCAAGTCGAAAAGCCCACAACTCATGTAAAAATAATTGAACGGAAGCCATATTCGAACTTGGCCTGTATTACTATCTGGGTAATATACATACCAACTTTGGCTGAGATCAAATAATCCAAACTTGAGTTATCGGTCGGAAACCAAAAGTGTTAATAGAAGGTTAAATTGTAAGTCGAAAAAGGGATATATCTTATGTAAAAATAATTGGACAGAACCCATATTTGAACTTGGCCTGTATTACTAGCTGGGGAATACACATACCAACTTTGGTTGAGATCAAATACTCCAAACTGGAGTTATCAGTCGGAAGCCAAAAATGTTAATAGAAGGTCAAATTCCAAGCAGATAAAGGGCCATAACTAATGTAAAAATAATTGGACGGACCCCATATTCGAACTTGGCCTGTATTACTAGCTGGGAAATATACATACAGTAGAACCTGTCTCGAGAGACCACCCATTTTACCAAGGAAAAGCAGTCTCTCAAAACAGGTGGTCTCTCATGACAGGTTCATTATAGAGTAAAACAACCAAATGATGCAAGATCACAGTGGTCTCTCATGACAGTGGTCTCTCAAAACAGGTTTTACTGTACCAACTTTGGTTGAAATCAAATAATCCAAACTGGAGTTATTGATCAGAAACCAATTGTTTATGGATGGACAGAAGGACAGACGAATGGACAGACAGACAGACAGACCATTTACATAATACAACTGATTTTACAAACAGGCATATAAAAACATAAATAAGGGGAACAAATGAATCAAGTTCATCTAATCCAGGCCTCTAGATGACCTGAATTTCACATCGTTCACAGGTGTGCCCAACACAATGTATTCAGCCATTTGCTGGTTAAGCGAAGTGACGAGCGTCCATAGGGTCCACTCGTCCATTTCCCTAATATAGTTTGATCACTTTATGCACAAACACAGTAAAACTGTTTAAGCGTTTTTTGCCATGTCTTGCAGTACGGTATTCTGGTTTGCAACAAAAATTGGAACAGAACCAGAAAACAGAAACAAAAACTCCCAGCTCTAGTTATGGCCATCATGCCAAGTAAAGGATTTAGTCTTCAATATCAATCACTGCAGAACCAAAGAACTTGCTCATGGTTATGACAGTTGAAAGAAAAATGGATTCAGGCTTTGGGTGTCATTGGGCAATTATTTCTAAACCATCAAGTAAATGCTTGAAGCTGTTATAAAAATTGATAGGTGAATGTGAATTTGTTATCTCATTAGTATGATCAGGTATACAAATATCAGTATCAGAATCATTATGTTTGATGAGTAATGGACAGCTTATTATCTCTTCTCTATCAGGCATGTCTACTGAGTGAGGAGTAACATTCCCATTATACAAGGATATTGTTATACCTTCCTCCTTGTCAGGATGTATGTGTTCAAGTCCACTGCACTTTACAGAGCATTTGACTCCAGCCGCACATGAAAACTTATTGTAACCTGAAAAACATTTAGGTTCATGCAAACAGTTCTCATTATTATAACTTGTTAAATGTTCCTTGGATAATTTCTTCTGATATTCATCTTTGAAAGTTCTTACATCGTTCAGTTTTCCAGATATATAAGAATTTTTTATTACTGATGAATCCTTGTTATTGATATTCTGACAGAATGAGCTGCTTTTGCAAGTAAGGTGACAATATGATTTCTGGGGTGACTGAAAAGCATCAGTAGAATTCTTTTGAAGGGAAATAACTCTGTGTAGACCATCATATTTTAATCCATTCATATCATCAGTTTGATCACTAGACGAAATATGAGGTGACAGTTTTGAAAATGATAAACTGTGACAATGACCAACCAATTTTGCATCTCTATCACAAGCTGTGATGCCCTCAATATCCTCTCTATACTTCCTTGGGTGTTCACTTGAACAGGCAGCTGATTTATTTTCATTACCAGTTAGAACACTTTTTATTTCTTCAGCACCATGATGAATCAAGGACCGACTACTACTATGAGTTACAGTATACTCTGGTGATTTCCCAGCATCGGCTGCAAATATCACAGTTTCTGATGAAGGTTTAATATCTGAAGTCCATACAAAAGGATCACTAGCTGATTGTGGGTTTTCACTAGTGTTTTGGAAGTCAGAACACATACAAGTAGAAATACCGTCTTGGCAGACATTACATGGTTCAACAATATTGTTATTACAATTGGGCAAACTTTTATCAGATCCCTCTGAAACACATATCTTATTATGTTGCAAAAAGTCATAGTTGACATCATTGGGATGCATTTTTGTTGGAATGGTGGAAAATTTCTGTGTACATTTAGAATATTTTTTTTCAGAATGGTCCAGATAACTCTTTAATGGTGTATGACACTTGTTATTCAATGTCAGGCCTGCAGAACTAGCACAGCAGTTGTTTCGGATTACACTACCGGAGGCAGCTGTAGCTGTTTTGGAGTTAAAATCAGTTTGTGTTTTTTTCAATTCTGACATATTTTGATTCACAACTTTCTTTCCGAAGAAATTTGTTTTACATGAGAAGTTTTTTGCCAAATTTAATTTTTGGTTTGTGATGAATTTCTTTCTGAAGGATGAAGCTCTAGTTAGTTTGTGTTGAAGAAACAATCTGCAACAGTTTGTGAATAGTTTTCTTCTTGAAAGTTCTAAAACAATTTGAACCTGTTTTGAACACACGTTTTCAAATGCCAGCAGCTCCAAAAGATTCTGTTCATCAAAGTGAGAAAATGGACATCCTCCGTCATCACCTGGAGCCAATGATTTTTGCTGAAAAAATAAAATTTTACAGATTATGTGTTGAAGAAATAAGGGAGGAATTAATCAATCTTGTTAACTCTTTATAATGAACTTGCTGTATCCGACAGTGTAATTTACCAATTGAGTAGTTAAAAAAAAAGTATTAAAAAAATTACAGCAAAACTATATCATTTGACCCCCCTCATTGGAACAAGCATGTTCCAATGAGAGCTCACATGAGATGGTTCTATTGAAATTTTTTTTAAATTTGAAAAATAAATAATTAAAATAAAGAAGAGGCCCCAAGGGGCCTTAAGCTCTCACTGGCCAAAGTGGTTCAAAGAAGTATTTGGGGTCACATTCAGTTAGACATGGTTCATCAACACTACAAAGGAATGAAGTCATGAGAGGCAAATTTTTATGGAAAAACACCAAGGAATGGATTTGAACAAACCTGAACGTAACATGCCCCCCCCCCCCCCCCCCACCCCCACCCCTGCCCATAGAGCCCAAATATTAAGCTAAGGACTCACATTAAACAAACTTGAATCTGATCCCCCTTGAGATGTCATATACCAAATGGGAAAGAATTCTGACTGGTAGATATGAAGAAGGTTTTTAAAGAAATCACCTCACATTGCACTAAGTTAAACTTTGGGCTCAAATTGGGAGCCAAAATATTAACCCAGGGTCCCAATTTGAACAAACTTGAATCTGACCCACCTAGAAATGTTGTATACCAAATATGAAAGGATTCTGATTGGTGGATCTGAAGAAGATGATTTTAAAAGAAATTCCTTTTTATTGCACTTAGTTAAAATTCAGGCTCCCATAGGTAACCCAAATTAATAACCCCAGGACCAGGTTTGAACAAACTTGAGTCCTACCCTCCAAGAGATGTTGTATACCAAATATGAAGGACTCTGAATGGTTGATCTGAAGAAGATTTTTAAAGAAATTTTCTTATACTGTACTGAGTTAAAATTTCGGCTCCCATAGGGAGCCCAAAAATCAACCCATGGACTAGGATTGAACAAACTTGAATCTAACCCTCTTAGAGATGTTGTATACCAAATATGATAGCATTCTGACTACATGGTCTGAAGAAGATTAAAAACAAGTCGGAACAGGACCCAAAATTTTCAGGCTATAAATTGTTTTTTTCCATCTCAAAATTTAACAAAACGCATAAAAATCCCCCCAAAATGTTTGAATTTTGGTCCAAAATTTCGGAGTCCAAACCTGACCCCCCAATTTTTTTTTCATCTCAAAATTGAACAAAACTCATAAAAAAAACTAATTTTTTATTCCAAATTTTCGTCCAAAATTTTCAGGCTAAAAAATTTTTTTTTCATCTCAAAATTGAACAAAAAACGCATAAATTTTTTTTTTTAAATTCCAAATTTTGGTTCAAAATTTCGGAGTTGAAACCGGACCCAAAATTTTCAGGCTAAAAATCTGTTGTTTTTTTTTTATCTCAAAATTGAACAAAATGCATAAAAAATCCAAAACAGATTTTTTTCTCTCAAATTTTGGTCAAAAATTTTTAAGTCCGAACCAGACTCAAAATTTTCAACCCAGGGAACCAATTTGAACAAACTTGAATCTGACCTCTCCTAGAGATGATGCATACTAAATATTAAAGGATTCTGTCTGGTGGATCTGAAGAAAAAGATTTTTAAATAAATTTTCTCATATTGCACTAAGTTAAAATTCAGGCTCCCATAGGGAACCCAAATATTAACCGAGAAACTTGATTTGAACACACTTGAATCTGGCCCCCCTAGAGATGATGTATACCACAGCTCTAGAAAGGTGATCTGCATAAGACATAACATCTAAATTCGCTCTGTTTGAAGAAATTGCCGTCTCAATTGTGTCCGAACGAATAGTGAATAACGAAGGTAAGGATAGCTCCAGATCCTCAGCCTGCTCATCCAAACACAGAGGAACTCTGTACATGTTCCCCGACTGTTTTGAATGAACGTGGTCCAACAAACGGTAAATTTACGGAAGATGATAAGAAACTGCCTTTCTTCTTCCCACTGGAAGCTTGAATATGGCTGCGACACCTGTCTAGACTAAACCGGAAAAGAAAGGACCTCCTCCTTTGTCCGGATAAAGTCTGCGTCCAAGGGCGCCAGCGGTTTCTTCCTAGTAGTCACAGCATTCTGATTCGCCGGAACAAATTCAGGGTAGTATTGATGGATTAAATCGTTCGCAACCATGTGCTGTTCCGAAAGGGAAGGGTAATCTTCCTCCGTATCCCTTTCACCATCCGATTGAATCAGTTGAGATTCACAGTCAGTGGCACCTGAATATGCAGATGACTGGACCGACCCAGCACCATCCGACAGCTCAGTTTCTGAGACTGTTGTAGGCTGCTCTGCACATGCTGGGATGCTGCGATGAGCTGCGCAATCTGCAACAGCAAGTCGTTACAGAGGATGAGGCGCAGCGGTCTTCTGTTTCTTGGCCGCCGGCTGCTCCTGGGACGGTGAGTCCGAGACGGCTCTTTTCTCTGGATGTCCCGATAAATGTGGCCTTGTCTCCTTAGCTACTGGATGGTCCGACGTCTTTGACGAGTGGTCCCTTCTCGGCGATGCAGGCTGAATATCAGAAGGCGTGTAGCTAAGGTGCAGTCGTGTGTGCTTTGAAGAAGCCGGTGTAGAAGCTGTAACTGTAGCCGACACCGGCTGTGAACTGAACAGAGTGTCCCGAAAGGGAGGCACGGATGTATGCTCCAAATGACGCAAGTTTCTAATCACAACATCTGGCCCCAGATGCTGTTGGGAAAGAGAGGGGCCTCTCTCGCTCGTGGTCCTTTCAGACCTCGCCGAGCTTCCCACTGAATTTGCCGGCTTCTTCTTCTGTTCCGTCGTCGCTGGATGAACCTGTTTATATATTAAGGTGCTTGCTCTACCCAATCCACTCCTCTCCGCAACGGACACACAAGGTGTCACGGTACCCACGGATGGAGTAACCGCTTCACCGGTCAAGCTAGGTGGCGACAAGGGACTGAAACCACCGGCTAGTGGTTTTTTGCCCTGTCTAATATTCATGAGCACCTTTGCCCCTAGCTCTGCTTGTTCATCTGAATGTGACGACAGCAGCACACTATCTCTAGGCATCACGCAAACATCACCATGTTCTTGTCTCTCTGAAAAAGAAACTGAGAAACTAGATTGACTTTGTGGTGCGAGGACCGGCACTGGCCTCTCGCCTCTAACAACGTACCGTGACACCCGTCTCCAATGTTTGTCATCCCATCCGACACATGTTGATCATGAATTAGTGGGAGTACATCGACTGCAAGCAAGGCAACAAGCATGTAAATCTGAGGAAGACTTCCTCGCCTTGCATTTTGAGCAATAAGCTTTCATAATTAATCAAATAAAGTCGATAGTACTCCCACCAACTCCACAATAAATATATGAAAAAGATACATAATTACATTCAAAATATAAATCAAAAAATAACTTGACAGGAGCCCAAGTTCCCAATGGGAACGATGAGCCCAAATATACCTTGATAGAGCCTAAGTGTGGACAAAAATTCTTTTATTATCCAAAAAATTAATTGCTATACTACCGGAATATTTAATGTATCTTACAACAGTCCTACCATGATAATAAATAGGAAACTACATATATTTATAGAGCATTGTCACTGTGAACAACGTCAGAAGAAAAACCAGAAACAAGACTCCAGACACAGAATAAAAAGGCCTGAAGTCAGTAACAGATTTTGAACTATCCGATGTAAAGCAAGATCTTCATCAGAAGAAACAACAATACATCGGATGTATGATGCATGACCAAAAATTCCTAAACACCCATAGGGTGAGGACGTAACCATGGGGATATACAGAATAAACATTCTGTGTAACACGTCAAACTCCCAAGAAATTTATAAAAAATTTTCAATAAAACAAGTCAAAAAGCTTGGGAGTTTAACTGGGGGGCCTCAAGAAAGGGTAGGGAAGGAACACTTAACAAACAGAGGAAAAATCATTAGCAAGAATGATGACGTCAGGCCCATGTCCCGAAACTGGGAAACATGAAATAATTTTTGTAAAAATTATAAAGTTACAGCCCTGAACGTTTCCAACCACCATTTCTTCCTTCCATCATCCAAATGTGTCCTTGGATCCACCAAATTTACCATTGATTTGTGTCTTGCATCATTAAAACTGAGATTTAAAAGCACAGATGTCAGTTTGTTGTTACTGACAGAAGGGCCAAACAAAGAATGATGGTTGGTGTCAATTTCGGTTTCTTCCTGGATACTGCGCATGCGCAGTTCGCAAAAGTATGGAGGACCAGTTAGGACAAATTTTTTTCGGTTTTGCATGCAAATTTTGGGGATTGGGGGGGGCATAATTTGTGTTTGGGCCTGGATATTTTTGAGTTGGCAACAGCTAGTCTGAGCCATTGGTTGTTGTATAAAAATATTAGTTATTCAAGAATTTTGTTTGCAAGCGTTGTCTGCTTTTCATGTTAGATAAAGGGTTAATCTGAACAAGAGGCCCCCTTGGGGCCTGAGGCGCTCACTTGACCATAGTCATTTAAAGAAGGATTCAATTAGCATCTAAGGCTAGTTAACACTACAGAGGAATGAAGTTATTAATTTATTTTTAACTCTGTTGTTCATGCCAGATGATTTTTTTCTAGAATTGGAATGCTACCACAGAAATAATGCCAAGATTTTCAGAAATGCAAAACTAGAGAGTCCAAATATCAGCCGAGGGACTTAACTTAAACAAACTTGAAGGATGTTGGATACCAAATATCAAAAGAGTCTGACTGGTGGTTCTGGAGAAGAAGATTTTGAGAATATTACCAATTTTTCACTATGTTAAAATTTGCACCCCACACCCCACCATAGGGAACACAAATATCAACCCAGGGACTTTATTTGAGAAAATTGAATCTGAAATAAAAACAGCTCTAAGGAAGCTGTATACCAAATATCAAAAGATTCTGATTGTATCAAGAAGCAGATTTTTAAAGATTATTCCTCATATTGGACTAAGTTAAAATTCAGGCTCTAATAGGAAGCCCAAATATTAACCCAAAGACTTGATTTGAACAAACATAGATCTGACTTTCCTAAGAATGCTGTATACCAAATCGTCCCTTGCGTTCCAATGTGTTCTATGTGCCTACTGGCACATAGAACATTGGAACTCGGGGACGAAATGTCAAAAGATTCTGACTAGTGGATCTGAAGAAGATTTTTAAGATTATCCCCCATATTGCACTATATTAAAATTTGGGCTCCTGTATTGAGCTCAAATATGAACCAAGGGGCTTAATTTTAACAAACTTGTATCTGACACCCTATGGATGCTGTATACCAAATAAAAGATTCTGATCAGTAGTTCTGGAGAATTTTTTTTTTTTAATTTTTGCAACTATGCTGACTCAGCATTTTTTCGATGAAGCCCCCCCCTCCCCCCCCCCCCCCACCCCTCCTCCCCTACAGAACAGCCTAACATAAGTGATGGCAATTTTTTTACCATTCCATTCTACTGGTCCTAAGGATGCTTCAAACGAAATAACAGTTCTCTGATCTGTGTAGTTTGGGAAATATGGGCATTTGAAAATATTTATATTTTTAGTTCCTGGAGTTTCCACAGGTACACAGGAAATTTTTGCATGAATCAGGTATTTATGATTCAATAATACCATATACCAAATTTGGTTCAAATCGGACCATCGGTTCAGAAAATATAAATAACGGGTGGGGCCAAAAATCTGGCTACTGCCATGAAAGAGGCAAATATTGCTTTGCAAACTTCGTTTGAACAAACCTGATTCTGCACCTCCACAAATGGAAGCTCCATACCAAATATCAAGTCATTGTACCCACCAGATTATGAGATTTTTGTCTAAATCTGGAACATTTTCACCCACCCCTCCCTATGGAGCTGGGCAAGTTGATTTGGAAACTAGAGATGGTCTGTGGCCCGGTATACCCCCACTGTGGCATACCACCTAGAGTGGGAGACTGAAAAGGGGCATTCAATTTTTCTAAGTAAAAAAAAATCCGATATGGCTGCAAGTCAGCCACTCTTGAATCTGATCGGGAAAAAGATTATGTCGTGCACAGCTCCTCATCATGTTGATCATTTTGGTGAAGTTTCATGAAAATGACGACGGACGAGAGACAACGGATGACAGACAGTGAGTGATCACTATAGCTCATCCTGACTTTCAGTCACGTGAGCTAAAAATCTAAAACATCAATATTGAGTTCATACGACATGTACAGCAAGACAGTGAAAGTTAAAAAATTTATAGTAATTTATATATTTTTTATACTTACCAATGACCCAGACTTAGCTGGTGCAAACTCCATTAAATTCAGGGCCAAACACAAATTTTGCCCCCCAATCCCCAAAATTTGCATCCAAAACCAAAAATTTGATGTCCTGGTAGGTCCTCCATACTTTTACTCCACTGCACATGCGCAGTGTCAAGGAGGTCTCGAAATTGCCGCCAAAATGTCATTCTTACAACCAGTGCCTGGTAAGTGTTATGTACGCAGCGGGGAGGCAAGAGTTCCCAACACCTGGGAGGGCCATCCCCGTCTGGGTCATTGGTAAGTATAAAAAATATATAAATTACTATAAATTTTTTAACATTTTTATACTGTACCAATGACCCAGACTTAGCTGAATAGTAAACAGGCTGGAGGGCCCAGGACATAAAGGAAAATCCAATAGGCTCAATTACATAAACAGAATTATCCCCTCAAGGAGAAAAGGAGAGATAGGATTTACATGTATCTTTCTTATTCTTATCAAAAAAGAAAGACACAATACCATTCCGTAATTGAGCACAAAAACATCAAAGATCTCTATTAATATCCAGTATAACCCTTTATACTAATTATTCTTAAAGGTAAGCCAATAAATAAAAGCAGTCCAGAGAAATGAGACTCTTTATACTCATTAAAAGTGTCCGAGGATTGTATATTAATGCTCGTTTGACACGTGACATATAGAAATGCTTCACACCGAGCTACACTTTAAAAATATTACATGACATGAGTAAACATTAGCTTTACACTTTAAAACCATCCCGGTACCGACTCGGAATTACTGACTCTGGGGGAGGTATTCCCTTGCTTTTCACTATAAAGCAGGTGAACTTAGGGAACAATCCCCCCCCCCCCTTCCCCTTGCCCTGGGTCAAATACCCCAGAGCGAAGAGAGCAGCAGGACAGAGTCACTGCCGGAACAGAAAGCCTACGTAACTATAGTTGCAACTGATTAGTGGACAATATTCTGAGCAACTGATAACGGACCTAAAAAATGCAGATCTCCAGAAATGGACTCAATATTTCTAAGATAAAAATTTGTGAAAGTGGAAGGCCAAGACCAATATGTAGCCTTCATTAGATCCGTAATAGCAACACTATTAGCATAAGCCCAAGATGTTGATAGAGCTCTAACTTCATGAGCCGAAATCTTAAGAGCAGACTGCTGAGATGAAGATAACTTATCATAAGCAGTACGTATAGTTAATTGAATCCATCTAGCAATAGAATGAACCATAATGTCCTTTCTATTAGGCATCCAAGACAAAAAGAAATGCTTATGTTCCTTTCTAATAAACTCAGACCTACGTTTATAAATACGTATTGCTCTAACAGGACAGAGTAAAGGCTTAGGCCTGTCGGAAGATGGAAGGGCCTTAATAACAATAGGTTCCGGATACTTATTAGAAGCCTGATTCTTAGCCAAAAATCCAACATTTGTAGTAAGTGTAATAGTATTACCAACACTACGATAGTGAGAGTCATCTACAGATAAAGCATGAAGCTCACTAACTCTTCTAGCAGAAGAGAAGGCTAAGAGAAAAGCTGTCTTATATGTTAAAAATTTGAAGTCCACTGTGTCAAAAGGCTCAAAAGGTGCTTCTTTTAGCTTAAGAAGAACCCATGCTAAATTCCACTTCGGAATTAATCTAAGGGTTCTAGGTCTATTTATCGAAAAGTTTCTTACTAATTTAGATAAAGAGACATTAGTTCCAATCATCAATGAATCATAGTGTGAATAGGTAACAGATAACATAGACCTATAACCCTTGATAGTAACAGGCTGCAGTTTGATCTCATCAAACAAATAGACCAGAAAATTAGCCAAGTCAGGAATGGAGGGATCATAAAGATCTGCAGAGTAATCCCTACACCACTGACGAAAGACCTTCCATTTTGCAGCATAATTTAGTGAAGAGGAGGTCCTCCTGCAGTTAGAAATCGCGTCCACTGCTCGTCCTGCAAAACGTTTTCTGTGCAAGAAGGACCGCACAACGGAAATACGTGAAGGTTGAGACCTTGCGGATTGTGGTGAAGGGTGCGCGATTTCCCCTGCGACAAAAGATCCACCCGTGGAGGAAGCTTCCACGGCATGTCCCACAACAGACACCTGAGTAGATTTATCCATGGTCTCTGTGGAGACAGAGATGCTACCAACAGAATCTTGCAGTGGGATTGCTTTATCTTGAGCAATATCTGCTGAATCAACAGTGCTGGAAGATACGCATATCCTATTATCCCGTTCCACCAGATCGAAAGAGCGTCTACTGCAAACGCTCGGGGATCCGGACATGGTGACACATACGTCTGCAACTGATTGTTGAGATGCGTCGCAAACAAATCTATCATTGGTCGCACCCATTGGTAGCAAATCTGATTGAAAACCTGTTTGTTGAGAGTCCACTCCGACGGCAACAGGAGACCCATCCATGAAAGGGAGTCTGCTAACACATTCAAACGACCCGGAATATAACGGACCGATAGTGGAACCTGATGTTCCAATACAAACAGAAGGATTCTTTCCGTTAGCTTGAACAATGGAATGGAATGAGTGCCTCCCTTATTCTGAATATACGCTACTACCGTCGTATTGTTGGATAGAATTTGGACGTGTGCATTCTGAATAACGTCCATCCAATGATGCATCGCAATCCAAATTGACATCATTTCTTTGATATTTATGTGCTTGCTTAAAAACTGTGGATCCCAAAGACCCTGCCACCTCGAATCCGACAGGCATAGTGTCGCGCCCCAACCTGTTTGACTGGCATCCGTCATAATAGTAAAACTCGGATCCGGCAATTGCAGTGGAACTCTGAGTTCACCACTGAATGTCTGCCCAAGTCTGAATCTCTTGTGTCACTTGATTTGACAAGAGGATGTCCATATCGAGCAAATGAATTTTCGCCTTCCAATTCTGAGTCAGAAAGATTTGGAGGACGAGTGCGTAGCCGCCCCATAGGAATGAGATCTGCGGCCGCTCTGCACAAACCTATCAGTCTCATGAATTCTCTCGCTGTAACTTTCTCTGAGTTTAGACAATAGTGAGCATAACGACTGACCAACTTTGCTCTGGTTAACGGCAGACGAACAAGATTGTTGTGCATCTCGAAGCTCATCCCCAGGTGGGTGAATGACTTGGACGTCACCAGATCCGACTTCTGTTCGTTTACTATGAAACCGAGACGTCGGAGCAATAGAAGCAGATTCTGCACATCGTTCTGAAGCGTTAACTTGTTGCCGTACCTTTGAAGAATATCGTCCAGGTAGGCCGACGTTACCACAGACGAATGAGCTCAGAAGTAAGTCATGACCGAGTTCATTATCCGAGTGAAAGCCCAGGGCGCTAGATTCAGACCGAAGCACATCGCACGGAACTGATATACAACACCTAGGAGAGCAAAACGAAGATTCTTTCTGAACGCCGGATGTACCATGACGTGAAAGTATGCATCCTTGAGATCTATGCTCGTGGCATAATTGTTCACTCGAATGCTCGCTCTGACCGATCGAATGGTCTCCATATAAAATTTGGAGCCACAATCAGCTTGTTTATCCAGCATAAGTCTATTACTGGACGGAACGAGCCATCTGGTTTCAGAACCAGAAAAAGATGGCTGTAGAAACCTGGAGATTCCTGGTTTTCTACGACCTCTATCGCGTTCTTCAGTAAGAGAGACTGGACTTCTGAAAGAAGCTTGTCTCTCTTTTGTATATTTGACGGAAGTTGAGTCCATCTTGGACTTCGAGTTAACGGAGGTTTTCCTTTGAAGGATAGTTTCAGTCCTTCTGCAATTACCCTTTGAACCCAAGGGTCCTCCGTAATTAAATTCCAATTTTCTAAGAAAATCGGCAACCTTCCACCCACTGGAATGCAACAGAGGTCTACACCATCACTTCCTGGACCTGCAAGGCTTGCGGAAGGAGAAACCACATCCTCCATGGCCCGCACCTCGCGTAGTCGACCTAGGGGCATCTGACCTGTTATTACGGGCGCGTACGCACCTCTAAAGGAACTTACCCTGGACGTACCCGACCCAGAAGATCCTTGCCTACTTTTCTCCGCTGTTTCCGACTTATTAGAAGCAGACTTAAATAGCAGAGAGTCTGAAGCTTTCTTAGTTAACTCATAAATTGCAGAAAGCTTGCCGTCAAAGAGAAGTTCTCCGGAGACCGGAGCGACTCTAAGAGAGTTTTTCACCTTACTATCCAAACTGGTGGACGTAGTTTGGGCTGCATCACGTCTAACCAACTCCAGATTAGCCACTGAAAGGGCGGAGTTGTACGTGGAAAAGGCAATAGCCCTTGACAGAACTCTTAAAGACGTTTGTACATCCTGAAATTCTTGCCCTTCAAGGCGTAATGACAACGCTCTGGTAAGGTGATCTGCGTATGAGAGTGCGTCTAAATTTGCTCTATTAGAAGATATTGTCGTTTCCAACGTAGAGCTATGAACAGACATAGACGACGGCATGGATAATTCAAGGGCTTCAGCCTTGTCGTCTAGACGCAGAGGAACTCTCTGAACGCCCTGTCCTGCCATTTCAAACCTATTTCTAGAATTAATGAAAGGCAGATTGAGAGCATTAGCCAAAAGGAAGGCTGACTTGCCCGTTTTAGATGCAAGTTTACTGATAGTGTCGTTCAAAAGCTTGAATGTCCGTGAGACATTCCTGGACTGAGACGGAAAATCAAGGACAGAGTCCCTAAAAAAATCGGTGTCCAGTGGCACTATAAGCCTCCTATCTGGCTGAGCAGCTTCCTGGTCCGCTGGAACTTCTTCAGGAAGGAAATGCCGGATTAACTTGACGGCGATTTTATGTTGTTCCGAAAGGGAGAATTCCAACTCATCAACCTCCCTTTCTCCATCCTCACGGACCTCAGGAATATCTCGGTCGACCACTCCAGATTCAGCTGCGGAACGTACCGACCCAGCATCATCAGATACTTCCTGCTCGGGCAGAACTTCTGCCGGCTGCTGCTATGATCTGTGCTATCTGCGATAGCATGTCCGTCAACGAGGCCTGCGGAGCTGCGGTCTTACAGGATTTTGCCGCAGGAAGCTCCATGGACGTTGTCTCCTGCATACTTCTTTAATGCAAACGTCCGGAAGAAGTAGGCCTTGAATCCTTGGCTACCGGATGGCGTGACTCAGCTGTCGAGGAATCTCTGGACAGCGATGCTGGCTGGATATCGGTGGTCACGTAACCTAGGTACAGTCGAGTGTGCTGTCATGAGGACGAAGAAGCCACTGATACAGTCTCTGTGGACTGTCTATATACCGGCACGTCCCGAGGGGCGGACGTAAGCTCCGACTGAGGAACGTTTTGTACAACAACATCTGGACCACGATGTTGTTGTACGAGAGAGAGACCTCTCTCGCTCGCAGCCCGTGTGGAGCTGGATGAGCTAGGAACCGAACCCAAAGGCTTCTTCCGTCCTAATCTAAGTTCCGTCGTCACTGGGTGTGCCTGTGGTAAGTTTATCGTGCTCGCAACACCCGTATTTCCTTCCTGGACCACAATGGACGAACCCGGGTGCTGACCCATCCGGTGAATGGACGCGACACCGGGCGAGCTAGCGGACGTAGACGCCAATGCCATCGACCCTACTAGGGGCCCCTTAGGCAATTGCCGTATATCCATGAGCACTTTTGCCGCTAGCTCTTCTCTAGATTGTGACAACGGATGCGCACTGGTAGACGACATCACGGAAACATCACCCAATGCTTGTTCCTCTGAAAAAGAGCGTGAAAAACTTGAGTGACCCTGCGGAGAGAGGACCGGCATGGCCCTCTCCCCGCTAACAACATACCGTGACACACGTGTCCAACATTTGTCATCCCAATTAATAAACACTGAACAAGGATTAGTGCGAGTACATTGACTACAATTAATACAGAAATCATGAGAAACAGAGGAAGATTTCCTTCCATTACAATTTCAACAATAATCTTTCATTGTGAAAATAATCAGTCATAGTACCTGCAATAAGCCTTGAAAACAAAGATACATGATATAATAATCCATTATAATAATGCGAAAAAATTATTCAAAAAAGAAAAGATTTTGAAAAAAGTTTTTCAGAAGAGCCCAAGTTCCCAAAGGGAACCCTGAACCCAAAAGGATCCCAAAAAAAGCCTAAGTGTGGACAAAAATTTGAAATCATTTTGAAAATTAATGTAACACTTACGGACAATATTAATGTATCTTGCTATGAACTAAACTAGGTAGAAGACAAGCAATCACTATCAGAAGTAACCGTTGTCAACATAAACAAAAAGTGTAAACAAACCAGAAACAAGACTCCAGGCACTGGTGAACATGGCCCAGAAATCAGTGACTAATTTAAACACTATCTGATGCTAAACAGAGCCTTCCCCAGAAGAAACTGCAGAGCATCAGATGGTAGATGCAGACCAAAACGCCTAAACACCCCTAGGGTGAGGACATAAACATGGGGAAAAAACAGAAAATAATTCTGTTTCCAAGCCAAAACTCCCAAAATTTTTTAGTAATAAACATTACAAAAAATAAGCCAAAAGCATGGGAGAATAGCTAGGGGGGGAATGAAGGAAAGGGAGAGAGGAAACACTGATCAAACAATGGAACATTCATAGCAAGAATGACAACAACAGGGCCATGCCTCGAAAATAGGCAACATGAAAATAATTTCGTAAAAAATTATAAGTTACAGCCCTGAACATCTGAAACCACTGTTTTTTCCTCTCCTCATCCTATATCCACTTCATATCCACCATTTCTCTCATAATTGTGTCTGGCATCATAAAAACTCAGATTTACAGCACAAATATCAGTGAGGTGACACTGTTTTCAGGGCTAAACAAAGAATGACATTTTGGCGTCAATTTCGAGACCTCCTTGACACAGCGCATGCACAGTGGAGTAAAAGTATGGAGGACCTACCAGGACATAAAATTTTCAGTTTTGGATGCAAATTTTGGGGATTTGGAGGGGGGGGGGGGGGCAAAATTTGTGTTTGGCCCTAAATTTAATGGAGTTTGCACCAGCTAAGTCTGGGTCATTGGTACAGTATAAAATATATCAAATTCATGGGCTTTTGCTATGCATGTGGATCTCCATAATCTAAACAAGAACACTGCCTAGCAGGACATCATAGGCACATTATATATATCACTATATACCCCCCTTAAACTTTCATTTTGTGGGGTTATGAAAACCCAGAATGTGATGTCAGAACAAGCAATCACCTCAAATTTAACTAAAAATGGTTCAGTGCCTGGGTCATTGGTACAGTATAAAAATATCAAATTCATGGGCTTTTGCTATGCATGTGGATCTCCATAATCTAAACAAAAACACTGCCTAGCAGGACACCATAGGCACATTATATATATCACTTGGTGGGAGGACATGGATGTGCATGCTGATTCCATGTGTTGACACTTTATCTGTGGTCTTGAACTTGAAGGGTCAGTACTAAAGTTTGTATGCAATACACAACCTAGTGATGGTACATATGTTGAGTACATTTCATTGTGAGATCTCTTTCCATTAAAAAGTTATGAACTAGACACGATTTAGTTGATGTGCTTGTTGATTCTGTCTTGACGTCTATTTGTGACCTTGAGTTTGTAGGGGAGATCATGAATTTTGTATGGCTTGAACACACTATAAAGTTGATCTGCATGCTGATTCCTTGTGTTGATGTCCAACAGGGACCTTGACCTTGATCGAGAATTTTGTATGCAACACTTCATCTACTGATGTTACACATGATATTTACTTTTGATTATGATATCTCTTCTTATTAAAAAGTTATGGCCCAGACACAAAAAGGCTATGAATAGATAGGCATACGGCTGGATACTCAGATGTATCATTTGATGGACTGACAGACAAACAGCATCATAACATAATACTCCAGTTTTTTAGAAACAGGCATACTGTTGAGTCACTTATCCTACAGTGAAATACAGTTTGAAAAAATTTCCAGCCCCAAATGCAGAATTTTAAAAATGCCGATAGGATCACTGATCCAATGTCGAATTGTGACAGTACAAAAGTGGGTTTAATCATTATCAACTTATCGTCCGGAAACCAATTGTTTACAATTTACCATGTGAAGGGTCACTGTGACATTGACCTTTGATCTAGTGATTCCAAAATAAATAGGGCTCTTTCTTGCACCAATGCCAACCTACCTATGAAGTTTCATGAACGTAGGTGGAACCATTGTCAAATTATCATCTGGAAACCAATTGTTTACGATTTATTATGTTCAAGATCACTGTGACCTTGGCCTTTGACCTAGTGAATCCAAAATAAATAGGGGTCTTCCACTCACCTAGGCCAACCTACCTATGAAGTTTCATGAATGTGGGTCAAACCATTGTCGAGTTATCATCCGGAAACCAATTGTTTATGATTTACTATGTTGAAGGTCACTTGACCTTGACCTTTCACCTAGCAAGTCCAAAAAAATTAATAGGGTTCTTCGTCGCACCCAGGTCAACTTACCTATGAAGTTTATTGAATGTAAGCTGAACCACTATCAAGTTATCATCCGGAAACCAATTGTTGGGATTTACTATGTTCAAGGTCACTGTGACCTTGACCTTTGAACTGGCGAGTCCAATATCAATAGGGTTTTTCCTTGCAAGAAGTCAACCCACCTATGGAGCATCATGAATGTAGGTTAAGACACTATGCATTTATCGTCCACAAACCAATTGTTGCGATTTACTATGTTCAAGGTCACTGTGACCTTGACCTTTGACCTGGCGAGTTCAAGATCAGTAGGGTTCTTCCTCACAGCAAGGCCAATGCAGCTATTAAGTTTCATGACTATAGGCTGAACCACTGTCAAGTTATTGTCTGGAAACCAATTGTCGCAATTTGGTCACTGTGATCTTGACCTTTGACCTGGCGAGTCCAAGGTCAATAGGGTTCTTCCTTGCACCAAGGCCAACACACCTATGAAGTTTCATGACTCTAGGGGTTGAACCACTATCAAGTTCTCATCCGGAAACCAATTGTTGCGATATACTATGTTCAAGGTCACTGTGACCTTGACCTTTGACCTGGTGAGTCCAACATCAATAGGGTTCTTCCTCGCACCAAGGCCAACACGCCTGTAAAGTTTCATGACTCTAGGTTGAACCACTATCAAGTTATCATCCGGAAACCAATTGTTGCGATATACTATGTTCAAGGTCACTGTGACCTTGACCTTTGACCTGGTGAGTCCAAGATCAATAGGGTTCTTCCTCGCACCAAGGCCAACACACCTATGAAGTTTCATGACTCTAGGTTGAACCACTATCAAGTTATCATCCGGAAACCAATTGTTGCGATATACTATGTTAAAGGTCACTGTGACCTTGACCTTTGATCTGGTGAGTCCAAGATCAATAGAGTTCTTCCTCGCACCAAGGCCAACCCACCTATGAAGTTTCATGAATGTAGGTTGAACTACTATCAAGTTATCATCCGGAAAGGAATTGTTGCGATTTACTATGTTCAAGGTCACGTTGACCTTGACCTTTGACGTAGCGAGTCCAAAATCAATAGGGTTCTTCCCCTCACCAAGGCCAATCTACCTATGAAGTTTCATGAATGTGAGTTGAACCATTATCAAGTTATCATCCGGAAACCAATTGTTTAAGATTTACTACGTTCAAGGTCACTGTGACCTTGACCTTCGACGTAGCTTGTCCAAAATCAATAGGGTTCTTCCTCCCACCAAGACCAACCTACGTATGAAGTTTACTGAATGTGAGTTGAACCACTATCAAGTTATCATCCGGAAACCAATTGTTTACGCCCACCCGCCCACCCGTCCGCCCGCCCCGCCCGCCCGCCCGCCCGCCCGCCCGCCATTCAACAAACTATAAGTCGAGTTTGACTTCGTCACAACTCGACTAAAAATATTAGACAGGGATGCTAGGCTTGACTTAACAATGAACAAAAGTTGAAGTAACTTTAGTCTATAAGAAATTTCTTTTAACTTCATCTTGTTATTGTTCGATAATGAATATAGATTAGACAAAAAAAGCTTTCACCTGAATAGAAGTACAGGAGTGCCCCTTATAATTTATTCTTGATCCCTCAAGGCCATACAAGTGTCTTATATTGTAAGTGTACCGCTTCTCCTCACTCTGCCAATAATGCTTGCAGCTTGAATCACTAGGATCTTTGGAATATTCTTCTCTCCAAAACATCAATGCTTCATGCAGAGGCAGACCAACCTCCTTTAGAAAAAGGGTGTACAGCACCTGAAAAACAGAACAGAAAGTCTACTGGATCATATTATCAACCAAACAATTTACATCATAAACTGACCAAAATCAATCATGTAATACCCAAAACAGCTATTCAAATATATTCTAGAAATTTTCATTTTCTGCATCCAATATATCAAAAGATCTAGATAAGATTTTGGTACATAAACAGGGCTTAAAATTCATGCAAGAATCAGAATCAATTCTCGCAAATGATTCTCACATGGAAAACAATGAGAAGCAACTTTGATTTTCATGCAAAATGTTCATTTGAATCTCGTCTTAGATGCTGAAAGTGTCCTAAACGGACTGGAGAATTCTACTTCTTTTTTTGATCCCTCGTATTTAGGTTACGTCAAGTAAGACTCTGACTCAGGAGTGATGTCTAGTGAAGTCTTGGCTATTTGTTCTCTACTGCTAAGGTACTGTAACTTCCATCAGCAAGACAATGAAAAGCCTATGTTATTTATTTATTTATTTATTTATTTATTTACTGGGGTTTAACAACCCTGTCGGACAGTTTCCCAGGTGGAGAAAGCCAGAGTACACTGTTTTCAACAATGGTAGTTGCAATTGATCTGTGGAACATGGGACAGGAGGAAAGATGAAGGAAATTGTTTGAAATCTATAATTCCAGTCAAACAACACAAAAGTATTTACACCACACAAGATCCACTGCAGGCATGTCAAAGTACCGCCGGTACCAACATTACCGCCTCCGGGACAGGACAGAGCCTGTCCAGCCGAAACAGGTACTGGTACCGGGACAAATAACAATTGGATAGCATATCGCAATCAGATGGGAGAAATCAGATCATTTTATCCAATTATGGCCCGTTAACTTACTATCTCAACTGAGAACATATTATATCATTTCACTTTGTTGAACACAGTAACAAAAAAATAAATAAGTACCTGACCAAGAGGAAGATCAGCAACCGAGACCAATGCAATGCTGAATGAGCGCAACATCCACTTTCACTTTCGAAAAACGATGTAAGACATGTACATGTATAGAATGTGACACAGCAATGACACACATCTAGGTAATGACCTGATAACAAAGGTACATGTAAAGTACTGTAAAGGTCTGTATATAAATACTGACCGTAGCCTGTAATAAATGTACAGGTAAGGTATTGTAAAGGTGGGCGACAGTTAGCTGCCTCTAGCCAGAGCCGTAATGAAATGTGCACTTATTGTGTATAAGTAGCACTGACTAAATTAAAGTTTGTCTAATTTGCCGCCACCGGCCATCTTGAAATTTCGGACCACACCCAAAACCACTTGTTCTCTTCCGAAGGTGATAACAAAGGTACTCAAGAAGTTTCATGAAGATCGGTTCATAAATACAGCCTCTAGCCCTAGTCGTATTGACATATGTACTAACTGTGTATAAGTAGCACTGAATAAATCAAAGTTCATCTAATTTGCATAATTTATGAACAAGAAAAAAACCTGTATTATATGTGATGTATTCCATGTTAGTAAACATTCATTCAAAAATTTATTCAAATCAGAACCTTCATATAGAAGTTCTGTACAAAAAACTGATTGCAACTTATTTCGGTATAAAATGGCCGCCGGTGGCCATCTTGAATTTTGGCCATGTTTGCAACATTACATCAACATTACATGAGGATCATTGGTAGGTGTCCCAATCCAATGGCCGTCCTCTGGTGGCCATGTTTTCAAACCCATGGGAACAAAATGAGGATCATTTTGTAGAGGACAAAATGAGGATCGTTTGTCGAGGACCTCCCTGCCAGGTTTGGTTCACATCGGCTCAGTAGTTCCAGAGAAGATGAAATTGTGATTTCCCAGTGGGTTCCTATAGTAACTATAAGTTGCAATTACGGCCATGTTTGCAACCTGATCAACATTAAATGAGGATTATTGGTAGATGGGGTCCCAGTCATCAACCACGCAAAGTTTCAAAAAGGCGGTTTCGGAGAAGATTTTTGAAAATCCAACAAGAATCAAAGAATGCCTCTGGAACCTATGTTTTCATCAGACAGGAACAAAATCAGGAGCATTTGTAGAGGACCTCCCATAGATCATTTCTGCCAAGTTTGGTTCACACTGGTTCAGTGGTTATAGAGAAGAGAAGATGATGAGGATCACTGGTTGAGGGTGTCCCAATCATCAATCATGTGAAGTTTCAACACATTTGGCCTTGCAGTTTCAGAGGAAAAGATTTTTCAAAATTGACCAATCAGACCAATCTAACACGCCAACAGGTATATGGGCGGGTGCGTGGGTGGGCACGAATAAAAGCATTCCGACTGGTGGATCTGAAGAAGAAGATTTTTAAAGAAATTTCCTCATATTGTACTAAGTAAAAATTTGGGCTACCATAGTGAGACCAAATATACACCTAGGGATCTGATTTGAACAAACTTGAATCTGACCCCCATAGAGATGTTGCATACCAAATATCAAAGCATTCTGACTGATGGATCTGAAGAAGAAGATTTTTTTAAATTACCCTCCATATTGAACAAAGATCAAATTTGGGGTTCCGTAGGAAGCCCAAATCTTAATCTAGGGACTTGGCTTGAACAATCTAGAATCTGACCCTCATAACAATGGTGTATACCAAATATTAAAAGATTCTGACTGGTGGTTCTGAAGAAGAAGATTTTTAAAGAATATTCCCCATATTACCCTATGTAAAACTTCGAGGCTCCTGTAGAGAGCCCAAATATGAACCAATGAGCTTTATTTAAACAAACGTTTATCTCACCCCCCTATGAATGCTGTATACCAAATATCAAAAGATTCTGATGATTGGTTCTGGAGAAAAGATTTTTTTTAATTTTTGCAAATATGCTGACTCAGCATTTTTTCGATGCCCATTACAGAACACCTTCAACATAACTGATGGCAATTTTTTTTTACCATTCAATTCTACAGGTCATAAGGATACTTCATACCAAATAAAAGCTCTCTGTTCCGTGGGGTTTGGGAAATATGGGCGTTTGAAAATATTTCTATTTTTAGCTCCCAGATTTCCCATGGGGATGCAGGAATTTATTTTTTTGTATGGGTCAAGTACTTATGACCCAATACTACCACAAACCAAATTTGGTTCATACCAGACCATCGGTTCAGAAAACAGAAATTATGGGCGGGGCCAAAAATCTTACCCCTCCTATTACAAAGCCAAATATTATTTCACGAACTTCGTTTGAACAAACTTGATTCTACACCTCATATGGAAGCTCCATAGCAAATATCAAGTCATTGTACACACTGGTTCTTGAGAAAAAGATTTTTAAAATATTTTGGAGCATTTTCCCCCACTCCCTCCCTATGGGGCTGGGCATGCTGAGTTGAACAAAAATGAAATGCCCCTTTGGGACCATCACTCACACAAACTTTCACTTGAATTGACCCAGTGGCTTTGGAGGAGAAGACCAAAACATGGTGTTAACGGACAACGGAAGACGGACGACGGACGGAGAGCGATGAGATTAGCTCAGCTTGACTTTGTCAAGATGAGCTAAAAACAGACTGTATCTACTTTCGGTATAAAATGGCCAGTGGTAGCCAACTTGAATTTTGGACCACACTCCAAAACACTTGTTCTCGTCCCATGGTGATAACAAAGGTACCCAAGAAGTTTCGTAAGATCGGCTCATAAATACAGCCTCTAGCCCGAGCCGCATTGACAGACAGACAGATGGACGACGGGCCATGGCATAACCTCAAATTTTACTGTGTCAAAGTTGAGCCAAAAATTTCACTATGTCAAAGTTGAGCTAAAAAAGGTCCGCTTGCCATTGAACTGACGTCACTCCATGAATACAGCAGTGTGTTTTTCCAGAACTTATTTCAACAGTGATTTTTTCTCCCAAGAAAGACAATACTGCTAAACGGTGCTCTATTCAGAACCTCATATTGATTCAGAGAACAAAAAGTTCCAGTTGGGAAGTTAACACTTGTGAATCCATCACACTGCAGCCTACTGACCGGAACTTATTTTGATATGGAACAGTTTTAGAGGTTGTTTATTTTTCACTTCATGCTGTGCATTTCATGGATATGGCATCTGTGTTTTGAGCACTATCATGTCATGTTCTAAGTCAAACCCGTGGGCTTTGAATAAACAACAGGAAAAATCAGCAAATGACCGTGTATTTCTTTCTGATTAGATTAGCATTGGACAATAAAGTAAAGAATGTGAGCAACCATTTCTGAGCTTTGGAAAAAAATCACACTCCTACAATTTTTCACACTCGTGAAATGGAAACAGCGACTGCGGGTGTGATTTTTCACACGCTTGCATTTTTTCCCAGATGTAACCGTGACTGTGCTGAAGACAGTCACTTTTTAATTAACTGGTAGAGTGCTAAATTATTTTTGGTCTTTAGAATTTCTTTGATCATCTTTGCCTTGTTACAATTTATGGGAGAGTTCCAGGCACTCTCCCATAAATTGTAACAATGCAAATCGTAACAAATAAAATATCACTTTAAAGGTACATGTAAATATGAAACACATCCACAGAATATGAACCCTTTAAATTGTGGTACTGGCACTTCAGAAGAAAGCCCAAATATGGGTTTCCAGCACTCTACCAGTTAAATGAAACTTATTCTGCTCTAGATAATAATGAGATAAGTTGTATGTGTCCAAATAGTTACTACCATAATCAATAGTAATTATTTGGACACATATAAGTTATTTGGACACATATAAGTTAGTACAATGGCCACTCATCTTAGTAATAACTTCCATGAGTATTTAAACCAAAATAGCATTCCTGCACATGCATTGAAATTTGCATATGCAATTGCACTCCTAGGCAATCCGAGGGGGGCAATTTTTTGCACTCCTTGATTTTCTAGAATGCCAGGCCTGGCAAACAACTGGATCGTTCGCCTATCATTCACCACAGAGGAAAAAAGGTAATAGATTTTTCAGTTGCCCAAATTAAAAAACCTCTGACAAGTTGTAGTTAAGTTTATTGGAGTTGCTGTTGGTTCTACCTTAAAAATGGTCTTTTCCATTATGATAAAATTTGATGCTAAAATGCTGAAATGGAATACACTGATGGAAAGGGCTCTGAGTCCTTTCCAACAGAGAATTACAACACAGCAAACTGGCTTAATGAAAGGAAATTAAAAGAATAAGCTGCCATCTTCTGGGTCTCATCTCAAATTCCTTCACTGACAATAGAAAATGTATGAGTTAACCTACTTCCTGTGCTTAAAAAGTCTGACTTGAAAAATGGGTTGCCTCAAACAAGTTAAGGTATATCCTTTTTTGGGTCGCCTTAAATTCTAATTTGTACAGATCTGCTGGATAAAACTATGGACTCTGTATTGAAATAAGCAACTCAAGCCCATTTTATTGAAGAATTGTATCCAAACAATGAGAATTTTATTTATTTTGGAAAAAATACTTCTGGAATCAACTTCAAGTTTTGATAGGGGCTTAACTCTTTACCCAACAAATTGGTCACATCCACCCATGTAATTAACAAACTGGACAATTGAAAAAAACTGAAAAAAAAGAAGTTAAAACTGAGGAGTCACGTCACATGATACGGTTTTGTTGAAATTAAAAAAAAAAAATAAAAAAATATTTAAAACAATAAATTTTGATATCCTGTGCATTTTGTAAAGATGCAACCCTTTACATAATTACTGCTTCACCACAACCCATTGCTATTCACAAAAATGGTCATTTAAATTTTGTTACCTTTTCATTTTTCTGGCGAACCATAGCTAGCCTCTTCCTGGAAAGGGCTGGAGAGATTGTTCAAGATGAGGGACACAGGTTAAATGGAAATAATGTTTTGAGTTATTTGAGAAAAAAAATATCGCTAATGTCAAAGACATTTCAGGTAGAGGGTGAACCCACTACATCACGAATGTAGCCAAGGTATTTAACATAATCTTTACCTGCCCATTATGGATCAAGTTTAGGGGGTTCCTCAAATCTCAAGTCGAGTCAAATCCTGAACAAAACAGGCAGAGGATTTTGAACTGAATTGAATCTCGAAGTCAAATCAAAATGTCACTGCTCTTCAAATTGAAAAATTTACACCTTCTTACAAACGTAAATATTGCCAGACTTTACTGCATTATTAGATTCAATGGTGACCGGTCTGTTTGGATAAGTCAATCAAAAATGCAGAATATTCCATAACAAAATCAATGTAGTTTTGGAAGCAGAACCTCCTTGAACTCTTCTATCTTCAGGTCTCACTAGTAGTAGAAGAGTTCAAGAAGAGACACTTGGTAGGTTTTTGTGAACATCTCCATGATTCATCAATTTCCAAATCAGCACTACTCAAATCAACTGGAATCGAATTGAATTATTGAGTGTGATTTTTAAATCAAATCAAGATTTTAAAGCTTTGAAGGGCTCTAAACAAGTGAATGTACTAAAAATGTTTAAGTACACAATTTTCAGCTGTTCCATAAAATGGGGCTAAGCCATTTTAAACAAGAGGCCCCAAGGGGCTTTAATCGCTCACCTGACAAAGTGATTCAAAGAAGTATTTGGGGGTCACATTCAGTTAGACATGGTTCATCAACACTACAAAGGAATGAAGTGATGAAAGGGAAATTTAATAGAGAACTTGAACCTAACCTGCCCTGCCCCCCCCCCCCCCCCCCATCCCCGAAGAGAGCCCAAATATTAAGCCAGGGACTCAAATTGAACAAACTTGAATCTCATCCCCCTTGAGATGTTATATACCAAATATTAAAGAATTCTGACTGGTGGATCTGAAAAAGGTTTTTTAAAGAAATGTCCTCACATTGCTCTAAGTTTCATTAAGAAACCTAAATGAATGTGTCAATGAGACTATAGCTTAACTTGACTGTGTGTAGTGTTTGATGAAAAGGATAATGTTCAATGTTTATGAAAGGATTATGAAATAAAACAAGAATTGTGATAATTGAGAATAAGTTAATTTCTGTTCCATGACAAATTCCACACAAATATTTGGGACTTGATAATTAGCTAATCTAACACATGGCTCCTGATGGTGGGAAGAAATAACCTGTCATCTGACACTTGGCTACTTGATACAGACCAGATTCGGACTTCAGACTTGAAATTTAATGTTGATAGTATTATTCTTTCACCTATATTAAATGAATTCAGTGATGTTTGTTTATTTTTTCTTAAGATGATAAAAGCAATGCTAACATCTACTGAGTATGAAAACAAGAGTAAGGCAAAGTGAGGCATATGTCCCCGATGGTGTCATAAAAGGGAAGGTAAGTCTCTCGCGCATAACAAAATCCAAAGGAACCTTCCTCTAGACACCAAAAATGCATAAAAAAAAAATTGATTTGAGTCAGCATTCGTTAGTTATTGGACGGAAAGCAAATTCACCATGGTGGCCATATTGAATTGGCAAGCTGATCCAAAATCATAAGCTTCCTCTGGACACCAATAATGCATAAACAAAAATTGAAATTGATTCGAGTCAGTATTCATTAGTTATTGGATGGAAACCAAATTCAAGATGGCCACCATGGAAGCAATAATGAATTGGCTACTGGTGGCCATCTTGGTTCAGCCGACTGGTCTAAAATCAAAAGGAAGCTTCCTCTAGACACCAACATTGCATAATTAAAAAATAAAAACAAGGGCAAATAACAGTAAATGTTTACGGAAAAATATTAATTCTGCTGTAGGATCCATTCTCCCATGTTGAGGTAGAAGCATAGCAAAACATTACCCCAATGATTGATACCTCATAGGTAATCCATGTGTGAAGTTGTAGCATTCTTTGTACGAAGAAGGAAATTAAAGTTATTGCATGGAAAACAAAAAATCTATTTATAGTAATAGTGACTTTGACATTTGACCTATTAATCTCAAATGCAATCCCAACCATCGATTCCTTATATGCAATCAAAATATGAAGTTATAGCATCGTACACAAAAGGAAACTAAAGTTATAGCAGAAAAACCAAAAATCTATTTATAGCAACAATGACCTTGACCTTTGACCTACAGATCCCAAAATCAATGCAAAACATTGTTCCATTATGGGCTACCTGTGTGTGAAGTATCAGCAGAGTGCGACCAACAGTACAAAAGGTATTCCCCAGAAATGAGTGTGAAGACATTTTTCAATCATCCCCTAAGTTAAACAAGGAAGAATAACTCTGCAGATGTTTGTACGTAGAAAATAATTCTGATGTAGGGTCAGTTCCCCCATGATGAGGTTCAAGCATGACAACAATTATTTAAATCCAACGTATGATGACAGAGCTGGAGCAGCAAATATGTTGGACGGACACATTTTTCAATCATCCTCTTAGTTAACAAGGGCAAATAGCTCTGTAAATCTTTATGTGAAGATATTAATTCTGTTGTAGGATCCGTTTTCTCATACTGAGGTATAAGCATGGCAAAAGTTATTTGAATCCAACAAATAATAACAGTAATACAGCAGCAAATATGTTAGACTGACACATTTTTCAATATTAATGTGTGAAGTATCAGCATTGTTCAACCAACAGTACAAAAGTTATTGCCCAGAAATGAGTGTGAAGACATTTTTTAATCATCCCCTAAGTTAAACAAGGGCAAATAACTCTGTAAATGTTTACGGAAAAGTTAAAAAATTTATAGTAATTTATATATTTTTTATACTTACCAATGACCCAGACTTAGCTGGTGCTAACTCTAACAAAACCAGGGCCAAACACAAATTTTGCCCCCCAATCCCCAAAATTTGCATCTAAAACAAAAAGAAATCATGTCCTAAAGGACCTCCATACTACGCCTCTACTGCGCATGCGCAGTGATGCAGACGTCCCGAAATTGGCGCCAATTATCATTCTTACTGGCAGTGCCTGGTCAGCGCTATGTACTCAGCGGGGAGGCAAGAGTTCCCAACTCCAGGGAGGGCCATCCCCGTCTGGGTCATTGGTAAGTATAAAAAATATATAAATTACTATAAATTTTTTAACATTTTTATACTGTACCAATGACCCAGACTTAGCTGAATAGTAAACAGGCTGGAGGGCCTAGGACATAGAGGAAAATCCAATAAGCTCAACTATATAGTAAAGAGGTAACCCCTTAAGGAGAAAAGGAGTATTAGGCTTTACATGTATCTTTCTTATTTAATATTAAATTAGAAAGATACACTACCCTTAATAATTGAGCACAATAACATTCATGTTCTCTATTAACATCCAGTATATCCCTTATACTAATTATTTTTAAAGTAAGCCAATAAATAAAGTAGTCCAGAGAATTGAGACTCTTTATGGTCATTTAAAAGTGTCCGAGTATTGTATATTAAAGCCCGTTTGACACTTGACATATACAAATGCTTCACACCGAGCTACACTTTAAAAATAAGACATGAATGAATTTTAACATTAATATTACACTTTAAAACCATCCCGGAAGCGACTCAGAAATACTGACTTGGAGGAGGCATTCCCTTGCTTTTCACTATAAAGCAGGTGACCTAAGGGAACACCTGCCCCCCCCCCCCCCCTCCCCTTGCCCTGGGTCAAATAGCCCAGAGCGAAGAGGGCAGCCGGACGGAGTCACTGCCGGAACAGAAAGCCTGCATAACTATAGTTGCAACTGTTTAGTGGACGACATTCTGAGCAACAGATAACGGACCTAAACAATGCAGGTCTCCAGAAATGGACTCAATATTTCTGAGATAAAAATTCGTAAATGTGGATGGCTGAGACCAATAAGCAGCCTTCATTAAATCTGTAATAGCAACACTATTAGCATAAGCCCAAGAAGTAGCAAGAGCTCTTACTTCATGAGCGGAAATCTTAAGCACAGACTGCTGAGAAGAAGATAAACTCTCATAAGCAGTACGGATAGTTAATTGAATCCATCTAGCAATAGAATGGACCGAAATGTCCTTTCTATTAGGCATCAAGACAGAAAGAAACGTTTTCGTCCCTTTCTGATAAACTGAGATCTCTGTTTATAGATACGTAACGCTCTAACAGGACAGAGTAAAGGCCTACGCCCGTCAGAAGACGGAAGAGCCTTAATAACAATACGTTCCGGATATTTATTAGGAGCCTGATTCTTAGCTAAAAAACCCACATTAGTAGTGAAGGTGATAGTGTTCCCGACACTACGATAGTGAGAATCATCCACCGACAGTGCATGAAGCTCACTGACTCTTCTAGCAGAAGAGAAAGCTAAGAGAAAAGCTGTCTTATAAGATAAGAATTTGAAATCTACTGTCCCAAAAGGTTCAAATGGCTTTTCCTTCAATTTAAGAAGAACCCAAGCTAAATTCCATTTAGGAATTAATCTAAGAGTTCTGGGTCTATTTATCGAAAAGTTTCTAACCAACTTAGATAAAGAGACATTAGATCCAATTTGTAAACTATCATGATGTGCATAGGTATCAGATAACATAGACCTATAACCCTTAAGAGTAACAGGCTGCAGTTTGATTTCGTCAAACAAGTATACTAAAAAGTTTGCAATGTCTGGTATAGAGGGATCGAATATATCTACAGAATGATCCCTACACCAACGACGAAAAACCTTCCACTTAGCCGCATAGTTTAGCGAAGAGGAGGTCCTCCTACAGTTAGAAATCACGTCCACTGCTCGTCCTGTAAAGTGCTTGCCATGCAAGAAGGACCGCACAACGGAAAAACGTGAAGGTTGAGACCTTGCGGGTTGTGATGGAGTTGGCGCGATTTCCCCTGCGAAAGAAGATCCTCCCGTGGAGGAAGCTTTCGCGGTAGGTCCCACAACAGACACCTGAGTAGATTTATCCACGGTCTCTGTGGCGACAGAGATGCTACCAACAGAATCTTGCATTGAGATTGTTTTATCTTTAGCAATACTTGTTGAATTAACGGCGCTGGAGGATACGCATATCCTATCATTCCGTCCCAGGGGATCGACAGAGCGTCTACTGCAAATGCTCTTGGATCTGGACACGGAGACACATACGTCTGCAACTGATTGTTGAGATGTGTCGCAAATAAATCTATCATTGGCCGTTCCCATTGGTAGCAAATCTGATTGAATACTTGTTTGTTGAGAGTCCACTCCGACGGCAACAAGCGACCCTTTCGTGAAAGGGAGTCTGCTAGCACATTCAGACGACCCGGTATGTGACGAACCGAAAGAAGAACGTGATGTTCTAGCGCAAACAGAAGGATTCTTTCCGTTAGATTGAACAACGGAACTGAATGAGTGCCTCCCTGATTCCGTATATACGCCACTACTGTCGTATTGTCGGATAGGATTTGGACATGAGCATTGTGAATAATGTCCATCCAGTGACGTAACGCAAGCCAAATTGACATCATTTCCTTGATGTTTATGTGCTTGCACAGGAATTGCGGATCCCAAAGACCCTGGCATCTCGAATCCGTTGGGATTAATGATGCACCCCAACCTGTTTGACTGGCATCCATCATAATGGTAAAACTCGGATCCGGCAACTGCAGCGGAACTCCCTGAGTTAACCACTGAATGTTTGCCCAAGTCTGAATCTCTTGTTTCACTTGATCTGACAAGGGAACGTCTACGTCGAGCGAATGAATTTTCACACTCCAATTCTGAGTCAAGAAAATTTGAAGAGGACGTGTGCGTAACCGCCCCATCGGAATGAGATCCGCAGCGGCTCCGCACAGACCTATCAGTCTCATAAATTCTCTCGCTGTGACTTTGTCTGCGTGCAGACAATAGCGAGCGTAACAACTGACTAATTTCGCTCTGGTTAACGGCAGACGAACGAGATTGTTGTGCGTCTCGAAGCTCATTCCCAGATGAGTGAATGACTTGGACGGCACCAGATCCGACTTCTCCTCGTTTACTATAAAACCGAGACGTCGGAGCAATAGAAGTAGATTCTGAACATCGTTCTGAAGCGTTAACTCCTTGCCGTACCTCTGAAGAATGTCGTCCAGGTAGGCCGACGTTACCACAGACGAATGAGCTCGGAAATAGATCATTACCGAGTTCATTACCCGAGTGAAAGCCCAGGGTGCTAGATTCAACCCGAAGCACATCGCCCGGAATTGATACACCACTCCTAGGACTGCGAAGCGTAGATACTTTCGGAATGTCGGATGTACCATGACGTGAAAGTACGCATCTTTGAGATCTATGCTTGATGCATAATCGTTCACCCGAATACTCGCTCTGACCGATCGAATCGTCTCCATATAAAATTTCGGAGCGACGATCAGCTTGTTTATCCAGCTCAAATCTATGACTGGACGGAACGAGCCGTCTGGTTTCGGAACCAGAAACAGATGGCTGTAGAATCCCGGAGTTTCCTGGTTTTCTACGACCTCTACCGCGTTCATTAAAAGAGACTGCACCTCTGATAACAGAGCGTCTCTTTTCTGCGGATTTGACAGAAGCTGAGTCCACTTTGGACTGCGAGTTAATGGAGGCTTTCGTTTGAAGGATATCTTTAGACCTTCCGAAATCACTCCTCTCACCCAAGGGTCGTCCGTAAACGACGCCCATTCTTGTGAAAAGCTCGACAACCTTCCGCCAACCGGTACGCGATAGAGGTTTAAGCCATCACCTCCTGGACCTGCGAGGCCTGCGGTAGGAGAAACCACGTCCTCCATGACCCGCACCTCACCCCGTCGACCTCGGGGCGTCCAACCGATTGTCCCGGCCCGAAGGACGTCCCGAACGAGAGTCGCTACCCTGACGGTCTCTCGAATAAGACCAAGAGGACCCACCGGAACCTCTATAGGAACCTCTCTTGGGCGCATTAGACCCAGAAGTGCCTGTCTTATTCTTGTCTGCTGTATCTGGCTTCTTAGAGGCAGATTTGAACAACAGAGAATCCGAAGCTTTCTTTGTAATTTTATCATAAATAGCAGAAAGCTTGCCGTCAAAGAGAACTTCTCCAGAGACCGAAGCGACTCTAAGAGAGTTCTTCACCTTAGAATCCACAAGTGTGGATGTAGCTAGGGCTGCGTCACGTCTAACCAACTCCAGATTTGCCACTGAAAGGGCAGAGTTACACGTGGAATAAGCTACTGCCCTTGAAAGAAGTCTTAAAGAGGATTGTATATCCTGAAACTCTTTCCCCTGAAGGCGCAGTGATAACGCCTTATTAAGGTGATCTGCGTAAGATAAGGCATCTAAATTGGCTCTGTTAGACGCAATAGCTGTTTCCAACACCGTGGTTGGAATAGAAGTCGACGACGGTAATGATAGCTCTAAGTCTTCCGCCTCGTCGTCCATACGCAGAGGAACTCTCGGTATACCCTGTCCTGCCGTATCGAATTTATTCCTAGCATTAATGAAAGGCAGGTTGAGAGTATTAGCGGACAAGAAACCTGCTTTCCCCATCTTGGAAGCAAGTTTAAATATAGCGTCGTTCAATAATTCAAACGTTCTTGCAACATTTTTGGACTGCGACGGAAACTCGGGAGCGATGTCCCTGAACCGCTCAATAAATTCAGAGTCCAATGACGCTATAATCCTCTTGTCCGGAACCGCAGCAGTCTGGCCCGACGGAACAACTTGAGGGAGAAAGTGCCGGATGAAGTCCACGGCAGCTTTATGTTGTTCCGAAAGGGATAGCTCCAAATCACCCGTATCCCTTTCACCATCCGGTCGGACCTCATGATGATCCCGGTCGTCCGCCCCCGATGCTTCGGCGGAGCATACCGACCCAGCGCCGTCGGATAATTCTCGATCTGACACCGTTTCTGTCGGCTGCTGGGATGCTGCGATAAGCTGTGCTATCTGCACAAGAATGTCCGGCGTCGAGACCTGCGGAGGCGCAGTCTTCCGCTGCTTCGCCAAGGGCAGCTCCGCATCAGATGGCTCCCGCATACTTTTTCTATGCGAACGTCCGGAGTCCATCGGTCTCGAATCCCTGGCTGCCGGATGGTGTGACCTGGTCGCCAAAGAATCCTTGATCGGCGAAGCTGGCAATATATCGGCGGTCACGCAGCCAAGGTGCGGTCGTGTGCGCTGACAAGAAGAGGAAGCCTTAACAGTCTCCGCGGACTGCTTATACAACGGAGCGTCCCGAGCGACGGACGTATGCTCCGCTAAAGACACATTTTGTACCACAACATCTGGTCCCAGATGTTGTTGTACGAGAGAGGGGCCTCTCTCGCTCGCGGCCCGGCTGGACCTGGACGAGCTAGGAACCGGACTCAAAGGCTTCCTCCGTTCTCGCATACTATCCACCGTCACTGGGTGTGCATCTATTATGTTTATAGTGCTCGCATCACCCAAAATTTCCTCGTGGACTACATCGGACGAACCCGGCTGCCGAACCATTCGGTGAATGGACGCTACACTGGGCGAGCTAGCAGACGACATTTGTCTAATCTCCATGAGCACTTTTGCCGCTAGCTCTGAATTCATTTGTGACGACGGACGCACACTTGTAGAAGATAACATGGAAACATCACCCTGTTCTTGTTCCTCTGAAATAGAAACTGAGAGAGTAGAGTGACCTTGCGGAGAAAGAGCCGGCATAGCCCTTTCTCCAGAAACAACATATCGTGACACACGTTTCCAATGTTTCTCATCCCAATATTCACATATAGGACAGGGATTAATGCGAGAACACTGACTACAATTAATACAATGATCATGAAAGTCAGAGGAAGATTTCTTCCTATTACAATTTGAACAATGTCCCTTCATTGTGAAAGAACAACAACAAGTCCTAGTTACTCGCAAAAACCCCTGACACAAAGATACATAATAACATGATCCATTAATAAATGAAAAAACAATTGCAAATCAAAATAATTTTGAAAAAATATTTTTTCAGCGAAGCCCAAGTTGCTGAAAAGTAACGTTGAGCCCCGATGGATCCGATGGCAAAGTGTGGTCAAAAATTTTAAATTTATATTAAATAATTAATGAGACACTTACGGATAATATAAATGTATCTTATAGTGAGATAAACTACAGCAAAGGCAAACAGCCCCCCTCAAAAAAGGCTGTTGCCAATGTAAACAAACAGTGTAAAACACCAGAAAACATGACTCCAGGCACTGAAAAAACTGGCCCGGAATCAGTCATCAAAATTACACTCTATCTGATGCAAAACAGAGACTCCCAGGGGAGAATCTGCAGAACATCAGATGGAAGATGCAGAACACAACGTTATACACCCATGGGTGAAAACGTAACTATGGGGAAAATAACAGAAAACATTCTGTAACCATGCATCTCTCCCAGGAAATTTTAGAAATGAACTTTCTCAAAAATATGCCAAAAGCATGGGAGAATTGCAAGGGGGGACTTTAGAAGGCTAGGGGAGAGGAAACACTGAATAAGCAGTGCAACATTTAGCAAGAATGACAACAAGAGGCCCATGCCTCGAAAATAGGCAACTTAACATAATTTCATCAAAAAATTTTAAGTACAGCCCTGATTATTTTTTGTCACTTCTTTTTCCTCTCCTCCTTCTATCCTCCTTAGAATCACATTTTCTCCAAAAATTACGTGTCTGGCATCCTTTAAACTGAGATTTACAAGCACAAAGATCAGTGAGATGTTGACTGATGAAGGGCCAAACAGAGAATGATAATTGGCGCCAATTTCGGGACGTCTGCGTCACTGCGTATGCGCAGTAGAGGCGTAGTATGGAGGTCCTTTAGGACATGATTTCTTTTTGTTTTAGATGCAAATTTTGGGGATTGGGGGGCAAAATTTGTGTTTGGCCCTGGTTTTGTTAGAGTTAGCACCAGCTAAGTCTGGGTCATTGGTACAGTATAAAAATATATTAATTCTGCTGTAGGATCTATTCCCCCATGCTGAAGTACAAGCAGAGCAAAAATTATTTGAATCCACCAAATAATGACAGTGCTAGAGCAGCAATTATGTTGGACAGACACAGTTGTGTTACGAATGTACCCAACGTACGAACTTACGAATGAACGGACGCAGCTCTTTACTAGATACCCCCTCCGACCAGATTGGTCGGGGCATAATAATTTGTCAGACATAATCTGGTGTGGATTACCTCTGCTGGTGATGTCCAGTTGTTTGAATTCTCCCCTGAGTTTGATGGCATCAGTAGCAACTTGGTCAGAGCTGCGACAATGAGATGTTGATGACCTGACATGACAAGCCAGAAGGTCACTGTTCCTTTACAAGATTCACTTATACCTAAATGAAGTATGAATAGCTTACATAGAATTTAGATTCTGACTGGTGGATCTAAAGAAGAAGATTTTTAAAGAAATTTCTTCATATTGCACTAAGTTAAAATTCGGACTCCGGACTCGATTTGAACAAACATGAATCCAACCTGCCTAGAGATGCTGTATCCCAAATATGAAAGGATTCTAATTGGGGGATCTGAAGAAGATTTTTTAGAAATTTCCTCATATTGCACTGAGTTAAAATTTGAGCTCCGATAGGGAGCATGCATATAAATCCTGGGACTCGATTCGAACAAATCTGAATCTGACCCCCCTGAGGTGCTGTATACCAAATATGAAAGGATTCTGACTGGTGGATCTGAAGAAGAAGATTTTTAAAGAAATTTCCTCATATTGCACCAAGTTAAAATTTGGGCCCCATTGGAAGCCCAAATATTAACTGAGAGACTTGATTCACACAAACTTGAATCTGACCCTCACAACAATGATGTTTTCCCAATATTAAAACATTCTGACCAGTGGTTCCAAAGAAGATTTTTAAAGCTTATTTCCCATATTGCCCCCCGCCCCCCCCCCCCCCCCTTCCCCCCGGATGCTGTATGCCAAATATAAGAAGATTCTAATCTGTGGTTCTGGAGAAGAAATTGTTTTTAATATTTGTAAATATGCTGACTCAGCATTTTTTTGATGCCCTCTACAGAGCACCCTAACACAGCCGATGACAATTTTTTTTATCAATCGATTCTACTGGTCCTAAGGATACTTCATACCAAATAACAGTTCTTTGTTCTGTCTGGTTTGGAAAATAGAGGCGTTTGAAAATATTTTCTATTCTTAGCTCCTGGAATTGTTATAGCCCCCATATTATATCAAGATTGATATGTCAATAGTTGATAATTCAACACAATAGATATTTTTCAGAAAGCAGATTCTAGCTGGTGTGACTCATTGGCACTAAGTGACCTTTGTGTATATCAATATGTAAACATGTTTACATCTAAGGTTGCAAAGAAACTATTTTTAGATTACTATATAGGTGTTGATTGTTTAATGGTTTAAGTAGGTCAAGGATCTTGTTTACATCAAGATAGACAGAATCACCTGGAAACTGATAGAAAACAGAACTTTGGAGAAACTTCATCTTCTTGGACATTCTGTCTGAGTGCTATATAAAGGTTTGTCAACAGAATTCAGGAACTCATTTTCAGAAAGATCTATTTCAGATAAACTCATTTTCAGAAAGACCCATTTCAGATAAACTCATTTCATAAAGACGTTGGAGATTATTATCGTTGCAGAATAGTGCATTTATTATAGAAGCAGTGCTTCTTTATGAATTTGAAAAAGTGATTCCAAAAGAGAATTTTGAAGAGAATTTATTCATCTTGTAAAAGAGAATTTATACTTTCTGTGAAATAGAATATATTTTTGTGAAAAGCCAGGATTCTACTGGATTATTTGGAAATTACCTGTGGCACCAATACTTCTTGGATTTTTACTCCATTTGAATTTTGCTGAGCATTTTATTATATTTTATTGGAGACTGCTGAAATTTCTAAGTGAACATTTTATTACAAATCTACGGGATACTGTTTCTGAAGACACATTCTTGGATTTAATACTACCAGCTGGTAACTTTCTTCAGAAGATACTTTACCACTGGATTACTGGATTCTGTCAAACTGTACTTTGGTCTAATTCTGTAATTGATAAGTACCACTGTTTTTATTTTCTGTAAACCAATTAGTGTAAAAGATCTTTGTATCATTTTTCTTTTATATATATTTCTTAAATTAAATTTCAGATTAATTAAATTCATAGATGTTGTTCCTGATTCTCAGATTTCTTTCTGTTTCCAATATCATTAATATTTTCACACCATAACAGGGGTTCCCTCAGGGAACATGGGAAATTTTTTTTTTGCATGAATCATAATACTTATGACTCAATAATACCACATAGAAATAGAAATTTTGGGTGGGGCCAAAAATCTTGCCCCCCTCCCTTTACGAAGGCAAATACTGCTCCACAAATTCCGTTTGAACAAACTTGATACTACGCCTCAGAAGGAAGCTACCAAATATCAAGTCATTCTACCCACTGGTTCATGAGAAAAAGATTTTTCTAGAATTTTGGAGTATTTTCACCCTACCCCTCCCTATGGAGAGTGGCAACTTTATTTGAACAAACTTGAATGGACATATGATAAGGACCATGCATATCAAATTTGGTACTACAAGATAATCTGGATGGAGAGGAAAATGGGACAAAGAGACGAAAAAATAATTAAAATATGACGGATATAGAACTTGAACTAGTAGAGATTTACAGCCTGAACTGCTCAATTTTATAAGAATTGGATCATAATTGGGTTTAACCCTTTACCTAACAAATCGCCTGCATCCGCCTGCATAATTTGTAAATTGAGCAGCTGAATAAAATTAATTTTTCAAAATATTTCAACAAAACTGTATCATGTGACCCCCTCATTGGAATGAGCTCATTCCAATGAGGGGTCACATGATATGGTTTTGTTAATTTTTTTTTTAAAAACTAAAAAAATAATAATTAAAATAAAATTTTTGTTATTCTCTACTTTGGGTAAAGGGTTATTTTATTGCATTAACAGTTTTGAGAACAATCTTCTCATTAAAAGGTGCATAACTCTGCCTCAAATACCTGAAATGTATTGAATATTAAACCCTGAGATCTGAATGCAGGAAATGATTGAATTCTTGTTATTTTAACCCTCTGCACACTGATGGCAAAATATCAGAATTTAAAGCTGCAAAATTTTCCCATAATGCAACAAGGAATTTAACCAATTCAATCTTGATTAACAGAGCTCACTGAACTCTGCCAAACAAGACTTCATTGATTAAATTCCTAAAAACATTACTGGAACAATCTGCAGCTTGAAATTTCGGTATTTTGACATCAGTGTGAAGACGGTTAATTATCCTGTCAAATGAATATTTTTGACTGATCAAAAGGATATTCAAATAACAGGGTTTAACTGTATTTATGTATTAAAATTAAAAAATGACCGTAAGTGCTATTTCACAACATTTTATGTCAAAAAAGTTATAAGGGATTGGCTAAAGGAACACAGGGTTCATTGTCTCAAGGATGAAAAAAATTCAAGGACTTTCAAGAATCTTTTCAAGTCATTTCGAAGCACCTTTCAGGAAAGTTTCAAGACTTTTCCCTGCATTGGTCAATTACTGTGAGTGTAATTCTGAGCTGCAATCAGTGTGAACAGATTTGTGCATTAATTATACATGAGGCGCACAAGAAAAGTGCATCTATTTTTAAGTATCAATCAGAATTCAGGGGCTTTCAAGGACCCCTACTCAAATTTCAAGCACTTTAAAGGCCTTTAAGAAATATTTTTTTCAAATTCAATTACTTGCAAGGTACTGAAGGACCACCGTCAGTCAATCACTTATCATTTTAAGTCTACACAAACATAGCTGCCTCCTGTCCACATTGAACTTCAAACTGAAAGGTTCCTGGTTCAATCCCTGCTAGGGGTAACTGCGTTGTGTCCTTAGGCAAGGCACTTCATCCCGATTGCCCACATGGGTGCACGGTGACGCTGTGTACTAAGGTGTACTGCATGTTGATGGTGCAATTGTCTTCAATCAATGCTAACTCTGCTTACGCAGAGTTAGTATGTTGGGGAGCCTGACAGTTGCTCGCCACTGCTTAGTGATTCACTCCAGTTTCCTATAACCTATAAAACTGTCCGACACAAGCTGACTCCGGCTGTCAAAGGTGTCATTAAACCCCAATAAATAAATCAATCAATCAACGTTAACCATGTCTCAACCCACAGGATAGTGATATATACATTGTCATACAAATTTGCTGATGACTCTGCAAATAAAAATATCAGTCGATGACAGCATTAGTCCATGGTTATCTGATTAACTGACACATTGTGGCAGACCTAAATATACACATATTTTCAAAAAACTGACCAAGTTACAGAATTAGTAAACTGACTCTTACCCGAGAATGATGTTTTAATCTGTGCTTCTTTTTGAGAACTTTGTGCAGATGAAACATACAAGGGGGAAAGAAATATGTTTCTCTCTCTATATCTTCATGACTTAGAGGACAAAAAATGACCTTTTCAAACTGTAAAGGATGTAGATTTTTCCTCAAGATATACTGAAATAAAAATAACAAAAATACATTCACACAGTGAAAAAGTTGTTTTTAAATCTTTCCTTCAACACTCTAAAATAATTTTCTTTTTTCATTGCTTTTTGCTGCTTCAACTTGACCTTTGGACAGTGTATTTCAGTTTGCCCCATAGTTTTAAAAACTTCATGTACATTCAAGGATTAGTGAAGAGCTGTGGTAAACTTTCAAGGACATACTTAAGTAGTGAAACATTTTGCGCAGCCTACATTTTTAGGGGAGGGTTAAAATTAATAATGTGGTTAATGAGGGGCAGAGTGTGTGTGGTTAATCACTGAAATGAGATTTCTTAGGACCATCGACCTGTTGTAGTTTGTGCTGACTCACTTGGTGTAGTGTGTGTGGTTAATCACTGAAATGAGATTTCTTAGGACCATTTACCTGTTGTAGTTTGTGCTGACTCACTCGGTGTAGAAATTTGTGCTGCAACAGCTGACTTTTTGGATTCCGGTGTGATACAAATCAGATTTCAAAAGGTTCATCGAACTGGTAGGTTGCAGAGTAGGTTTTTGTGTATTTTATCATTTCTGAAAGATTCTCTGAAAAGGGTAGGATGAAGATTATATATGCAGTATAGTTGATATGGGACCAAGTCTGGAAATAAGCAGACTGTCATCTGCAGAATGAGGTCCCCAGAGGTTGAATTTGGTGGTGCTACCCTGCACAGCAGGGTAGCATTAATAAATTTCCCCTCTATGAGCTTCAAGCTGAATCAAGGTCTAAAGCCTAAACAGAAAGAGGTACCCAGAGGATAAAATGGCCCACTGTATGGGATAGCATCATCAAATTCTCCCTCTGGGGACCTCATTCTGCAAATGAGATTGCTTATTTCCTGGTTTGCATGGGGCATGCCATGGACTGGGAGAAGATTGTGAGTTCAGAGATTTTCAAAGCTTCAATCCGACATTATTTCCGCTGACAATTGGTCTTGTGGATTGAGGTGCATTGTGAAATGATTATGGTATAATTACGTGTCATTTTTCATCATAATAAATTCTAATATGTGGACACATTGTGAATTTCTCTGTCAAATAACAACTTGTTGCCATTTGATTGGGGTACTTTATAAGTCCACAGTGACAAAAAAATCTAACATTGCATTAAAAAGTCCAAAATCTCCGCAAAATGTCCAGCTAAGGGTTAATGTCATCTTATATTGATGCATTTAACACATATATGAAATATGAAAACCACAGCATACCGGTGGTAGCCTCCACTCATATACAGCAAAACAGGTCAGAAATTTTTCAAGTCCACACTGACAAAAAGTCTAACGTTGCATTAAAAAAGTCCAAAATCTCCGAAAAATGATAAATTCAAAGTTATTTGTATATTTTTTATACTTACCAATGGCCCAGACTAGCTGGTGCTAACTCAAAAAATAATCAAGGGCCAAACACAAATTTTGTCCCCCAATCCCCAAAATTTGCTTGCAAAACCAAAAATTGAATGTCCTATCTGGTCCTCCATACTTTTGCGATCCGCACATGCGCAGTATCCAGGAAGACACCATAATTGGCACCAACCATCATTCTTTCTATAATTACCAGTAAAATGTTGTAAACAGCGGGGAGGTATGAGTGCCCACTCAGGGAAGGGCCATACCCATCTGGGCCATTAGTAGGTATAAAAAATATACAAATTACTTTGAATTTATATTTTTATACAACAACCAATGGCCCAGACTAGCTGAACCGTAAAAAGGCTGGAGGGCCTAGGACATAAAGGAAAATCCAATTACTCAATCACTTCATAAAGGATATCTCCTGCAGGAGAATAGGAGAGAAAGGAATTATATATGTCTTTCTTCTTTTCGAGAAACGAGAAAGACATACATTGTAACACCAACAATGTAATTGAGTATTACATAATATATAATTCTCCATTTAATGCCAGCATAACCCATTATGTTAATTCGATGAAGAGAAGACAAAATATAAAGACGCTCCAGAGAATGAGACTCTTTATACTCATTTAAAAGTGTATGAGGATTGTATATTAACGCCCGTTTGACACGTGACATATACAAATGCTTCACAGTGAGCTACACTTTAAAAACAAAACATAAATGAGACATAGTATTTGCTTCACACCGAGCTACATATTAAAACCATCCCAGCACCGACTCGGGACTACTGACACCGGAGTAGGTCTTCCCTTGCTTTTCACTATGAAGCCAGATGATCATAAGGGAAAAAACTTTTTCTCGTTTACGATGAAGCTGAGACGTCAGAGCAATAGAAGTAGACTCTGAACATCGTTCTGAAGAATAATTTTGTTGCCGTATCTCTGAAGAATGTCGTCTAAGTAAGCCGAACTTACCACAGATGAATGAGCTCGGAAGTGAGACATTACCAAGTTCATTATTCGTGTGATTGCCCAGGGAGCCAGGTTCAGACCAAAGCACATCGCTTGGAACTGATACACTTTCCTTTGTATGGCGAACGGCAGGTACTTCTGAATTCCAATGTACCAGGACATGAAAGTATGCATCCTTTAGATCTATGCTTTCCGCATAGTCGTTCACTCGAAAGCTCGCCCTTACCAACCGAATGGTCTCCAAAAAGAACTTCGGAGCCACGATAAGCTGGTTTATCCAGCTTAAGTCTATTAACGATCAGAATGAGCCGTCTGGCTTCAGTATGAGGAACAGGTGACTGTAGAAATCCTGAGAATTTTGATTCTCGATGACCTCTATTGCTTCCTTTGATATGAGAGCCTGTACCTCGGCTAGGAGAGACTCTCTTTTGCAAAGATTTGCCGGAAGATTTGTCCAACGCGAACATCTTGTTAGTGGTGGCTTCGATCGGAATGTTAGCTGTAGGCCGTCCGGGACTACACTTCTCACCCGCTGGTCTTCCGTAATTGTTATCCAGTTTTTCGTGAAGCTTGATAACCTTCAGCCAACTGGCAAGCAATCAAGGTCCTGACCATCACCTGTACGACCTGTGAGGCTTACGGGAGGAGAAACCACATCCTCCACACAAAGAACCTCAACCCGCCGGGTTAGGGGCATCTGACCGGTAGTCTCGATCAGACCTACGCCCCTTTCCTGAGTTGCTGTATTGACGACCTCCAGAGTAATTATAGGAGGGTTTCCTATACCCTCGTGAGGAGTCCCCTTTTGACAATTTCTGTCTGGGACGTCCTCCTTTACTCTTTTCTGCTGTAGCGGGTCGATGAGACGCCGACTTTAGAAGCAGAGTATTAGACGCTTTCTTAGTAGCCTGGTCATAGACCAATGAAAGCTTATCGTCAAATATAGGATATCCGGAGACCAGAGCGACTCGGAGAGAGTTTTTCACCTTGTCATCTATCAAAGATGACGATGCAAGGGTACCATCACGTCTGATTAACTCTAAATTAGCCACAGTTAAGGCGGAGTTATACGTGGTATACATAATTGCCCTGGAAAGAACTCTTAGAGAGGTACGAACATCCTCAGATTCCTTTCCCTTGAGATGTTGCTCCATAGCTCTTGTAAGGTTATCTGCATAAGACACAGCGTCCAAATCCATTCTATTAGAAGAAATTGCCGTCTCAATTATGTCTGAGTGAATTGTGAATGACCCAGGCAAGGATAGCTCTAGATCCTCGACCTGCTCATCCAAATGCAGAGGAATTCTCTGAACATCTTCCCCGACCATTTTAATGAACGTGGTCCAAGAAATGGTAAATTTATGGAAGATGATGTTAAGAAACAGCCTTTCTTCCCACTGGAGAGCTTAAATACGGCGTCATCTAAATGGCCGAAGGCCTGCGACACCTACCTAGACTGAACTGGAAAAGAAAGGACCTCCTCCTTTGTCCGGATAAAGTCTGCGTCCAACGATGCCAGCAGTTTCTTTCTAGTCATCGCAGCATTCTGATTCGCCAGAACAAATTCAGGGTAGTATTGATGGATGAAATCCATCGCAACCATGTGTTGTTCCGAAAGGGAAGGGTAATCTTCTTCCAAATCCCTTTCACCATCCGAGAGAATCAGTTGTGAATCTCGGTCTCCTGCATCTGAATGAACAGATGACTGGACCGACCAAGCACCATCCGACAGCTCAGGTTCTGAGACTGCAGGAGGCTGATCTTGCACTTGCTGGGATGCTGCGATCAGCTGCGCAATCTGCAACAGCAAGTCCGTTACGGAGGCCTGAGGAGCAGCGGTCTTCAGTTTCTTCGCCGCTTGCTGCTCCTGGGACGGTGTGTCAGAGGTGCTTCTTTTCTCTGGACGGCCTGATAAACGAGGCCTCGTCTCCCTAGCTACCAGATGGTCTGACTTCGAAGATGACGAGTGGTTCCTTCTTGGCAATGCAGGCTGGATATCCGAAGTTGGGAAGCTAGGGTGCGGTTGTGTGTGCTTTGTAGATAACGTGGAAGAAGCATGGAATTATCATCATTTTCTTCAGGAGTGCCCCAACCCTCCTTTGATGGAAATGGGGACACACCCTCCCATACTCACCGCAAACTCATGTCTTCGGCCTTTGGGCTGTGCTTATAGGATATCCAGTTTGCACTTCAACATGTTCAGGTGGAGACAGGCAGAAATAAAAACTACCTGTTTCCTGGGACAGGTAGAAATTTGTGAACATTTTGAGGCCTGGCTTCATATCACTGATGCAAGCATGAGAGTGTGGAGCATAGAAATTCTGCTTACGTGCCCAGGAACATCAGACGTACTATTCCATATGGTGGAATGGCTGATTTGGAAGCGGCATTGCATGAGAAGTGGCAGCAGTTGGCTCTGGACCCTATCAGAAGGCTCACTGGTAGCATTAGGAGGAGGGTTCAGGCTGTCATCCGGGCACGTGGTGGATACACTCACTACTGACGTCCGACACTGCTATTGTCTTCAGGAGATCACAAGTCACATTTTCTATCAGTAATTACCGGCACTGTTTCATCATGGACCATTCCTGCACCAAACTTGTCAAGAGAACATTTTTCCATCAAAAACATTAGTAATAGATATGTGTAATCATCATCATTGAAATACTGCATATTTTCATTATTGTGTTGTCTTTCATTTGTGACCATTCTTTCCGCAAACAATCACTCTTGGCCATCTTAAATATAGCATAAAAGTAATAACAGTTTCTACAGACACCAATGCAAAAAAAAAAAACAGGGGATGCTTAAGTTCCAGGCGTACTGATGATATGAAAACAATTTTGAGAGAAAAAAAAAGTACTTTCAGCACTCAAAACTCAGAAAAACTTCTGTAACAATATCTCCTATGCATAAGGAAAAGAACAAAATCAGAAAAATTTTCCAATTTAGAAATAATTTTTTCAATTTTTAGTGACACTAACCTGCTGCAATTTAGGGAATAGCTTAAGTTGCTGAATGCAGAGAAATATGAACAAAACAAGCAATGATAGATAATATTTATTATTTACTATAAAAGAGTAATGATTGATCAAAACCATATCAGAAAGTGAAGGGGTGTGAAAAACTAACGTCTCCTTCTCACCATCAAAAACGGTACAATTTTAGAGGGTTTGGGGTTCAAAATTAAGTGTTTGACCTGCATTCTATCAAATTGAGTCTAGGCCAGTGGTAATGGTGGATAAATATAATTCAGCACTCTACCAATTAAAAAACTAGAGGTAGCCACCAGTGCTGGCCAATCCACCCAACAAATCACCCTGATGCAGAAACCTTAGTAGTATATCACATTAAATTAACACAGCCACTGTTGGTAGCATTCACTCAAATAATACAGATAAGATTACCTGTATTTGATGACCCGTCAAGTTTGGTTTTGATCAGGACTGATAAAATTTTAATTTCAAGGTCACTGTGACCTTGATCTTTGGCACAATGACCTAAAAAATACATGGGGTTCTTCCTCCCATTATGCCCGATCCACATGCCAACTTTGGTTTCGATCAATCAAACATTTAAATTAAAATAAATAAAACTTTAAATTCAAGATCACTGTGACCTTTACCTTTGACACAATAGTGCAGAAATAAATAGGTTTCTTCTTTTCATTATGCTCATATTAACTCAACCCATAAGCCAAGTTTAGTTTTGATCAGGCAAGCAAACTTTCAATTAGAGAAGCCAACTTAAGTAAATGTTTAAGTTCAAAGTCACTGTGACCTTGACCTTTGGCACAATGACCTCCAAAAAAATAGGGTTCTTCATCTCATCATGTCTAACCCACATGCCAAGTTTGGTTTCAAGTGGAACTTCAGTTACAGAACGGCAATCAACCCTAATAAATAAAAGTGTCAATGACACTGTAGCTTAACTTGTGTGTTGTGTTTGATGAAAAGGATAATGTTCAATGTTTATGAAAGGATTATGAAATAAGACGAGAATTGTGATAATTGGGAATATGTTCATTTCTGTTCCCTGTGTGCTATGTTTATGATAAAAATAATATGAGGTGCACACTGTACTAAAGAGCTGAGGGGAGGGTTAATATGACCTCACAGTTAATGTATGTGGCCCTCACAGTTAACATATATCAATAAAAGTTACCAAGTTACAGTGAAATTATTCCAAAACGAGTCATCCTATCAAGTTACATTAAAATCCCCTCATAAATATGGCCTGTAGACTGTGCTAAAGGTTTTCGGGCTTCGGGCCCCTGTAGCCGTCAGTTTCCCAATTGCGTCCAAAGGGGACGTTCTCATCTAGACATTATACAAAGTCAATCTACCAAGTTACAATGAAATCCCTTAATAAATATGACCTGTAGACTGTGCTAAAGGTTTTCGGGCTTTGGGCTCTGGCAGCCATCATGGTTGAATGATCGCAACCAAAAGGGGACATTCTCATCTGGACACTATTTGGAGTCATCCTACCAAGCTACAATGAAATCCCTTCATAAATATGACCTGTAGACTGTTCTAAAGGTTTTTGGGCTTTGGGCCCCTGAAGCCGTCACAGTTGCCCAATCGTGTCCAAAAGGGGACGTTCTCATCTAGACATTATATGAAGTCAACCTACCAAGTTACAATGAAATCCCTTCATAAATATGACCTGTAGACTGTGCTAAAGGTTTTCAGGCTTCAGGCTCGGGCAGCCATCATGGTTGAATGATCGCAACCAAAGGGGACAATCTCATCTGGGCATCATCTGGAGTGATCCTGCGAAGTTACAATGAAATCCCTTCATAAATATGACCTGTAGACTGTACTCAAGGTTTTCGGGTGTCGGGCACCTGTAGCCATCACATTTGACCAATCACGACCAAAAGGGGATGTCATCATCTAGGCATTATATGGAGTCAATCTAACAGGTTACAATGAAATCCTTCTATAAATATAACCTTTTGCCTATGCTAAAGGTGTTTGGGCTCGAGCACCCATCAAGGCTGAATGATCACGGCCAAAATGGGACGTTCTCATCTAGACATTATTTGGAGTCATCCTACCAAGTTACAATGAAATCCCTTCATAAATATGACCTGTAGACAGTGCCAAAGGTTTTCGGGCTTCGGGCACCTTTAGCCGTCAAAGTTGCCCAATCATGTCCAAAAGGGGACGTTCTCATCTAGACATTACATGAAGTCAACCTACCAAGTTACAATGAAATCCCTTCATAAATATGACCTGTAGACTGTGCTTAAGGTTTTCGGGCTTCGGGCTCGGGCAGCCATCATGGTTGAATGATCGCAACCAAAGGGGACAATCTCATCTGGGCATCATCTGGAGTGATCCTGCGAAGTTACAATGAAATCCCTTCATAAATATGACCTGTAGACAGAGCAAAAGGTTTTCGGGCTTCGGGCACCTTTAGCCGTCACAGTTGCCCAATCATGTCCAAAAGGGGACGTTCTCATCTAGACATTATATGAAGTAAACCTACCAAGTTACAATGAAATCCCTTCAAAAATATGACCTGTAGACTGTGCTAAAGGTTTTCGGGCTTTGGGCTCGGGCAGCCATCATGGATGAATGATCGCAACCAAAGGGGACAATCTCATCTGGGCATCATCTGGAGTGATCCTGCGAAGTTACAATGAAATCCCTTCATAAATATGACCTGTAGACTGTGTTCAAGGGTTTCGGGCACCTGTAGCCATCACAGCTGACCAATCACGACCAAAAGGGGATGTCATCATCTAGGCATTATATGGAGTCAACCTAACAGGTTACAATGAAATCCTTCTATAAATATAACCTTTTGCCTATGCTAAAGTTTTTTGGACTCGGGCACCCATCAAGGCTGAATGATCACGGTCAAAATGGGACGTTCTCATCTAGACATTATTTGGAGTCATCCTACCAAGTTACAATGAAATCCCTTCATAAATATGACCTGTAGACTGTGCTAAAGGTTTTCGGGCTTCGGGCACCTTTAGCCGTCACAGTAGTCCAATCATGTCCAAAGGGGACGTTCTCATCTAGACATTATATGAAGTCAACCTACCAAGTTACAATGAAATCCCTTCATAAATATGACCTGTAGACTGTGCTTAAGGTTTTCGGGCTTCGGGCTCGGGCAGCTATCATGGTTGAATGAACGCAACCAAAGGGGACAATCTCATCTGGGCATCATCTGGAGTGATCCTGCGAAGTTACAATGAAATCCCTTCATAAATATGACCTGTAGACTGTGCTCAAGGTTTTCGGGCTTCAGGCACCTGTAACCATCACAGTTGACCAATTATGACCAAAAGGGGATGTCATCATCTAGGCATTATATGGAGCAGGGTTCCCCCAGGTTAAAATCTTTGAAATTCAAGGCCATTCCAGGCCATTTCTCGGCAATTTTCGTGGATTTTCAAGGCCCCCATTTATGAAATTCAAGGCTTTTCAAGGCCGAGGCTGGCAAAGTACCCTAAATTATCAGATAACGACTAGAAACTTTCTCTTATATTTCCCTTTGTTGGTAATTCTAACACTTGACATCATTTCTTGGAAAACTCTTTCTAAAAGCTATCCAAGCAAATGATATCACTGATTAGAGGTGGCACAATAGCTATGTCTCTTGTACATATACCACTATTCTAACTGAATACTTACTGAATGCAAATGAATTGATGTCATCCTTTCTCCCAATGAGTAAACTACATGATACATGTAAATGACACATTTCGTAACCCACAATGTCTCCGGAAATGTCATTCGAAAAGCAAAATGTAATTCCGTTGTGGGAAGTGTACCTTCCAACAAGCTTGGATTAAATCGACTGCATACTATAACTGGTTACTGCCTGTTCCAGTTGAACGGTATTCAGATAATGCAGTAAGTGTCGAAAAGTTTTTAATGTTTCATACATGGGCGAATCATCCTTAAAATCGCACATGTTAACATTTGAGGTGAATAAGACAATAACACTTTCATTTGGAAATCGGAATCCAGCGTGATGGCAACTGCCCGTGCCAGGACTTTAAGATGACGTTGTGGCAAATTCATCAGACATACATGCTTCGGAAATACTCAAATAGTTCAACTGAACAATCATCCATTTGTAATATTTTCAATATGAATAAATTATCCTCGCATGTGCGCTCAGCATTCAAACAGGCAGAATTTACAATAAATCTTCCCATTGGCTTAAATATACACCACTGTGCTCGCCCACATCAATAGCAACCATTCACAATGCTTGATTCAAAGGATTTCAGTGTCACATCACTGCAAATTTCTAATGCACGCATTGCACTGCCGTATATACTCCAAAATATGACCGGATTAATAAACCACACAGTTACATTTGCTGTAAATGCTGTAAAATATGTTCAGATTAAATTACGCATCATAAAATTCTCCGATTTTCAAGGCTTTTCAAGGTTCCCATTGGAAATTCAAGGCTTTCAAGGCCTTGAATGACCTTTTGACGAATTCCAGGCTTTTCCAGGTTTTCAAGGCCCCGCGGGAACCCTGTGGAGTCAACCTTACAGGTTACAATGAAATCCAACTATAAATATAACCTTTTGCCTATGCTAAAGGTTTTTGGGCTCGAACACCCATCAAAGCTGAATGATCATGGCCAAAATGGGATGTTCTCATCTAGACATTATTTGGAGTCATCCTACCAAGTTACAATGAAATCCCTTCATAAATTTGACCTCTAGACTGTGCTGAAGGTTTTTGGGCTTTGGGCCCCTGCAGCCGGCACAGTTGCCCAATCACGCCTAAAAGGTGACTTTCTCATCTAGACAATGTATGAAGTCAACCCACCAAGTTACAATGAAATTCCTTAATAAATATGTCCTGTAGACTGTGGTAAAGGTTTTCGGGTTTTGGGCTCGGGCAGTCGTCACGGTTGGCAGATCATGCCCAAATGGGGAAATTCTCATCTAGACATCATAAGGAGTCATCCTACCAAGTTACAATGAAATCCCTCCACATTAAACATGACCTGCAGACTGTGCTAAAAGTTTTTGGGTTTCGGGCTTGGGCAGCCATCACGGTTGATAGATCATGCCCAAAAGGGGACATTCTCATCTAGGCATTATACAGAGGCATCCTACCAAGTTACAATGAAATCCCTTCATAAATACGACCTGTAGACTGTGCTAATGGTTTTCGGGTTTTGGGCTCGGGCAGCCATACTGGTTGCCCGATCGCGACCAAAAGGGGACATTCTCATCTAGACATGACCCCAAACCTGCATAGGAAATTTCGTGACGATCAGACAAGAACTGCGGGGTGTAGCCCGTGCTAAAGGAAAATGTGAACAGACGTCACAGACTAACAGACTCACAGACTAACAGACTTCCGCATGCATGATGGCAATAGCTTATCTTGACTATGTCAAGTTAAGCTAAAAATTAAAGTCCAGGGTGACTGTGACCTTGCCCATTGGCACAAGGATCCCAAAATGAATAGGTTTCTTCCTCTCATCAAAATAATAATTTTAAATAATAATTTTAAAGCCCAGAATCCACACAAATAAAATAGAAACAAACTACAACTTTACCAAAACAAGTATGTAAGTGTGACTTGGCGAGTAACGAGGCAATCCTCACTGACTCAGTCACACTCACGCACCTGGTAATGTAAGTTTATGACAAAATTAAAAGACCACTGAAGGAAATGACTTTCGAAAAAGGTAGGTTTCAGTACCAGACTTGAATGATTCAAGTGATTTACTATTTTTTATGTCATCATGCCTACATGCCAAGTTTGGTTTCAGTCGGTCAAGCGGAACTTTAATTACAAAGTGGAAACCAACTCTGATAAAAAATTAAAGTTCACAGCCACTGTGACCTCGACCTTTGGCACAATGATCCTAAAATGAATATGGTTCTTCTTCTCATCATACCCAGCCCACATGCCAAGTTTGGTTTCAGTCAGCCAAGCGCAATTTTAGTTAAAGAGTGGAAACCAACTCAGTCAACAGATGGATGGATAGACTGGCGGACAGATGGATGGACAAACAGATGGATGGACGGATGGATGGATGAACAGTGCCAAGTCTATATCCCCAAAAACATTTTCAGGGGGATAAAACACTGACAAAAGAGAGTGCAAGGAGATTGGGGTTATCTTGGCTCAAAAGGGTTATGCAATTTTTTTCGCATAACCTTTATGGGGTCATCTTAAATTTTCAATTTGTACATCCATGGAGATTATCTTTCCCATATTACCAACCTTGCTGGAATGGGCCAAAATCTGCAAGGGCAAAACAAACCATTGTCAGATTTTCTCAATTAACTTGCAGTTCAGATCCCTGAAATGCTTTCATGATGAACATGAAAGCAATTGGAGTAGTGTATTGGGATAGGGCTTTAAATGTAATCCTCACGGCCCACATGTTCAAATCTGAAGACTCCATTGCTACCCCTAAATAAGGCTCCAGTTGCTTTATTTGAACAAACATGTAAATCATCACCACAAATATGATGTACAGCTGGGAGGTTTTGCTTTTTCAGATTCAGTTTCAGTTCGGTGTCAGGAAAAAATCTTGTTTTTGGTTCAGCTTTTCTATGTGTGAAGAAGAAAACAACACTTCAGGCTCATTAACTTGGAAAAAAATCTGCAATAGTTTATATAACTAGGGCTGCACGATATTCAAAACAGAATACCAGTATCGGTATTCAAAACAAGAGGCCCCCAAGGGGCCTTAATCACTAACCGGCAAAAGTGGTTCAAAGAAGTGTTTGGGGTCACATTCAGTTAGACATGGTTCATCAACACGAAAAAGGAATGAAGCCATGCAAAGGCAAATTTTATGGAAATGGATCTGAACAAACCTGAATCTAACATGCTCCCCCTGCCCCCCCAACCCTGCCCATAGAGAGCCCAAATAATAAGCCAGAGACTCAAATTGAACAAACTTGAATGATCCCTCTATATATAGATAGGATTCTGACTGGTGGATCTGAAGAAAAAGATTTTTAAAGAAATTTCCTCAAATTGCACGAAGTTAAACTTTGGGCTCCAATAGAGAGACCAAATACTCACTCAGGGACCCGATTTGTACAAGCTTGAATCTGACCCCCCTATAGATGTTGTATACCAAATATGAAAGCATTCTGACTGGTGGATCTGAAGAAGAAGATTTTTAAAGAAATTTCCTCATATTTCACTAAGTTAAAATTCGGGCTCCTACAGGGAGCCCAATTATTAACCCAGGGACTCGATTTGAACAAACTTGAATCTGACCCCAATAGAGATGTTATATACCAAATATCAAAAGGTTTCTAAATGATGGTTCTGGAGAAGAAGATTTTTTTAATTTTAAAAAAACATTTATGGGTGCCATCAGAATAATGCCCCTTGTGGTGCCCCCTGTAGACGTGGAAAGTTTATTTGTACAAACTTGAATTGACATATGATAAGGAACATGCACTCCAAATCTGGTTCAATTTGGTCCAGTCGTTTGGGAGGAGAAGTCGATAATGTAAAGTTCACGACAGACGACGGATGGCAAGTGATAAGTTAAGCTCCCTTCGGTGAGCTAAAAATATCATGGTACACCAGTATATCGAATACTGTTCAGATATCTGAACATAAGTACCACAATCGAGACTTGAGGCATCAAAGTCAGAATGAATCTGCATGCCTTGATGGTGCAGTTTGAAAAACCTTTACCCAATGCAGACGATATCAAAATTTTTTATTTTAAATATTAGTTTATCAATTTTTCCAAAAATTTCTACAAAACAATATCATGTGATCCCTCATATGAACGAGCTCATTCCAATGAGGGGTCACATGAAATAGTTTTTTTGAAATTTTTTAAAATTAATTTTTCAACTGCTGAATTTGTATATTACATGGGCACATGCGGACGATTTCTTGGGTAAAGCGATAATATTATTCATTCAGAGCTACAGTTAAAAAACTCAAGACATCTTGAAAATTAAATTGTGGGTAAATAAATAATGACGATAAACAATATTTTTGTAATTACACAAGTATTCAATCAATATTGGTTTGAATACCAGTATATATCGGTTTATCGATATACCGTACAGGCCTATATATGACCCCACTCACCATCAAAAGCTCTGTCTGTTAACATCTCCATTGGGTTCAGCCTAACTTCCCTTTCATCATTAGCAGGGGTTCTAGGGGATCATCTGCTAAATCTATTGAGTCAGAAAAAAATCAATCAGAGTAAACATGAATAAAGTTTGTCTGGTCTGTGTTATGTTCTCATCGTCACATTTTCTTCCTATTAACTCATCTGGTGGATGAATCAATAAGGGAGAACATGTGACAATGAGAACACAATGTAGGACAGACTAAATGACGAGAGTCCTTAGGGGCCACTTGTCCAGTTCCCTCCCAGTAAGATAGTTTTATCAGTTTATGCACAAACACATTCAAAACGTTCCTCCAGCTTTTACTGGGACCAGTGGTTGGTTTTCTGGTTTGCCACAAAAAATGGAACCAAACTGGAAACCAAACAAAAAAATGCCCAGTTCCAATAGGTTATAGTAAAACCTATCTTGAGAGACCACTGTCTTAGTTTAAACAATATTTTATTTGTTAAGTATGCTATATGTTACAGGATTGAACACCAAAACAAAAGTAACAGCATAAATAGTGAACATCAAAAAATATAACATATACAGAAAAAAGACCATATTGGTATGTAATGGGGGGATCTGACAGAAAGCTAGGAGCTTATTTTCGTCATATCCCGGGTCGTTCATAAATTAACATGAAAAAGTGGTATAATATAGTAGATGTACTCATATATATTGCCGCCTGGAACCCATGACCTATGGTCGATCACCAACTTGATCACCAGCCATGTGCCAAGTTGGGGCACCGCACCCATACACAGCGAGGGCCACCTAGAGGCCCTAAGAATGTGGACCTGGGAGCAAACACCTGAGAGATCATTCAAATTTGATCTGACAGCATCGTATTGGCAAAAGCAGGTAACCGCGAGTGCAAGGACATGACACCCTGGCCAGGGACAAAACTGGTGAGAAAGTTGGTAGTAATTCTAGGCTGCATAGAAAGATAAGCATGGGGAGTTAACTACCAGGCGGTGATACATAATACTATTTAAACCTTGCATGTGAATAAAGGAAAAGGTGAAAAGAAAGTACAACTAAGAGGAGCAATAGAAACACATTACATTGCCTTCACATTCAAGAGACTCGTAAGTAAGCAGCAGAAGCATCATTAGTTAGAAGTGAGGCAGAAGCAGCCTTGGTGGTGATCCATTCAAAGAAAAGGTCAAGGAGAGTAGGATTATACGAATGGAGGTAAGATCTCCATATAGTAGTAATCGTACGTGGTGATTTGATCCTCAGCAGTCAATGGAAACGCACACTTGACAAAATGAAGTCATGCACCACCTCAAAAACAAGACAGTTTTCCTGATTGTTCAAGAATTCAGATCCAAAAAGGAGTGTTGATACGTTTATAGTAAATGGGAGAAGGTTGATAGTACTATAATGGACATTTGAGTACATTGGACAATGAAGAAAACAAGAGGCCCCAGGGGGCCTGAGGGTGCTCACCTGACATGGTAGCCTAAATATCAACCCAGAGAATTGATTTCAACAAGTTGCATCTGCTCCTCCTAAGAAAAGCTTATACCAAATATCCAAAGATTCTGACCAGTGGATCTAAAAAAAAAAAGATTTAAAGAATATTCCTCATATTAAGTTATAATTCAGGCTCCCACAGGGAGCTCATATATGAACCCAGGGACTTGGCTTTAACAAACTTGAATCTCACCCCCCTAAGGATGCTGCACAACAAATATCAAAACATTCCGACTGCTGGATCTGAAGAAGAAGATTTTTAAAGAAAATTCCTCATTTTGAACTAAGTTACAATTCGAGCTCCCACAGTGAGTCCAAATATGGACCTAGGGACATGGCTTGAACAAACTTGAATCTCACCCCCTAAGGATGCTGCATACCAAATATCAAAACATTCTGACTGATGGATCTGACGAAGATTTTTAAAGAAAATTCCTCATTTTGAACTAAGTTGTCAGTCTGTCTACCACAGTGAGCCCAGATATGAACCCAGGGACTTGGCTTGAACAAACTTGAATCTCCCCCCCCCCCCCCCCCCCCCCCCTTAAGCATGGTGCATACACAATATCAGAAGATTCTGCATGCTGGATCTTGAGAAGAAGATTTTCAAAGAAATTTGCCTGAAATGGCCCTATACTGAGCCCAAATATAAACCCAGGGGGGGCGATTTGAACAAACTTGAATCAGATCCACCCCACAATGTTGCATACCAAATATCAAAAGATTCTGCCTGCTCAATCTGGAGAAGATTTTTTAAGAAATTTGCCTGAAATGCTCTGAGTTCGAATTCAGGCTTCTATAGTGAGCCCAAATATGAATCCAGGGGGCCGATTTGAACAAACTTGAATCAGATCCACCCCACAATGTTGCATACCAAATATGAAAAGATTCTGCCTGCTGGATCTGGAGAAGAAGATTTTTTAAGAAATTTGCCTGAAATGCACTAAGTTCGAATTCGAGCTTCTATAGTGAACCCAAATATGAATCTAGGGAGCCAATTTGAATAAATTTGAATCAGGTCCACCCCACAATGTTGCGTACCAAATATCAAAACATTCTGCCTGCTAGATCTGGAGAAGAATATTTTTTAAGAAATTTGCCTGAAATGCACGAAGTTCAAATTTGGGCTCCTATACTGAGCCCAAATATAAACCCAGGGGGGCCGATTTGAACAAACTTGAATCAGATCCACCCCACAATGTGCTTACCAAATATGAAAAGATTCTGCCTGCTGGATCTGGAGAAGAAGATTTTTTAAGAAATTTGCCTGAAATGCACTAAGTTCGAATTCAGGCTTCTATAGTGAGCCCAAATATGAATCTAGGAAGCCGATTTGAACAAACTTGAATCAGATCTACCCCACAATGTTGCATACCAAATATGAAAAGATTCTGCCTGCTGGATCTGAAGAAGAAGATTTTTTAATAAATTTGCCTGAAATGCACTAAATTCGAATTTGGGCTTCTATAGTAAGCCTGAATATGAATCCAGGGGGCCGATTTGAACAAACTTGAATCAGATCCACCCCGCAATGTTGCATACCAAATATGAAAAGATTCTGCCTGCTGGATCTGGAGAAGAAGATTTTTGAAGAAATTTGCCTGAAATGCACAAAGTTTGAAATCGGCCTCCTATACTGAGCCCAAATATGAACCCAGGGGGCCGTTTTGAACAAACTTGAATCAGATCCACCCCACAATGTTGCATACCAAATTTCAAAAGATTCTGCCTGCTGGATCTGGAGAAGAAGATTTTTTAAGAAATTTGCCTGAAATGCACTAAGTTCAAATTTGGGCTCCTATACTGAGCCCAAATATAAACCCAGGGGGTCGATTTGAACAAACTTGAATCAGATCCACACCATAATGTTGCTTACCAAATATGAAAAGATTCGGCCTGCTGGATCTGGAAAAGAAGATTTTTTAAGAAATTTGCTTGAAATGCACTAAGTTCGAATTCGAGCTTCTATAGTGAGCCCAAATATGAATCTAGGAAGCCGATTTGAACAAATTTGAATCAGATCCACCCCACAATGTTGCATAACAAACATCAAAAGATTCTGCCTGCTGGATCTGGAGAAGAAGATTTTTTAATAAATTTGCCTGAAATGCACTAAGTTCGAATTCGGGCTTCTAAAGTAAGCCCGAATATGAATCCAGGGGGCCGATTTAAACAAACTTGAATCAGATCCACCCCGCAATGTTGCATACCAAATATGAAAAGATTCTGCCTGCTGGATCTGGAGAAGAAGATTTTTGAAGAAATTTGCCCGAAATGCACTAAGTTCGAATTCGAGCTTCTATAGTGAGCCCAAATATTAATCTAGGGAGCTGATTTGAACAAACTTGAATCAGATCCACCCCACAATGTTGCATTCCAAATATCAAAAGATTTTGCCTGCTGGATCTGGAGAAGAAGATTTTTAAAGAAATTTGCCTGAAATGCACTAAGTTCGAAATCGGGCTCCTATACCGAGCCCAAATATGAACCCAGGGGGCCGATTTGAACAAACTTGAATCAGATCCACCCTACAATGTTGCATACCAAATATCAAAAGATTCTGCCTGCTGGATATGGAGAAGAAGATTTTTTAATCTTTTTCCCATTGCCTACAGTGTTAAAAAGTGCTGACTCAGCACTTTTTCAAAGTCCTGAAAAAAGTACCTTGTGATCAAACCGATAGGGATTTTTTTTAACCATTCTATTCTACTGGATAAAAGTAAGCTTTATACAAAATAAGAATTCTCTGTGCCGCGTAGTTTTGGAGATATGGCAGTTTTAAGGTTTTTCCTATTTTTAGCTCCTGAGGTTCCCATGGGGCAATGAGAAAAAAATTTTTTGCATCAATCAACTACCTATGACCCATTATCATCTCATATCAAATTTGGTTCAAATCAACCTCACGGTTCAGAAAATAGAAATTTTAGGCGCGGCCAAAATTTTTGCCCCTCCCATAACGAAGGCAAATAATGCCCGACAAACTTCTCTTGAACAAACTTGATTCTAAACCTCAAAAGGACTCTGTATACCACATATCAAGTCTCTGCTACTGGTGGTTCATCAGAAGAAGATTTTCAAAAAATTTGGCCTTTTTTTCCCCACATCTCTGCTCAATATGAGCCGAAACCTAATTTGGATAAAAATCAAAATGCCCCTATATAACCATCACTTACATGAAATTTAATTAAAATGTGGCCAGTGGTTTAGGAGAAAGAGGCTCAAACACCACCTTCACGCAGGACGACGGACGACAGACGACGGACGACGGACGAAGAGTGATAAGAAAAGCTCACCCTGACTTTCAGACAGGTGAGCTAAAAATGCTCTGGTGTCTCGCACATCCCACACTGACAGGAGGGGGTTGGTGACAGATGAGAATTAAGGTTATTACAACGCAATCGCAACCTGCAGTGATATATTTGGGCTGCGCATGATTTCGCGCCACTGTAAAACACAGGTGGTCGCTGATTTCCAACATTTAGGAAAGTCTTGAAATTGATCAGTGATGAGTTCTCGCAGACAGATAAAGGGAGCTTGTTCCATTGAACCCTGACACTCGGGATAAAAGAAGACTGATACAATTGAGCCCGACAAAAAGGAACACTGTGGTTTGACATGGTTGGAGGTTGAGTGATAGATTTGACGATGAGACGATTGGGGGCACCTTATTGGCAATATATGAGGGTGACATATGGTGATACATTTTGAAGTACTGTAACAGCTTGTGTTGGCGACGACTTTCTTGAAGAGAGTCCCAACATGTTTCGGAATAAAGCAAAGACTAACTTCAACTAACAGTTGCCCCTATAAGGATCCTTGCGGCTGCGATCTGTACTTTCTCTAGCTCGGCGTTATGAGCTGCTCAACAATTATCCCAGACAGCATCAGCGTATTCGAGTAGAGGCCTAACAGGGGCAAAGTATATTTTCTCTAGAACGCTGCGATCGAGATTGAATTTCTGCTTCCTCAGTAGGTCTAAGCGAGACCAGGCTCTAGAGCAGATATGGTCAATATGGTCATTCCATGTACAGGTGCTATTTAATATGACTCCTAAATGTTTAGGATTACTGACTTGGAACATCCATGAATCACCTAAGATAGAGGTGGATGAATAGTGGTATTGCATTTGCATAATATAAGCATTCTCCCTGTTTTACTGGGATTAAACTCAACCAACCATGTCTTAGCCCAACATTCTATTGTGGCAAGATCATGGTTGATTAATCTCGAAGCTTGTTTTGGATTCTCTACAATCAGATATAGGGAAGTATCATCTGCAAATAGGCGTATGTTAAGGAGTAAGCCCTCGGTTATATCGTTAATATATATAATTAATATAAGGAACAATAAAGGTCCAAGTATCAAAACTTGTGGAACACCAGCAGTAATGGTTCTCCAAGTAGATGCGTCGGACCCTATCACAACTTGTTGCGACCTATCCGATAGGTACGATTTCAAGAACAACAGAAAAAAAGAAAAGAAGAATTACTAAAGATTCACCTATTGGAAATAAATAAATAAATAAATAAATAAATAAATAAATAAATAAATAAATAAATAAATAAATGATACCAGTACATGTGAATGGCATGTGTTACTACAATCATGTATCACTGTGAATCAAATGAGAATATATTATCAAGTTATCACAGTGTAAAGTTGAACGCATATGGTATCCTTACCTGTGACAGCACATCAATAATCTTAGTTTTCTTGTTAACATGTACATATCAAAAATGGAAGCATTTGGAGCTGTGGTTTGATAGAACTTAGGTCACATGACACACTTAAATTTTATTCCAGGGGTTCGGCATGATTAACCCTTTACCCAACCTAATAGTTAAAACCGGCAAGCAATATTCACAATGAAAGTGTCAATGACATTGTAGCTCAACTTGACAGTGTGTTATGTTTGATGAAAAGGATAATATGCAATGTTTATGAAAGGATTATGAAAAACGACAAGAATTGTGAAAATTGAGAATATGTTAATTTCTGTTCCATGTATGCTATGTTTTCAATAACTAGAAGCACTGTCAAAGTGCCGAAGCTGCGACGAATCGTGCAACGCCAATGATGTTTTAAAACTCTTTGGTGACAAAAAAACTCAGTGACAAAAAACTTGTTGGTGACAAGTCCATAAATGTGACAGAAATTATCCGAATGACATGCACTATTGAGATGGTGTAGACATCATGAAGATACACTTGCATACCAAGTATGGTGTCATTCCATCAAGTATTTTAGGAGTTATGGTGTTTTTTAAACTTGTTGGTGACAGACCAACAGACAGACAGACAGACTGACATTGCCACATATAGAGTTGCTCGCCGCAGCTAAAAATAATTTGAGGTGTAGACTGTACTAAAGAATTGAGGGGTGGGTTAACGTTGCCCTCACAGTTAATGTATGTCAACCAAAGTTACCAAGTTACAGTGAAATTATTCCCAAATGAGTCATCCTATCAAGTTACAATGAAATACTTCATAAATACGGCCTGTAGACTGTGCTAAAGGTTTTCAGGCTTCAGGCCTGTGTAGCCATCACGGTACACCGACTGCAACCAACAGGGGACGTCCTCATCTAAAAATTATACTGAGTCATCCTACCTAGTTACAATGAAATCTCTTCATAAATACAACCTGTAGTCTGTGCTAAAGATTTTCGGGTTTTGGGCTCGGGCAGCCATCACGGTTGAATGGTCACGACCAAAAGAGGACATTCTCATCTAGACATTATCTGGAGTCATTCTACCAAGTTACAATGCAATCCCTTTATAAATACGACCGGTAGACTGTGCTAAAGGTTTTCAAGCTTTGGGCCTGTGTAGCCGTCACAATTGACCGATCACGACCAAAATGAGACATTCTCATCTAGACATTATATGGAGTCATCATACCAAGTTACAATGAAATCCCTCTATAAATACAACCTGTAGACTGTGCTAAAGGTTTTTGGGGTTTTGGGCTCGGGCAGCCATCACGGTTGACAAATCGCGACCAAATGGGGAAGTTCTTATCCAGACATCATACAGAGTCATCCTACTAAGTTACAATGAAATCCCTCCATATTAAATACGACCTGTACACTCTGCTCAACGTTTTGGGGTTTCAGGCTTGGGCATCCGTCACTGTTGACAGATCAAGACCAAAAGGGGACATTCTCATCTAGACATTATACAGAGTCATCCTACCAAGTTACAATGAAATCACTTCATAAATACAACCTGTAGACTGTGTTAAAGGTTTTCGGGTTTTGGGCTCAGGCAGCCATCACGGTTGACCCATCACGACCAAAAGGGGATGTTCTCATCCAGACATGACCTCAAACCTGCCTATTAAATTTTGTGATGATCGGACAAGAACTATGGGGTGTAGCCTGTGCTAAAGGAAAATTTGAACAGACTTACAGACTAACAGACTTTCGCACACGTGATGGCAATAGCTTTTTTGACTTCGTCAAGTTAAGCTAAAAATTACCATTCAATTTTCATTATTTTTTTGTCTCAAAAAAATGTAGTTTATGACCCCCTCCTTGGAAAGAGTTTGTGGAGCTCATTCCAATGAGGCATCATAAGCTAAGTTTTTGACATAAAAAAATTAGTTATTCATGAATTTTGTTGGCAAGTGTCGTTTGCCTTTCATATTAGGTAAAGGATTAAACTTGTATATCGCCCACAAAAATGTTATGTATCAAACATGAATGCATTTGGAACAGTGGTTTGAGAGAAGATGATTTTAGGTCTTCTCTTTTACCACTAGTGTTAAAACCTGATACTCCCATGACACCCCTAAATTTGATGTTAAGGGATCAAATTCCCCTCAATTTGAACAAACTTGCGAATCATCCTTACATGTATGTTTTATATCAACCATGAAAACATTTGGGGCAGCAGTTTGAGGGAAGAAGATTTTAGTTTTCTCCATTACTTATTTATTGGAGTTTAAGGTCACATATTTCTGCACAGCAAATAATCATGATCTCAACATCGAGATAAAGTCAAGTCCAGAACTAGCATACCCATGTTGCCTATTTTAGAAAGACTTCCACCCAGACATTAGTTACTGGGTCCTCCTATTTTACCAGTAAAACAGAGCTTGTTTACCACAGTAAATACTGTTCTATTCCCTGGTGTTCCCACAGGGAAAGTTTTACCCATTACTGCCAGTGTTAAAACCTGATGCCCCATGACAATGCTAAAATTGATGGAAAGAGCTCAACTTGTGAATCAACCTTATAAATATGTGATATATCAAACATGGAACCATTTTGAGTAGTGGTTAGGGAGAAGATTATTTTTAATCCTTACCCAAGCCACAGGATATCAAAATTTATTATTTTAATCATTATTATTTTAATTATTTTTAAACAAAAATTTCAAAATGAAAGTGTCAATGACACTGTAGCTCAACTTGTTAAGACATGTACATGTATAGTATGTGACACTGCAATGACAAACATCTAGGTAATGACCTGATAACAAAGGTACATATAAAGTATTGTAACGGTCTGTACATAAATACTGACTGTAGCCTGTAACAAATGTATATATAAAGTATTGTAAAGGTGGGTGACAGTCAGATGCTAAACTAGAAAAGAAGTCCCAGTCTGACTGAACCCCAAAATATTTGTTCTCATGGCACAGTGATAACAAAGGCACTCCAAAACACACTCGTTCCTGTCCCAAGGTGATAACAAAGGTACCCATGAAGTTTCGTGAAGATCAGTTCATAAATTCAAGCCGTGTAGAAGATGTGACAAAAAACTGATTGGACCTAATTTCGGTACAAAATGGCCACTGGCAGCCATCTTGAATTTTGGACCGCACCGAGAAACACCCGTTCTCGTCCCAAGGTGATAATAAAGGTACCCAAGAAGTTTCGTGAAGATTGGTTCATAAATACAGCCTCTAGCCCGAGCCGTATTGACATGTGCACTTACTGTGTACAAGTAGCAGTGAATAAATCAAGATTCTTCTAATTTGCATAATTTCTGCACGAGAAAAAAACCCGTACTATATGTGACGTATTCCATGTTACTAAACATTCATACAAACCTTTATTCAAATCAGAACTTTCATACAGAAGTTCTGTACAAAAAACTGATTGCACCTATTTTGGTACAAAATGACTGCTGGTGGCCATCTTGAATTCTGGACCACACCCAAAAACATTCGTTCTCATCCCACGGTCATAACAAAGGAGTTTCGTAAAGATCAGTTCATAAATATGGCCTCTAGCCTGAGCCATATAGAAGTTGTGTACAAAAAACTGATTAGACCTAATTTTGGTACAAAATGGCCACTGGTAGCCATCTTGAATTTTGGATCACACACAGAAACACTCGTTCTCGTCCCAAGGTGATAACAAAAGTACCCAAGATGTTTCGTCATAAATATAGACTCTAGCCCGAGCCGTATTGACATGTGTACTTACTGTGTGCAAGTAGCAATTAAAAAATCAAAGTTCATCTAATTTGCATAATTTCTGCACGAGAAAAAAACCTGTATTATATGTCATGTATCCCATGGTACTACACATTCACACAAAAAATGATTCAAATCAGCGCTTTCATATGGGAGTTCTGCACAAAAATCTGATTGCACCTAATTTTGTACAAAATGGCAGCCATCGGCCATCTTGAATTTTGGACCGGACCCAAAAACACTTGTTCCCATCCCACGATGATATCAAAGGTACCCAAGAAGTTTCGTAAAGATCGGTTCATAAATACGGCCTCTAGCCCGAGCCGTAATGACATTTGCACTTACAGTGCTGAAAGTAACACTAAATACATAAAAGTTAGTCTAATTTGCAAAATTTACACACGAGTAAAAAACCTGTATTATATGTGATGTATCCCATGGTACTAAATATTCATACAAAAAATTATTCAAATCAGAGCTTTCGTATGAAAGTTCTGCGCAAAAATCTGACTGCACCTAATTTTGTACAAAATGGCTGCCAGCGGCCAACTTGAATTTCGGATCGGATCCAAAAACACTCGTTCTCGTCCCACGGTCATAACAAAGGTACCCAAGAAGTTTCATAAAGATCGGTTCATAAATACGGCCTCCAGTCGGAGCTGTATTGAATTGTTGATGGACAGATGGACAGACGGACGACTGGCCATGACATAAGCTCAAATTTGACTTACGTCAAAGTTGAGCTAAAAATTAACAAAACCATACCATGTGACCCTCTCATTAGAACGAGCTCGATGAGATCGTTCCAATGAGGGGTCACATGATATGGCTTTGTTGAAACTTTTTGAAAAGTTAAAAAATTTATAGTAATTTATATATTTTTTATACTCACCAATGACCCAGACATAGCTGGTGCTAACTCTTAAAAATACAGGGCCAAACACAAATTTTGCCCCCCAATCCCCAAACTTTGCATCTAAAACCAAAGAAAACATGTCCTGAATTGCCCTCCATACATCACCTCTACTGCACATGCGCAGTGTCAAGGACGTCCCGAAATTGGTGCCATTAATCATTCTTATAACCAGTGCCTGGTAAGCGCTATGTACTCAGCAGGGAGGTATGAGTTCCCAACTCCAGGGAGGGCCATCCCCGTCTGGGTCATTGGTAAGTATAAAAAATATATAAATTACTATAAATTTTTTAACATTTTTATACTGTACCAATGACCCAGACATAGCTGAATAGTAAAAAGGCTGGAGGGCCTAGGACATAGAGGAAATTCCAATAAGCTCAATTATATAAAATAGAGTCATCCCCTCGAGGGGAAAAGGAGTATTAGGCCTTACATGTATCTTTCTTATTTATGATAAATTAGAAAGACACAACACCTTCCATAATTGAGCATCATAACATCCATGTACTCTATTAATATCCAGTATAATCCTTATACTAATAATTTTTAAAGTAAGCCAATAAATAAAGTTAGTCTAGAGAATAGAGACTCTTTATACAAAAGTGTCTGAGGATTGTATAATAAAGCCCGTTTGACATGTGATATATTCAAAAGCTATACTTTAAAAACTATGACTTGAATGAATTTTTAAAACATAAACTTATCACTTAAAAACCATCCAGTAACAGCACAGAATTACTAACTCCGGAGGAGGTATCCCCTTGTTTTCATAATAAAACAGGTGACCCAAGGGAACACCCTCCCCCCCCCCCTTCTCCTTGCCCTGGGTCAAATAGCCCAGAGCGAAGAGGGCAGCAGGACGGAGTCACTGCCGGAACAGAAAGCCTACCTAGCTATAGTAGCAACTGTTAAGTGAATGACATTCTGAGCAGTAGATAATAGACCTAACAATGGAGGCCTCCAGAAATGGACTCAATATTTCTGAGATAAAAATTCATGAATGTGGATGGCTGAGCCCAATGTGCAGCCTTCATAAAATCTATAATAGCGACACTATAAATGTAAGCCCAAGATGTAGAAAGAGCTCTTACTTCATGAGCCGAAAACTCAAGCACAAACTGCTGAGTTAATGATATACCATAAGCAGTACCGATAGTTAATTGAATCCATTAGCAATAGAATGGAGCGTAATGTCCTTCTATTAGGCATCAAAGACAGAAGAAGCTTACGTCCTTACTAATAAACTGATATCTGTTTATAAATACGTAAACTCTAACCGGACAGAGTAAAGGCCTATGCCCGTACGAAGACGGAAGGACCTTAATAACAATAGGTTCCGGATATTTATTAGGAGCCTGATTCTTAACCAAAAATCCAACATTAGTAGTAAAGGAAATAGTGTTTCCGATACTACGAAAGTGAGAATCGTCCACCGATAGTGCATGGAGCTCACTGACTCTTCTGTAGAAGAGAAGACTAAGAGAATAACTGTCTTAAAAGGTCAGAATTTGAAAACTACTGTTTCCAGAGGCTCAAATGATTACTTAGCTAAATAAGAACCGAAGCTAAATTCCGTATAGGAATTTAATCTAAGGATTCTAGGTCTATTTATCGAAAAGTTTCTAACTGACTTAGATAAAGAGACATAAGACTCAATTGTAAACTATCATAGAGTGCATAGGTATGAGATAACATAGACCTACAACCTTAATAGTAACAGGCTGCAGTTGATCTTGTCAAACAAGTATACTAGAAAGTAGCAATGTCAAGTATGGAGGGATCAAAAATATCAACATAATGATCCCTACACCAACGACGGAAGAGCCTCCACTTTAGCCGCATAGTATAGCGAAGAAGAGGTTCTCCTACAGTAAGAAATCGCGTCCATAACTCGTCCTGTACAATGCTTGCCGTGCAAGAAGGACCACACAACGGAATACGTGAAGGTTGCGACCTTGCGGGTTGTGATGGAGTTGACACGATTTCCCCAGCGAAAGAAGATCCTCTCATGGAGGAAGTTTTCGCGGTAAGTCCCACAGTAGACACCTGAGTAAATTTACCCACGGTCTCTGTGAAGACAGAGATGCTATCAACAGAATTGTATTGTGGATGTTTATCTTAGCAATACTTGCTGAATCAACAGCGCTGGAGGATACGCATATCCTATCATTCCGTCCTATTAGATCAATAGAGCGTTAACAACATAAGCTCAGGGATCCGGACATGGAAACACATACGTCTGCAATTGAATAGTGAGTTGTGTCGCAAATAAATTATCATTGGGCGCTCCCATTGATAGCAAATCTGATTGAATACATGTTTGATGGGAGTCCATTCTGACGGCAACAAGCGACTCTTACGTGAAAAGGAGTCTGCTAATACAATCAGACGACCCGGAATATGACGGACCAAAGCAGAACTTGGTGTACTATAACAAACAGATGGATTCTTTCCGTTAAATTGAATAACGGAATCGAATGAGTGCCTCCCTGGTTCCGGAGATACGCAACTACTGTTGTATTAACGAACAGGATTTGGACATGCGTTTCTGAATAATGTTCATTCAATGACATAGTGCAAGCCTAAATAACATCATTTCCTGGAAGTTAAGTGCTTGCCTAGAAACTGCAGAACCCAAAGACCCTGGCACTTCGAATCCGTTGGGATCAATATTGTACCCCAACCTGTTTGACTGGCAACCGTCATAATCATAAAACTCGGATCCGGCAACTGCAGTGGCACTCTCTGAGTCAACCACCGAATGTTTGCCCCAGTCTGAATCTCTTGCTACATTTGATAAACAAGAGAACGTGTATTGCTGAAAAGTTGCCGTCGAAGAGAAGCTTCTCCGAGACCGAAGCGACTCTGAGAGAGTTCTTCACCTTACTATCCACGCGCATGGATGTAACTAGGGCTGCGTCACGTCTAACCAACTCCAGGTTGCCACTGAAGGGCGGAGTTATACGTGGAAAAACTACTGCCCTTGAAAGAAATCACATTGAGGATCATATCCAGGAATTCTTTCTCTTGAAGACGTAATGATAACGCCTCAGTAAGGTGGTCTACGTATGATAAAGCGTCTAAGTTAAGCCTATTAGACAACATTGTTGTTTCCAACATCGTGGTTGGAATTGACATAGACAGTGAAAAAGATAATTCCCAGTCTTCAGCACCGCCGTCTGGACACATATGAACTCTCGGTATGCCCTGTTCTGCCGATATAAATTATTTCCTAGAATTGAAAAAAGGCAGAATAGAGCATTGCGGACAAGAAACTAGACTATCATGCTTGGTAGCAAGCTTATATATAGCGTCGTTAAATAATTCGAATGTTCTAAAGACATTATTGGACTGTGTCGGTAAGTCAGGGACAATGTCCCTGAACCGATCAAAAACTCTGTGTCCAATGACGCTATTAGTCTCTTATCCAGCATCGCAGCAATGTAGTCCGACGGAACAACCTCTGGAAGATATTGCCGGAAGAAATGTATGGCAGCTTCTGTTGTTCCGAAAGGGAAAGCTCGAAATCGTCTGAATCCCTTTCGCCATCCTGTCGGACCCTATAAAGTGTTCGGTCGTCCGAACCTGATGCAACAGCGGAGCGCACCGACCCAGCGCCGTCGGATTATTCCTGATCCGACCGAGAATTGTCGTTTGCTGGGATGCTGCGAAAAACTGTGCTATTTTGGATAGCACATCCGTCACTGAGGCCTGTGGAGAAGCGGTCTTACTATGTATTGCCGCTGGAAGCTCCGTGTTCGTTACCCCGTGCATACTTCTATTATGCGAGTGAACGGAGTGTATAGGCCTCGTGTCCCTTGGCTACCGGATGGCGTGACCTGTTCGCCGTGGAATCACTGAATGACGAAGCTGGCCGGATACTCGAGGTCACGTAGCCAATGTGCGGTCATGTGCACTGCTGTGAGGATGAGGAAGCATTATCGACAGTCTCTCGGACTGTCAATATAACGGAGCGTCCCAAGCGACGGACATATGCTCCGAATGCGAAATGTCTGTACCACAACATCCAGTCCCATATGTTGTTGTACGAGAGAGGGACCTCTCTCGCTCGCAGCCCGGACGGACCTGGACGAGCTAGGAACCAGACTAACAGGCTTCCTCCGATTTGTCCTCTAATCCGTCGTCACTGGGTGTGTACTAAAGTCTATTATAGTGCTCGCATCACCCAAATCTCCTTCCTAGGCCGCAACGGACGAACCCGACTGCCGAACCATTCGATGAATGGACGCTACACCGGGTGAGCTAGCGAATGTCAACTCCGTCGATCCTACTAGGGACCTCTTAGGCGATTGACGTATTCCATGAGCACTTATTGCCGCTAGCTCTTCATTAACTATGACGACAGAGGCACACTTTGAAAGACATCTCAGTAACTTTGCGAACAAGAAACCAGACATGCTTGTTAATAGCAGGCATATAATAACATATATAGCGTCGTTCAATAATTCGAAAGTTGTGTGACATTATTGGACTGTGTCGGAACTGAGGGACGATGTCCCTGAACCGAACCAAAAAATTTCTGTGTCCACCGACGCTATCAGTTTCTTATCCGGCATCGCAGCATTCTGGTCCGACGAAAGAACCTCTAGAAGATAAAGTCCGATGACATACACAGCAGCTTATGTTGTTCCGAAAGGGAAAGCTCGAAATCCTCCGAATCCCTTTCGGTATCCCGTCGGACCGGATGAAATTCTCGGACGTCCGTACCTGCTTCCGCGGAGCGTCCCGATCCAGCGTCGTCGGATAATACATAATGCGACAGAGATTCTGTCGTTGCTGGGATGCTGCGATAAGCTGTGCTATTTGGGATAGCACGTCCGTCACCGAGGCCTGTGCAGTAGCGGTCTTACGATGCTTTGCTGCTGGAAGCTCCGTGTACGTTGACTCCCGCACAGTTTCTTATGCGAACGTCCGGAGTCTGCAGGCCTCGTGTCCCTGGCTACCGGATGGTGTGACCTGGTCGCCGATGATTCTCTGATTGGCGAAGCTGACTGGATATCCGAGGTCACGTAGCCAAGAGTGGTCGTGTGCGCTACCATGAGGATGAGGAAGCCTTATTGACAGTCTCTCCGGACTGACTATATATCGGAGCGTCCCGAGCGGCGGACGTATGCTCCGAATGCGAAACACTTTGTACCACAACATCTGGGGCCAGATGTTGTTGTACGAGAGAGGGGCCTCTCTCGCTCGCAGTCCGGATGGACCTGGACGAGCTAGGAACCGGACTAAAAGGCTTCCTCCGTTCTCTCCTCTAATCCGCCGTCACTGGGTGTGCATTTGATTGATTTATAGTGCTCGCATCACCCAAAACTCCTTCTAGATCGCAACGGACGAACCCGGCTGCCGAACCATTCAATGAATGGACGCTACACCGGGCGAGCTAGCGGACGTCAAAGGCCGTCGAACCTACTAGGGTCCTCTTAGGCAATTGACGTATTTACATGAGCACTTTTCCGCTAGCTCTTCATTAATTGTGACGACGGAGGCACACTTTTGGAAGACATCACGGATACATCACCCTGATCATGATCGTCTGAAATAGAGATTGATAAAGTAGAGTGACACTGTGGGGAAAGGACCGGAATGGCCAATTCCCCACTAACATACCGTGACACACGCTTCCCATGTTGTCATCGAAATTAACACATACAGAACAGGAGTTAGTGCGAGTACACTGACTACATTATACAATGATTATGAAAGTCAGAGGAAGATTTCCTCTTATTACAATTGAACAATATCCCTTCATTGTGAAAAAAAACCAAAGTCCTAGTACTCGCACCAACCCCTGACAATCAAAATACATAACAACATGATCCATTAACATAGAAAAAATAATTGAAATCAAAAAATTTTGAAAAAATATTTTTTCAGAACAGCCCAAGTTTCTGAAAAGTAACGTTGAGCCCCAATGGATCCCAAGCCTAAGTGTGGACAAAAATTCTAAAAATATTTTAAACAATTTATGCAACACTTACGAACAATAATAATGTATCTAGTTATGATTAAATTAACATCAAGATATTATTTCAAGAAATCCCCCCTCACACAGAGGGCTGTTGGAAATGTAAACAATAAGTGTAAAAACACCAGATCAAGACTCCAGGCACCCTGGCCCGAAATCAGTTACCAATAATACACTATCTGATGCAACCCAGAGACTTTCAGGGAAGAAACTGCAGAACATCAGATGGTAGATGCAGAACACTATGCCTAACCACCCATAGGTGAAGACGTAAACATGGGGAAAAGAACAGAATTCATTCTGTTATCCAGCTAAAACTCCCAAGAAATTTTAGTAATAATATTACAGAAAATATGCCAAAAGCATGGGAGAATAGCAAGAGGGGACTTAAAGGAAAGGGAGAGAGGAAAACACTGAACAAGCAGTGTAACTTGATAACAAGAATGACCACAACAGGCTGTTGCCTCGAAAATAGGTAACTTAACATAATTTCATTAAAAAATTTTAAGTTACAGCCCTGATAATTTTCTGTCACTCATTTTTCCTCTCCTCCTTCTATATCCTCCTTAGAATCACCATTTCACTAATATTTATGTGTCTGGCATCATTTAAACTGAGATTTACAAGCACAAAGATCAGTCAGATGTTAACTGATGAAGGGCCAAACAAAGAATGATTAATGGCACCAATTTTGGGACGTCCTTGACACTGCGCATGCGCAGTAGAGGTGAAGTATGAAGGGCCATTCAGGACATGTTTTCTTTGGTTTTAGATGCAAATTTTGGGGATTGGGGGGCAAAATTTGTGTTTGGCCCTATATTTTTAAGAGTTTGCACCAGCTATGTCTGGGTCAGTGGTACAGTATAAAAATATATATTTTGTCAACAGCTTAATTTGAAAATTTACACAGGCGTTTCCTTTGGTAAAGGGTTAAAATGTTTTTTTCCTATTGTCCACAGTGTTAAAGTATGAGGGTCCTATGACCCCTAAATATGACCCACTATGACACATGCAAAAAAAAAAAAAAAATTGTGAGAGACTAAACAAAATTATTTCTCACCTCGAAAACTTAACAAGCATATTCCAGCAAGCCAGAAAATAAGCAGACTGTCATCTGCAAAATGAGGTCCCCAGTGGGTGAATTTAATGATGCTACCCTGCTGTCACTACATTTACCCTCTGTGAACCTCAATCTGAATCACGGTCTCAAAACTCAACAGAAAGAGGCACCCAGAGGATAAATTGGCCCACTGTATGGGATAGTATGATCAAATTCACCCTATGGGGACCTCATTTTGCAAATGTCAGACTGCTTATTTTCAGGCCTGTATTCCAGAGCTCCTAAGCTATGTTTTTATGACAGAAAATAAAATGAAAGTGTCAATGACACTGTAGCTGTAGAAAAGAAATCTTTGAGTCCCTGACTGAACCCCAAAATATTTGTTCTCATAGCACAGTGATAACAAAGGCACCCAAAAACACTTGTTCCTGTCCCAAGGTGATAACAAAGGTACGGATCAGACTCCAACTTTGGGACCAAAACTTCAAATTCTCTTGTCCAACAAATAGCCTAATGTAATCATATATCTGATACTAAAAATATATCTCCAATTTACATAGTATTAGTTTCAACATATGTCCTATGTTTAGAATTTCACCCCTGTGCAATAGTGCAAAACTGTAGAGCGCAACCTGAGAAATGTTACCTTCATATTGTATCAAGAACATTAAACCAGAAGCTACTACATAAATAGTAATATGTAGTAACTTTTATAACAAAAAGTTGCATGAAATAATGATCAGTCGCTGTAATCTCTAGTAAATAAATTTTTCTATACTGTTAAATGATGAAGATATTTATGCATTTTGCTACATTTTGACAGTTTGCATTCTGTGGCTTTGCAGTTATGTCTAGGCAAGTACTGGCTGCCTATGTAGGCAGCCAAGACTTGCCTAGGAACAACTGACAAGGTTCTTGCGATGTAACTTGCAAACGTATCTAGAACCTGCCTGTTGAGGCACCTGCAGTAAAAAGTGCTGAAAGTTAAAATTAGACCTTCAAGTGGTAAAGAAGAATTAAATTTTTATTTGAATGCGAACTGAGGTTGAAATTTTTGTTAGTGTGAATTGGGAAAAATCATGCCAAAATGCCATTGGGAAAGGGTCTCATATTCAGACCCCTGTAGACACCCAAAAGAATACCTGCTCTTGTAAGGTTGTACACACCAAGAGCTCAAAATAAGATTTTGGTAGAATAAGTATTTTACACATTGACTTTTTTAGCACAACAAATTTTACCACTTGAAAAGTTTTAAGAAAGTTAAAAAATTTATAGTAATTTATATATTTTTTATACTTACCAATGACCCAGACTTAGCTGGTGCTAACTCTAACAAAACCAGGGCCAAACACAAATTTTGCCCCCCAATCCCCAAAATTTGCATCCAAAACAAAAAGAAATCATGTCCTAAAGGACCTCCATACTACGCCCCTACTGCGCATGCGCAGTGACGCAGACGTCCCGAAATTGGCGCCAATTATCATTCTTACTGGCAGTGCCTGGTCAGCGCTATGTACTCAGCGGGGAGGCAAGAGTTCCCAACTCCAGGGAGGGCCATCCCCGTCTGGGTCATTGGTAAGTATAAAAAATATATAAATTACTATAAATTTTTTAACATTTTTATACTGTACCAATGACCCAGACTTAGCTGAATAGTAAACAGGCTGGAGGGCCTAGGACATAGAGGAAAATCCAATAAGCTCAACTATATAGTAAAGAGGTAACCCATTAAGGAGAAAAGGAGTATTAGACTTTACATGTATCTTTCTTATTTAATATTAAATTAGAAAGATACACTACCCTTAATAATTGAGCACAATAACATTCATGTTCTCTATTAACATCCAGTATAACCCTTATACTAATTATTTTTAAAGCAAGCCAATAAATAAAGTAGTCCAGAGAATTGAGACTCTTTATAGTCATTTAAAAGTGTCCGAGTATTGTATATTAAAGCCCGTTTGACACTTGACATATACAAATGCTTCACACCGAGCTACACTTTAAAAATAAGACATGAATGAATTTAAACATTAATATTACACTTTAAAACCATCCCGGAAGCGACTCAGAAATACTGACTTGGAGGAGGCATTCCCTTGCTTTTCACTATAAAGCAGGTGACCTAAGGGAACACCCGCCCCCCCCCCCCTTCCCCTTGCCCTGGGTCAAATAGCCCAGAACGAAGAGGGCAGCCGGACGGAGTCACTGCCGGAACAGAAAGCCTGCATAACTATAGTTGCAACTGTTTAGTGGACGACATTCTGAGCAACAGATAACGGACCTAAACAATGCAGGTCTCCAGAAATGGACTCAATATTTCTGAGATAAAAATTCGTAAATGTGGATGGCTGAGACCAATAAGCAGCCTTCATTAAATCTGTAATAGCAACACTATTAGCATAAGCCCAGGAAGTAGAAAGAGCTCTTACTTCATGAGCAGAAATCTTAAGCACAGACTGCTGAGAAGAAGATAAATCTTCATAAGCAGTACGGATAGTTAACTGAATCCATCTAGCAATAGAATGGACTGAAATATCCTTTCTATTAGGCATCAAAGACAGAAAGAAACGTTTCCGTCCCTTTCTGATAAACTGAGATCTCTGTTTATAGATACGTAATGCTCTAACAGGACAGAGTAAAGGCCTACGCCCATCTGAAGACGGAAGAGCCTTAATAACAATAGGTTCCGGATATTTATTAGGAGCCTGATTCTTAGCTAAAAAACCCACGTTAGTAGTGAAGGTGATAGTATTCCCAACACTACGATAATGAGAATCATCCACCGATAGTGCATGAAGCTCACTGACTCTTCTAGCAGAGGAGAAAGCTAAGAGAAAAGCTGTCTTATAAGATAAGAATTTGAAATCTACTGTCCCAAGAGGTTCAAATGGCTTTTCCTTCAATTTAAGAAGAACCCAAGCTAAATTCCACTTAGGAATTAATCTAAGAGTTCTGGGTCTATTTATCGAAAAGTTTCTAACCAACTTCGATAAAGAGACATTAGATCCAATTTGTAAACTATCATGATGTGCATAGGTATCAGATAACATAGATCTATAACCCTTTATAGTAACAGGCTGCAGTTTGATTTCGTCAAACAAGTATACTAGAAAGTTTGCAATGTCTGGTATAGAGGGATCGAATATATCTACAGAATGATCCCTACACCAACGATGAAAAACCTTCCACTTAGCCGCATAGTTTAGCGAAGAGGAGGTCCTCCTACAGTCAGAAATCGCGTCCATTGCTCGTCCTGTAAAGTGCTTGCCATGCAAGAAGGACCGCACAATGGAAAAACGTGAAGGTTGAGACCTTGCGGGTTGTGATGGAGTTGGCGCGATTTCCCCTGCGAAAGAAGATCCTCCCGTGGAGGAAGCTTCTGCGGTAGGTCCCACAACAGACACCTGAGTAGATTTATCCACGGTCTCTGTGGCGACAGAGATGCTACCAACAGAATCTTGCATTGAGATTGTTTTATCTTTAGCAATACTTGTTGAATTAACGGTGATGGAGGATACGCATATCCTATCATTCCGTCCCAAGGGATCGACAGAGCGTCTACTGCAAATGCTCTTGGATCCGGACACGGAGACACATACGTCTGCAACTGATTGTTGAGATGTGTCGCAAATAAGTCTATCATTGGCCGTTCCCATTGGTAGCAAATCTGATTGAATACTTGTTTGTTGAGAGTCCACTCCGACGGCAACAAGCGACCCTTTCGTGAAAGGGAGTCTGCTAGCACATTCAGACGACCCGGTATGTGACGGACCGAAAGAAGAACGTGATGTTCTAACGCAAACAGAAGGATTCTTTCCGTTAGATTGAAAAACGGAACTGAATGAGTGCCTCCCTGATTCCGTATATACGCCACTACTGTCGTATTGTCGGATAGGATTTGGACATGAGCATCGTGAATAATGTCCATCCAGTGACGTAACGCAAGCCAAATTGACATCATTTCCTTGATGTTTATGTGCTTGCACAGGAATTGCGGATCCCAAAGACCCTGGCATCTCGAATCCGTTGGGATTAATGATGCACCCCAACCTGTTTGACTGGCATCCATCATAAGGGTAAAACTCGGATCCGGCAACTGCAGCGGAACTCCCTGAGTTAACCACTGAATGTTTGCCCAAGTCTGAATCTCTTGTTTCACTTGATCTGACAAGAGAACGTCTACATCGAGCGAATGAATTTTCACACTCCAATTCTGAGTCAGGAAAATTTGAAGAGGACGTGTGCGTAACCGCCCCATCGGAATGAGATCCGCAGCGGCTACGCACAGACCTATCAGTCTCATAAATTCTCTCGCCGTGACTTTGTCTGCGTGCAGACAATAGCGAGCGTAACAACTGACTAACTTCGCTCTGGTTAACGGCAGACGAACGAGATTGTTGTGCGTCTCGAAGCTCATTCCCAGATAAGTGAATGACTTGGACGGCACCAGATCCGACTTCTCCTCGTTTACTATAAAACCGAGACGTCGGAGCAATAGAAGAAGATTCTGAACATCGTTCTGAAGCGTTAACTCGTTGCCGTACCTCTGAAGAATGTTGTCCAGGTAGGCCGACGTTACCGCAGACGAATGAGCTCGGAAGTAGATCATTACCAAGTTCATTACCCGAGTGAAAGCCCAGGGTGCTAGATTCAATCCGAAGCACCTCGCCCGGAATTGATACACCACTCCTAGGACTGCGAAGCGTAGATACTTTCGGAATGTCGGATGTACCATGACGTGAAAGTATGCATCTTTGAGATCTATGCTCGTTGCATAATCGTTCACCCGAATACTCGCTCTGACCGATCGAATCGTCTCCATATAAAACTTCGGAGCGACGATCAGCTTGTTTATCCAGCTCAAATCTCTGACTGGACGGAACGAGCCGTCTGGTTTCGGAACCAGAAACAGATGGCTGTAGAATCCCGGAGATTCCTGGTTTTCTACGACCTCTACCGCGTTCTTCATTAAAAGAGACTGCACCTCTGATAACAGAGCGTCTCTTTTCTGCGGATTTGACGGAAGATGAGTCCACTTTGGACTTCGAGTTAATGGAGGCTTTCGTTTGAAGGATATCTTTAGACCTTCCGAAATCACTCCTCTCACCCAAGGGTCGTCCGTAATCGACGCCCATTCTTGTGAAAAGCTCGACAACCTTCCGCCAACCGGAACGCGATAGAGGTTTAAGCCATCACCTGCTGGACCTGCAAGGCCTGCGGTAGGAGAAACCACGTCTTCCACGACCCGCTCCTCGCCCCGTCGACCTCGGGGCGTCCGACCGATTGTCCCGGCCTGAAGGACGTCCCGAACGAGAGTCGCTATCCTGACGGTCTCTCGAATAAGACCAAGAGGACTCACCGGAACCTCTATAGGAACCTCTCTTGGGCGCATTAGACCCAGAAGTGCCTGTCTTATTCGTGTCTGCTGTATCCGACTTCTTAGGAGCAGATTTGAACAACAGAGAATCCTTAGCTTTCTTTGTAATTTTATCATAAATAGCGGAAAGCTTGCCGTCAAAGAGAAGTTCTCCTGAGACCGAAGCGACTCTAAGAGAGTTCTTCACCTTAGAATCCACTAATGTGGATGTAGCTAGGGCTGCGTCACGTCTAACCAACTCCAGATTTGCCACTGAAAGGGCGGAGTTACACGTGGAATAAGCTACTGCCCTTGAAAGAAGTCTTAAAGAGGATTGTATATCCTGAAACTCTTTCCCCTGAAGGCGCAGTGACAACGCCTTAGTAAGGTGATCTGCGTAAGATAAGGCATCTAAATTGGCTCTGTTAGACGCAATAGCTGTTTCCAACACTGCGGTTGGAATAGAAGCTGACGACGGTAATGATAGCTCTAAGTCTTCCGCCTCGTCGTCCATACGCAGAGGAACTCTCGGTATACCCTGTCCTGCCGTATCGAATTTATTCCTTGCATTAATGAAAGGCAGGTTGAGAGTATTAGCGGACAAGAAACCTGCTTTCCCCGTCCTGGAAGCAAGTTTAAATATAGCGTCGTTCAATAATTCAAATGTTCTTGCAACATTATTGGACTGCGACGGAAACTCGGGAGCGATGTCCCTGAACCGCTCAAAAAATTCAGAGTCCAATGACGCTATAATTCTCTTGTCCGGAAGCGCAGCAGTCTGGCCCGACGGAACAACTTGAGGGAGAAAGTGCCGGATGAAGTCCACGGCAGCTTTATGTTGTTCCGAAAGGGATAGCTCCAAGTCATCCGTATCCCTTTCACCATCCGGTCGGACCTCATGATGTTCCCGGTCGTCCGCCCCCGATGCTTCGGCGGAGCGTACCGACCCAGCGCCGTCGGATAATTCTCGATCCGACACCGTTTCTGTCGGTTGCTGGGATGCTGCGATAAGCTGTGCTATCTGCACAAGAATGTCCGGCGTCGAGACCTGCGGAGGCGCAGTCTTTCGCTGCTTCGCCGAGGGCAGCTCCGCATCAGATGGCTCCCGCATACTTTTCCTATGCGAACATCCGGAGTCCATCGGTCTCGAATCCCTGGCTGCCGGATGGTGTGACCTGGTCGCCGAAGAATCCTTGATCGGCGAAGCTGGTAATATATCGGCGGTCACGCAGCCAAGGTGCGGTCGTGTGCGCTGACGAGAAGAGGAAGCCTTAACAGTCTCTGCAGACTGCTTATACAACGGAGCGTCCCGAGCGACGGACGTATGCTCCGCTAAAGACACATTTTGTACCACAACATCTGGTCCCAGATGTTGTTGTATGAGAGAGGGGCCTCTCTCGCTCGCGGCCCGGCTGGACCTGGACGAGCTAGGAACCGGACTCAAAGGCTTCCTCCGTTCTCGCTTACTATCCGCCGTCACTGGGTGTGCATCTATTATGTTTATAGTGCTCGCATCACCCAACATTTCCTTTTGGACCGCACCGGACGAACTCGGTTGCCGAACCATTCGGTGAATGGACGCTACACCGGGCGAGCTAGCGGACGACATTTGTCTAATCTCCATGAGCACTTTTGCCGCTAGCTCTGAATTCATTTGTGACGACGGACGCACACTTGAAAAAGATAACATGGAAACATCACCCTGTTCTGGTTCCTCTGAAATAGAAACTGAGAGAGTAGAGTGACCTTGCAGAGAAAGAGCCGGAATCGCTCTTTCTCCAGAAACAACATATCGTGACACACGTTTCCAATGTTTCTCATCCCAATGTTCACATATAGGACAGGGATTAATGCGAGAACACTGACTACAATTAATACAATGATCATGAAAGTCAGAGGAAGATTTCTTCCTATTACAATTTGAACAACGTCCCTTCATTGTGAAAGAACAACAATAAGTCCTAGTTACTCGCAAAAACCCCTGACACAAAGATACATAATAACATGATCCATTAATAAATGAAAAAACAATTGCAAAACAAAATAATTTTGAAAAAATATTTTTTCAGCGAAGCCCAAGTTGCTGAAAAGTAACGTTGAGCCCCGATGGCAAAGTGTGGTCAAAAATTTTAAATTTATATTAAATAATTAATGAGACACTTTCGGATAATACAAACGTATCTTATAGTGAGATAAACTACAGCAAAGGCAAACAGCCCCCCTCAAAAAAGGCTGTTGCCAATGAAAACAAACAGTGTAAAAACACCAGAAAACATGACTCCAGGCACTGAAAAAACTGGCCCGGAATCAGTCATCAATTACACTCTATAAGATGCAAAACAGAGACTCCCAGGGGAGAATCTGTAGAACATCAGATGGAAGATGCAGAACACAAACGTTATACACCCATGGGTGAAAACGTAACTATGGGGAAAATAACAGAAAACATTCTGTAACCAAGCAACTCTCCCAGGAAATTTTAGAAATGAAATTTCTCAAAAATATGCCAAAAGCATGGGAGAATTGCAAGGGGGGACTTTAGAAGGCTAGGGGAGAGGAAATACTGAATAAGCAGTGCAACAATTAGCAAGAATGACAACAAGAGGCCCATGCCTCGAAAATAGGCAACTTAACATAATTTCATCAAAAAATTTTAAGTACAGCCCTGATTATTTTTTGTCACTTCTTTTTCCTCTCCTCCTTCTATCCTCCTTAGAATCACATTTTCTCCAAGAATTACGTGTCTGGCATCCTTTAAACTGAGATTTACAAGCACAAAGATCAGTGAGATGTTGACTGATGAAGGGCCAAACAGAGAATGATATTTGGCGCCAATTTCGGGACGACTGCGTCACTGCGCATGCGCAGTAGGGGCGTAGTATGGAGGTCCTTTAGGACATGATTTCTTTTTGTTTTGGATGCAAATTTTGGGGATTGGGGGGCAAAATTTGTGTTTGGCCCTGGTTTTGTTAGAGTTAGCACCAGCTAAGTCTGGGTCATTGGTACAGTATAAAAATATAGATTTTTAAGTTTTAAAAAGGAAATATATCTATGGAATAATGGCATACAGTTTAAAAATCACACAAGCGCGATTAACACCCTCTTGGAATAATATTCATTATTCAGTATGACTCTCCATTCAGGTAATTTTGCTATGATGGGAAACACTGTACAACAGGACTTTCTGTGATAAAATCCCATGGAAGCTGTTAATCTTTAATCCTCTGCACACTGATGATAAAATACCAAAATTTCAAGCTGCATTTTTTTCCCATAATGCAACTAAAAATTCAACCGATCCAATCTTGCTGAAAGAGTCCAATGTTTAAATTGTTTAAATTCCAATTTGCATGATGGGAAAAAATTGCAGCTTCATATTTTGATATTTCAACATCAGTGTGGAAAGGGTTTGAGAAAAATATCCGAATTTTTGGTCTCAGAACAGGTTTGTACTTCAACATACAATTAAGAAAAAGTCCAGAAGACAACAGTGAAAGACTTAGCAAATTACTGTTATGCGACTAGACTTCCAGCTGTATTGGGAAAACTGTCCAAGAAAAGGGTTCCAAAAGACTAAATGTTTTCTATTAGATTTATAATGTAAATACAAATATTAGAATACACTAGTTTATTGGCTTTTTTTATTTGGGTATTTACCACTCTCTGTATTTTCAAAACTACGTGCCTGCACTGCATAGTGACAACATGATGTCAGATTAGCTATTTCACTATACATGCTCCATATACAGTACATGGAGTGTATTATCACTAAATCACCCACAGAGTGGACATTCCACCCAAGAAATAATTGCAAATTTGTTGCAAAGCATAACAAGCACAAGCTAAGTTCCAGCCACTGGACCTCTGGGTTAAACCCAGAGGTCCACTGGCTGAAACATTGCTTGTGTTTTTTGTTCATATGTACAGAATTTGAAAGTGATACTTTGGGCAATAACTCCACTCCACCAGTGATTTAGTTACAATCCACTCTCCACATACTGTATGCTAAGAAATCAGGAAATTGAAATATGATAACATTTTTCAATTGATTCCTTAGTACCTAATTTATGAAGCATTACTTCTTTGTATGCAGATGGGAGATATTAGAGCTGAAACAGTTAAAGGATATTCTTGATCGATTAATCACCTGGATTAACCTTGATTAACTGATTAATAATCACTTGCCCTAATAAGTAGCTGAATAACTGCTGTACCATTGATGATTTACAGCATTAGCCCTTTACCCAATGTAACAGAAGAACCCATATTCGAACTTGGCCTGTATTACTAGCTGGGTGATATACATACCAACTTTGGTTGAGATCAAATAATCCAAACTGGAGTTATCAGTTGGAAACCAAAAATGTTAATGGACAGATAGACAGAGGGACGGACAGACAGATGGGCAGATTGATTACATAATACAACCGGTTTTCAAACTGGTGCATAAAAATAATGAAAGTGTCAATGACACTGTAGCTCAATTTGTGTAAGACATGCACCTGTATAGTATGTGACACAGCAATGACACACATCTAGGTAATGACCTGATAACAAAGGTACATGTAAAGAATTGTAAAGATCTGTACATAAATACTGACCGTACCCTGTAACAAATGTACAGGAAAGGTATTGTAAAGGTGGGTGACAGTTAGATGGTAAACTGGAAAAGAAATCTCCATGGGGTTAATGTTACAATGGGGATCCTTGTATGGTGCACCATAAGCCAAATGTTAGCAATTGTTTTGGCCTGTTTGATTCAAACACTTCTAAGGTTGATTCATACTAATTAATAAATATTTGTCCAGTCCTTCTTAAAATTTAGGTATTTGAATTTTTTATCTTCAGCTCATAGGGTTCCCACGGGTGAGGAGGTTTTATTTTTCTCATTGGAAAAAGAAAATCGGGTTGTGCTAATGTTTACCCTCCCCAAACGATATCAAATATTAACACAGGAACTTGGCTTCAACACATTTGTATATACACATCCTAGGGATGCTGAATTCAAGAAACATTAGTTTGTCTGGTGTTTTTGGAAAAGAATATTAATTAGCCCCCTTTTTGAGTCCAAGAATGGGTCTGACTGAACCCAAAAATATTTGTTCTCATACCACAGTGATAATAACGGCACCCAATAAATTTATAGCAAACATTACTGACGTACAATATCTTCTTTACAGGTTCTGTACAAAAATTGTAATACATACAATTCCCGTAAATAGACTGCAGACAAGCATTTTGATTTTTGGGCCGAGCCCAAAAGCACTCGTTAGCATCCCATGATGATAACAAACGTAGTCCTATAAGTTCTGTACAAAAAAATTATTGCACCTAATTTCGGTATAAAATGGCCGCCGGCAGCCATCTTGAATTTCAGACCGCACCCCAAAACACTCATTCTCGTCTCAAGGTGATAACAAAGGTACCCAAGAAGTTTTTTGAAGATCTGTTTATAAATACAGCCTCTAGCCCTAGTTGTATTGACATGTGCACTTACAGTGTATAAGTAGCACTGAACAAATCAAAGTTCATCTAATTTGCATCATTTCTGCATGAGAAAAAAACCTGTATTATATGTGATGTATTCCATGTTACTAAACATTCATTTAAAACTTTATTCAAATCAGAACCTTCAATCAGAAGTTCTGTACAAAAAAGTGATTGTATCTAATTTTGGTACAAAATGGCCCCTGGCAGCCATCTTGAACTTCAGACCACACCCAAAAACACTTATTCTTGTCCCAAGGTGATAACAAAGGTACCCAAGAAGTTTCGTGAAGATTGGTTCATAAATACAGCCCCTAACCCAAGCCGTATTGACATGTGTACTTACCGTGTTTTAGTAGCACTGAATAAAACAAAGTTCATCTAATTTGCATAATTTCTGCACGAGAAAAAAACCTGTATTATATTTGATGTATTCCATGTTACTAAACATTCAAACAAAAAATTATTCAAATCAGAACTTTCATACAGTAATTCTGTACAAAAAACTGATTGCACTAATTTCGGTACAAAATGGCTGTCGGTGGCCATCTTGAATTTTGGACCACACCCAAAAACACTTGTTCTCGTCCCACAGTGATAACAAAGGTACCTAAGAAGTTTTGAAAAGCTCGGTTCATAAATACGGACTCTAGCCTGAGCCATACAGAAGCTCTGGACAAAAAACTGATTGTGTCTAATTTTGGTACAAAATGGTCACTGGCAGCCATCTTGAATTTCGGACTGCACCCAAAAACACTCATTTTCGTCCAAGGTGATAGCAAAGGTACCCAAGAAGTTTCGTGAAGATCAGTTCATAAATATAGCCCCTAGTCTGAGCCTAATTGACATGTGTACTTACTGTGTATAAGTAGCACTCAATAAATCAAAGTTCAACTAATTTGAATAATTTCTGCACGAGAAAAAAACCTGTATTATATGTAATGTATTCCATGTTACTAAACATTCATACAAAAATTTATTCAAATAAGAACTTTCATACAGAAGTTCTGTATAAAAAACTGAATGCACTAATTTTGGTACAAAATGGCTGCTGGAGGCAATCTTGAATTTTGGAATCTAGGTCACGTGCCCAAGCGATGGTAATGGCTCACCAATTGTGACCAAAATAAGATAGTTTCATCTACATAACGAGTTATCTTACCAAGTTGCAATGAAATGGCTTCATAAATATGAACTGTAGACCATGCTAAACAAATCTAGGTCATGTACCTGTGCAGCCGTCATGGTTGACCGATCACGGCCAAAATAGGACGTTCTCATCTAGACATTATACTGAGTCATCCTACAAATTTGCAATGAAATCCCTTCATAAATGCAAGCTGTGAACTGTGATAAAGGAATCTAAGTAATGTGCCCCAGCGGCCATCACGGTTGACTGAACCCGACCAAAATAGGATGTTCTCCTCTAGACATTATGCAGAGTCATCCTACGAAATTACAATACAATCCCTTCATAAATATGACCTGCACACTGTGCTAAAGGTTTTTTTTTATTTTGGGTTTGCATAGCTGTCACGGTTGACCGATCGAGGCCAGAAGGGGATGTTCTCATCTAGACATTATACAGAGTCATTCCACCAAGTGACAATGAAATCTCTTCATAAATATGACCTATAGACTGTGCTAAAGGTTTTCAGGCTTGCGTAGCCATCACGGCTGACTGATCATAACTAAAAGGGGACATTCTCATCTAGACATGACCTCGAACCTGCATATGAAATTTTGTGATGATCAGACAAGAACTACAGGAGTAGCCTGTGCTAAAGAAAATGTGAACAGGCTCCCATACTTACAGCCTCAGACTTCTGCACTCATAATGTCCATAGCTTATGTTGACTTTGTCAAGTTAAGCTAAAAGCTAGAAGCTCAAATGAGCTTCAAATGCTTACCTGGATCAATTTGTCAAAAGAGATGAGTGTGTAAGTGATGGAGAACAAGAGCAATTTTTTGATTTGCCATGACACAACCAATAGCAATTTTTGGGGGCATTTGTTTCGGCTGGTTCTCAGGCAAAAACAAAGCTCTGTTCTGTGAAGTCTTAAAAAGTTGGGGTTTTTTGTGTTAGCTTCCGGGGTTCTCTCTTCCCCACTCCAAGGGTAGTAGCAACTTTTTTTTAAAAAATGGGCATCCTCCCATAGGGAGCCTAAATAGTGACCTTCTACGTTCTTTTGAACAAACTTGAATCTGCATCACTAAAAGATCACTGAAGGAAGTTCCATGCCATAATTCTAAGCCTAATTGTAAGCAGTTTATGAGATGATGATTTTAAAGCATTTTTGGCTTTTTTGCACATTTACCACACTTCAAAGGGAATAGCAACTTTGGGGGTAGGGGGTGGGGGGGGGGGGGGGCTCGGAAGAGTATACTCTGAGATGCTTTGTGCAAAATTTAGATTTAGTCCAAAAGTTCTGAAGAAAAAGACTCAGTTGCAGGAGCACAAGAAAGATGATGATCTGAAATTTTCCCATTACAAACAGTGTTAAAATGGTCATCCCCCGACAAAACCGATAGCATTTTTTTTTGGTCCACCCTATCAACTGGTCCTCAGGAAGCTTCATACCAAAAAACAACATTCTGCAATATCTATGCAGTTTTTGAAATAATTCATTTGAATTTTTTTTATTTTTTGCTCCTGGGGTTCCCATGAGGCTGCAAAAAAAAAAAATTACAGGCTAAAATCGAGTACTTATGACCCAGTCATACTATACCACGTGCCAAATTTGGTTCAAATCAGCCCACTCGTTCATGAAATAGAAAAATTTTGGGTGGTGTCAAAAATGGGCATGCTACCACAGAGAGCCCAAATATTAACTTACCAACTTGCCTGGAACAAACTTTAATCTTCACCACCAAAGGAAGTTCCATACCAAATATCAAAGTATTCTCTCTGATGGTTCATGAGAAGATTTTCAATGATTTTCAGGCTTTTAACACAACCCCGAAGATGGCAGCAGCTTCTTTTCAACAAAGTAAAAAGGGTGTACTCCAAAGATGGACATATATGCTTGAATTTGGCACAGTAGTTTTGAAGAAGATATGCTTCAAATTAGTTGATGGAGAGCAAGAAAGATGAAGACTTATGGCATTTTCCCATTGCCAACAGTGTTAAAATGGGCATCCCGATATGGAACCCCATGACAAAGTTGATATTAATTTTTTGGTTTTTGGGTCCACCGGAGTCCACTGATCCTAAGGAAGCTGCATACAGACAAAAATCTTCTGATCCATGCAGTTTTTGAAATATAGGCATTTGATTTTTTTTCTATTTTTAGCTCCTGGGGATGCCACGGGACTGTGGAAAAATTTTTTTCTGGAAGCAATCAAGTACTTATGACCCAGTTATACTGCATGCCAAATTTGGTTTAAAATAGCCCACTGGTTCTGGAAAAAGAAATTTTGGGTGACACCCAAAATGGGCATGCTCCCACATTGAGCCCAAATATTGACCAACAAACTTGCCTTGAACAAACTTTAATCTTCACCACCAAAGGAAGTTCCATACCAAATATGAAAGAAAAGAAGATTTTTAGGCTTTGGGGGCATTAACCCCAGCCTGAATATGGTAGCAGCTTAATTTGAACAAAATAGAATGGATATACTCCAAAGATGGTCTATGCCATATATGTTTGAAATTGGCCCAGTGGTTTTGATGCCAGCCGCGAAATGAAGGCAATAGCTCCAACTGGCTTTCAGTCAAAAAAATTGTGAGTTTGCACTGAAGCTGGTGCAGATGACAAAATGAAACAAATTCAAAGTCCATTAAGGGCAATAACTCTGCCAAAATTCTATGAATAAAGCCTGCAGAGAACATGGGGCTAGACATCATTAAGATACACTTACATACCGAATATGATTTCATTCCACCCAGTATTTTAAAATCTTTTGACTTTTAAAAACAGATAGACAGACTGACAGACAGGCCAAGCTACCAACATTGCCACATTTAATGCTTCTTGTCACAGCTAAAGAAGATTTTATTATCATACCATAACACTTATTTTGGGAAATGCTAGAAAGTTAAAAAAATTTATAGTAATTTATATATTTTTTATACTTACCAATGACCCAGACATAGCTGGTGCTAACTCTTAAAATATAGGGCCAAACACAAATTTTGCCCCCCAATCCCCAAAATTTGCATCTAAAACCAAAGAAAACATGTCCTGAATGGCCCTCCACACTTCACCTCTACTGCGCATGTGCAGTGTCAAGGACGTTCCGAAATTGGCGCCATTAATCATTCTTATAACCAGTGCCTGGTAAGCGCTATGTACTCAGCGGGGAGGTAAGAGTTCCCAACTCCTGGGAGGGCCATCCCCGTCTGGGTCATTGGTAAGTATAAAAAATATATAAATTACTATAAATTTTTTAACATTTTTATACTGTACCAATGACCCAGACATAGCTGAATAGTAAAAAAGCTGGAGGGCCAAGGACATAGAGCAAGATGGAATACGCTCAATTATATAAAATAGAGTCATCCCCTCTAGGGAAAAAGAAGTATTAGGCCTTACATGTATCTTTCTTATTTATGATAAATTAGAAAATACAACACCTTCCAAAATTGAGCATCATACATCCATGTACTCTATTAATATCTAGTATAATCCTTATACTAATAATTTTTAAAGTAAGCCAATAAATAAAGTAAGTCTAGAGAATAGAGACTCTTAATACTCCTTAAAAGTGTCTGAGGATTGTATAATAATGTCCGTTGACACGTGCTATATTCAAAAGCTATACTTTAAAAACTAAGACCTGAATGAATTTTAAAACATAAACTTCTCACTAAACAACCATCCCAATAACAGCTCAGAATTACTAACTCCGGAGGAGGTATCCCCTTGTTTTCATAGTAAAACAGGTGACCCAAGGGAACACCCTCCCCCCCCCCCCCTTTTTCTTGCCCTGGGTCAAATAGCCCAGAGCGAAGAGGGCAGCAGAACGGAGTCACTGCCGAAACAGACAGCCTAGCTATAGTAGCAACTGTTAAGTGAAAGACATTCTGAGCAGTAGATAATAGACCTAACAATAGAGGCCTCCAGAAATGGACTCGATATTTCTGAGATAAAAATTCATGAATGTGGATGGCTGAGCGCAATGAGCAGCCTTCAAAAATCTATAATAGAGACACTATTAATGTAAGCCCAAGATGTAGAAGAACTCTTACTTCCTGAGCCGAAATCTCAAACACAACTGCTGAGTCAATGATATACCATAAGCAGTATCGATAGTTAATTGAATCCATTAGCAATAGAATGGAGCGTAACGTCCTTCTATTAGGCATCAAAGACAGAAGAAGCTTACGCCCGTAGTAATAAACAGATATCTGTTTATAAATACATAAACTCTAACCGGACAGAGTAAAGGCCTATGCCCGTACGAAGACGGAAGGACCTTAAAAACAATAGATTCCGGATATTAATTAGGAGCCTGACTCTTATGCGAAAAACCAACCTAAATAGTAAAGGAAGTAGTGATTCCGAAACTACGAAAGTGAAAATCATCCACCGATAGTGCATGAAACTCACTGACTCTACAGTAAAAGAGAAGCCAACAGAATTACTGTCTAAAAGGTCAGAATTTGAAAACTACTGTTTCCAGAGGCTCAAATGATTACTTAGCTAAATAAGAACCGAAGTTAAATTCCGTATAGGAATTTAATCTAATGATTCTAAGTCTATTTATCGAAAAGTTACTAACTGACTTAGATAAAGAGACATAAGACTCAATTGTAAACTATCATAGAGTGCATAGGTATGAGGTAACATAAACCTATAACCTTAATAATAACAGGCTGCAGTAGATCTTGTCAAACAAGTATACTAAAAAGTTGCAATGACTAGTATGGAGGAATCAACAATATCAACATAGTGATCCCTACACCAACGACGGAAGAGCCTCCACTTTAGCCGCATAGTATAGCGAAGAAGAGGTTCTTCTATAGTAAGAAATCGCGTCCAAAGCTCGTCCAGTACAATGCTTACAATGCAATAAGGACCACACAACGGAATACGTGAAGGTTGAGACCTTGCGGGTTGTGATAAAGATGACACGATTTTACCCAGCGAAAAAAGATCCTCTCATGGAGGAAGATTTCGCGTTAAGTCCCACAGTAGACATCAGAGTAAATTTACCCACGGTCTCTGTGAAGACAGAGATGCTATCAACAGAAATGTAATGTGATTGTTTATCTTAGCAATACTTGCTGAAACAACAGCGCAGGAGGATACGCATATCCTGTCATTCCGTCCTATTAGATCAATAGAGCGTTAACAACATAAGCTCAGAGATCCGGACAAGCAAACACATACGTCTGCAATTGATTAGCAAGTTGTGTCGTAAATAAATTATCATTGGGCGCTCCCATTGATAGCAAATCTGATTGAATACTTGTTTGTTGAGAGTCCATTCTGACGGCAACAAGCGACCCATAAGTGAACGGGAGTCCGGTAATACAATCAGATGACCCGGAATATGACGGACCGAAGCAGAACTTGGTGTACTATAACAAACGGAAGGATTCTTTCCATTAAATTGAATAACGGAAGCGAATGAGTGCCTCCCTGGTTCCGGAGATACGCCACTACTGTCGAATTAACGGACAGGATTTGGACATGCATTTCTGAATAATGCTCATCCAATGACATAAAGCAAGCCTAAAAAAACATTATTCCGTGGAAGATAAGTGCTTGCTTAGAGACTGCGGAACCCAAAGACCCTGGCACTTCGAATCCGTTGGGATCAATATTATATCCCAACCTGTTTGACTGGCAACCGTCATAATTATAAAACTCGGATCCGGCAACTGCAGTGGCACTCTCTGAGTCAACCACCGAATGTTTGCCCCAGTCTGAATCTCTTGCTACACTAGATAGACAAGAGAACGTGTAAATCGAGCAATTCATGGATTGCTGAAAAGTTGCCGTCGAAGTGAAGCTTCTCCGAGAACGAAGCGACTCTGAGAGAGTTCTTCACCTTACTATCCACGCGCGTGGATGTAGCTAGGGCTGCGTCACGTCTAACCAACTCCAAGCAGCCACTGAAGGGCGAAGTTATACGTGAACAAACTACTGCCCTCAAAAGAAATCACATTGAGGATCATATCCCGGAATTCTTTCTCTTGAAGACGTAATGATAACGCCTCAGTAAGGTGGATTACGTATGATAAAGCGTCTAAGTTAAGTCTATTAGACATCATTGTCGTTTCCAACATTGTGGTTGGAAAAGACATAGACGGCGAAAAAGATTATTTCCAGTCTTTAACCACGCCGTCTAGACGCATATGAACTCTCGGTATGCCCTGTTCTGCCAAAATAAATTATTCGTATAAATGATAAAAGGCAGAAATGAGCATTGCGGACAAGAAACTAAACTATCATGCTTGGTAGCAGGCTAATATATATATAGCGTCGATAAATAATACACATGTTCTAATGACATTATTGGACTGTGTCGGTAAGTCAGGGACAATGTCCCTGAACCGATCCAAAATTCCGTGTCCAATGACACTATAAGTCTCTTATCCAACATCGCAGCAATGTAGTCCGAAATAACAATCACTGGAAGATAATGCCGGAAGATATGTATGGCAGCTTCCGATGCTACGAAAGGGAAAACTCGAAATCTTTCGAATCCCTTTCGCCATCCTGTCGGACCCTATAAAGCGTTCGGTCGTCCGTACCTGATGCAACCGCGGACCGCACCGACCCAGCGTCGTCGGATAATTCCTGATTCGACCAAGAAACTGTCGATTGCTGGGATGCTGCGAAAAAACTGTGCTAACTCGGATAGCACGTCCGTCACTGAGGCCTGTGGAGAAGCGGTCCTACGATGCATTGCCGCTGGAAGCTCCGTGATCGTTACCCCGTGCATACTACTAATATGCGAGCGAATGGAGTGTATAGGCCGCGTGTCCCTTGGCTACCGGATGGCGTGACCTGTTCGCCGTGGAATCACTGAAAGACGAAACTGATCGGATACTCAAGGTCACGTAGCCAATGTGCGGTCGTGTGCACTGCTGTGAGGATGAGGAAGCATTATCGACAGTCTCTCGGACTGTCAATATAACGGAGCGTCCCGAGTGACGGACATATGCTCCGAATGTAAAATATCTGAACCACAACATGCGGTCCCCTATGTTGTTGGACGAGAGAGGGACCTCTCTCACTCACAGCCCGGACGGACCTGGACAAGCCAGGAACCGGACTAACAGGCTTCCTCCGATCTGTCCTCAATCCGCCCTCACTGGGTGAGTACTAAAGTAATTATAGTGCTCTCATCACCCAAATCTCCTTCCTAGACCGCAACGGACGAACCCGGCAGCCGAACCATTCGATGAATGTACGCTACACCGGGTGAGCTAGCGAATGTCACTCCGTCGATCCTACAAGGGACCTCTTAGGCGATAGACATATTCCATGAGCACTTATTGCCGCTAGCTCTTCATTAACTATGACGACAGAGGCACACTTTTGAAAGACATCTCCGTAACTTTGCAAACAAGAAACCAGAAATGCTTGGTAATAGCAAGCATATAATAATAAATATATAGCGTCGTTCAATAATTCGAAAGTTTGTGTGACATTATTGGACTATGTCGGAACTGAGGGACGATGTCCCTGAACCGAACCAAAAATTTCTAAGTCCACCAACGCTATCAGTTTCTTATCCGGCATCGCAGCATTCTGGTCCGACGAAAGAACCTGTAGAAGATCAAGTCAGATGACATACACAACAGCATATGTTGTTCCGAAAGGGAAAGCTCGAAATCCTCCGAATCCCTTTCGGTATCCCGTCGGACCGGATGAAATTTTCGGACGTCCGTACCCGCTTCCGCGGAGCGTCCCGACCCAGCATCGTCGGATAAAACATTATGCGACAGATTCAGTTGTTGCTGGGATGCTGCGATAAGCTGTGCTATTTAGGATAGCACGTCCGTCCCCGAGGCCTGTGCAGTAGCGGTCTTACGATGCATTGCCGCCGGAAGCTCCGTGTACGTTGACTCCCGCACACTTTCGTATGCGAACGTCTGGAGTCTGCAGGCCTCGTGTCCCTGGCTACCGGATGGTGTGACCTGGTCGCCGATGATTCTCTGACTGGCGAAGCTGACTGGATATCCGAGGTCACGTAGCCAAGAGCGGTCGTGTGCACTACCATGAGAATGAGGAAGCCTTATTGACAGTCTCTCCGGATTGACTATATGTCGGAGCGTCCCGAGCGGCGGACGTATGCTCCGAATGCGAAACATTTTGTACCACAACATCTGGGGCCAGATGTTGTTGTACGAGAGAGGGGCCTCTCTCGCTCGCCGTCCGGATGGACCAGAACGAGCTATGAACCGGACTAAAAGGCTTCCTCCGTTCTCCCTCTAATCCGCTGTCACTGGGTGTGCATTTGGTTGATTTATAGTGCTCGCATCACCCCAAAACTCCTTCTAGACCGCAACAGACGAACCCGGCTGTCGAACCATTCGATGAATGGACGCTACACCGGGCGAGCTAGCGGACGTCAAAGGCCGTCGAACCTACTAGGGTCCTCTTAGGCAATTGGCGTATTTACATGAGCACTTTTCCGCTAGCCCTTCATTAATTGTGACGACGGAGGCACACTGTTGGAAGACATCACAGATACATCACCCTAATCTTGATCGTCTGAAATAGAAATTGATAAAGTAGAGTGACCCTGCGGGGAAAGGACTGGAATGTCCAATTCCCCACTAACATACCGCGACATACGCTTCCCATGTTGTCATCGAAATCATCAGATACAGAACAGGAGTTAATGCGAGTACACTGACTACATATAGAATGATTATAAAAGTCAGAGGAAGACTTCCTCTTATTGCAATTGATCAAAATCCTTTCAATGTGAAAAGAAAACAAAGTCCTGGTACTCGCACCAACCCCTGACAATCAAAATACATAATAATAATATGATCCATTAACATAGAAAAAATAATTGAAATCAAAATATTTTGAAAAAATATTTTTTCAGAACAGCCCAAGTTTCTGAAAAGTAACGTTGAGCCCCAATGGATCCCAAGCCTAAGTGTGGACAAAAAATTTTAAAATATTTTAAACAATTTATGTAACACTTACGAACAATAATAATATATCTAGTTATGATTAAATTAACATCAAGATATTATTTTCAAGAAATCCCCCCCTCACACAGAGGACTGTTGTAAATGTAAACAATGAGTGTAAAAACACTAAAATAAGACTCCAGGCACCCAGGCCCGAAATCAGTTACCAAAAATACACTATCTGATGCAAAACAGAGAGTTCCAGGGAAGAAACTGCAGAACATCAGATGGTAGATGCAGAACACAACGCCTAACCACCCATAGGTGAAGACGTAAACATGGAGAAAAGAACAGAATTCATTCTGTTATTCAGCTAAAACTCCCAAGAAATTTTAGTAATAATAATTACAGAAACTATGCCAAAAGCATGGGAGAATAGCAAGAGGGGACTTAAAGGAAAGGGAGAGAGGAAAACACTGAAAAATCAGTGTAACTAAATAACAAGAATGACAACAAAATGGCTGCTGCCTCGAAAATAGGTAACTTAACATAATTTCATTAAAAAATTTTAAGTTACAGCCCTGATAATATTCTGTCACACATTTTTCCTCTCCTCCTTCTATATCCTCCTTAGAATCACCATTTCACTAATATTTATGTGTCTGGCATCATTTAAACTGAGATTTACAAGCACAAAGATCAGTCAGATGTTAACTGATGAAGGGCCAAACTAAGAATGATCAATGGCGCCAATTTCGGAACGTCCTTGACATTGCGCATGCGCAGTAGAGGTGAAGTGTGGAGGGCCATTCAGGACATGTTTTCTTTGGTTTTAGATGCAAATTTTGGGGATTGGGGGGCAAAATTTGTGTTTGGCCCTATATTTTAAGAGTTAGCACCAGCTATGTCTGGGTCGTTGGTACAGTATAAAAATTTAAAGGGTTCCTAAGAATTTCTAAAATATTGAAGGGTTTCTAAAAGGGTCAATATCTAATTCAAGGTTTTTTCAAGACAAACATCATTTTCAAGAGCTGTGCAAAACCATGGTATAATTTGGGAACATTTAATAAAATTTTCCTCCTGTAAACTGAATGGATTTTTTGGATGGTTCTCGCAATGCCAGCTCGTCTTACATAAACAAATCTCTGAATGCCCACAAATTAATTAACACCAGAGACAGATTGCTAATAGTTTATTCTACTAAATTACTGAACGATGTTCAGACTGCATTTCACCTGAAAACAGTTAACTCTCAAGTGAGGAAATTGTGAACTATGTTTTTAAGAAACTGTCTATCTAGTCAATGCAGTCAATGTACTTTAGTATAAATAAGAACAAAATGTACAAAATACGTATCTGTCCACAATGGCAAATGCTCAAGTAAATGTCCAGTTCATCACCAACAGACGAGGTGGTCAGAATTTAGCATATAGAGGTTACAAATTCAGAATAAAAAGTAGAAGAAATGATACCGTGCATTGGAGATGTAGTGGCAGTGACTGCTCAGCAACCATAAACACCAGAGATGGCCTGATCACATCGCAAAGAAATTCACACAACCACCAACCAGATGACGATAAGCTAACTGTCAACGAAATGTAGGCAAATTTAAACTAGACCTGTTCGTAAGCACAGCTAACGAAATACCCCCGGAATGTGCAGGCCAACCCAAAATAAAGATTGCTATCAAAGTCGATTTTTAAAAATATGTTAGCACATTGTACAGGTGCTTCATTTTGATACTCAGAAAAGGAAAGGAAAATAAAGTGTCACCATATGGTGACACAAAAAGATAACTCCACTTAACAATGCAACCCTGACTATAGGTGATACAGTTTTGGGGTATCTACAAATACTAAGTCCATAAAGGGCAATGAGTCTGGCAATAAAATCTCGAACGACACCTGCATTTCACTATGGGTATACAGCAATAGGATACACTTGCATACCAAATATCAAGTCACTCAACCAAGTGCTTTACAAGTTATTTATGATTGAATTTCGGGATGGACGGCACGGACAGACAGACTGGTGTACAATGACTCTGTTAATAAAATCTCGAACGACACCTGCATTTCACTATAGGTATAGAGCAATAGGATACACTTGCATACCTAACATCAAGTCACTCAACAATGTACTTTACAAGTTATTCATGATTGAATTTTGGGACGGTCGGATGGACGGATGGATGGACAGACAGACAGATAGACAGACCATGTACTGTGGGTAGACATCAATAAGATAGAGTTGCACATCAAATATGAAGTCATTCCATTGAGTACTCTGCAAGTTATTCATGAATTAATTTCAAGGCGGACAAGTCCATAAAGGGCAATGACTCTGGCAATAAAATCTCGAACGGCACCTACATTTCACTATGGGTATACAGCAACAGGATACACTTGCATTCCAAATATCAAGTCACTCAACCAAGTACTTTACAAGTTATTCACGATTGAATTTCAGGGTGGATGGACAGACAGATGGACTGACGGATGGACAGACAGACAAGGCGATTCCTATATATCTCCGCTGGGGGTATAAAAAGTTAGTATGCACAGACTCAAGACCAGTATCGGCAATTTATCTCAAAGAAATAACTGCACTGCGATCAACTGACTACGAACATGTCATTCTGAAAGTTCCCACATTCTACAGCACACATTCCAGTTTGTACCGCGAAAGAGCAAAAAACATCCCGCCTCTTCCAACCCAACTTTTTGACATAGGTCTACCAGACTTGCACACTAAGACTAAATCAGATTGATCTTTTCTTCTTTGTTCTGATGTCAACAACAATTTTCTCATATTTGCCACACAACAAAACCTTGAACAACAAGGAGCAGCCAACACTTATTTCTGTGACGGAACTTTCAGCATGGCTCCAGGTTTATTCTACCAGACTATCCATGTGTTGATGGGAAGATACGTCCTTTGGTTTATGGACTTCTATCCAACAAATCCAAGGCAACATATCTTCGATTCTTTCAAGCAATACAACAGAAATCAGCAGAAATGAATATAAACTTGTCACCAACAACAGTTTTCACTGACTTTGAGAAAGTGGCACAATCAGCAATTTGTATTTCAGTGTGAAATCAAGGGGTGCCTCTTTCATTATCGGCAATGCATACAACGAAATGTGCAGCGTTGTGGCCTTCAAACATCATTCTCCACTGATGACAACATAAAACAGTTTGTAAGCCATGCATCTGCTCAACCACTTATAAGACTATGTGACACGGATGGTGTGAGGTTGCATGCATTGGAAAATGTTGACTTGGAAAATGAAAATGTTTTAAAGTTTGCAGATTATGTGATAAAGCAGTGGGTGGAAATACCGGGCAGACAAATGTGGAACCACTTTGATACTGTTGGTCCACGCACAACCAACCATGTGGAAGGATGGCACTCTAAACTCACAAAGTTAGGTGTGGCACACCCAAACCTGTATAGGTTCATAGATCTAATAAAAAAGGAGCAAAATGAAGCAGAGACAATTATTATACAACTGCAGGCTGGAGGGAAAATGCAACCCCCAAAAAAGAAAAAATCGCCAATTAAACCAGGGTCTAGAAAATGAGAAGCAAAAATTGCTGAGTGGTGCAAAAATGGTACTTCAGTATGCCGATTCTGTTTCTCATCTCATTGGTATATAAATAACTTACTGTTTATAATTTTTTATATATATGGTGCTTTTATTACATGAAAAAGTGTACATATTTCCGTTACTGTGTTTATTTTATTCTATATTTTTATATATTTATTCCGTGTTTATTTTGTATATTTTTTATCTTCGTTGTGTAATGATCTTTTAGGACCATCTATGAATAAATGAAATTTTGAAATGTGCCAGTCTCTCTCATTTGTAAGAAACAAACTATAGATTTCCAACGCAGGAAAAGTGTTGTTTTAGCAATCAACATGCACCACTCACTGCGAGTTAAAAAACAATAGGTGCCGGCATTCCGGGAACCCCCCGATTTTTTCACCACTCATTCCTTGAGTATAGTTCGATGAATATTTCATCAAATCTTGTCATTAAAACATCATTTTTACCACAACAAATTTTGTGCCCAGCAACAGTGATTCTAAAAAGAAGTGCACTCTTTGTGGAAACCATGATGTTTTGATGCAAGTCAAGTGAGAGATTATAATAATTCTTTTACAAAACTGAGAATACAATTTGCACACACCATAATATTTCCAGTGCATTTTTGATAAAAATATGATTTAATCCTTTGCTATAACCATAAATGACCAGTACTACTGTAAATATACAGTTTTATTCATGTGATTCATATCTGGTTGTTTTTGTGATTAATTCAAACCACAATTTTAACCCCCCCCCCCCCCCCCCCCCCATGAAAATGTTGACAGATATTTCTTACTTTGCCAAAACATGGGAAAGACAGCAGACTTTGGACTAAATAATGGCCCTTGTTTCAGTGATTTGTAGCTACTGACAGACAGCTTGATATTAATATCATTTTGATCACAATCCAATCTTAATTTTTTAACTGGTAGAGAGCTGGAAGTTTATTTTGGGGCTTTATTCTGAAATGCCAGTACCGCAACTTAAAGGCTTCATATTCTGTGGATGTGCTTCATATTATCTTCAAAGTGATATTATTTTATCTGTTAGGATTTGCATTGTTGCAATTTATGGGAGAGTGTCTGCTGGCACTCTCTCATAAATTGTAACAAAGAAAAGATGCGCAAAGAAATTTTAAGGACGAAAAATAATTTAGCACTCTACCCAGTTGAGTGAAGTTTTACACCCTGATTGATTGTGGGAGGGGGGGGGGGGGGGGGGGCTCAGTAGGTAGAGGTGCAGGCATGTTGTGTCCTTGGGCAAGACACTCCACCCCCATTGCCCATGTGGAGGCATGGTGGCGTTGTGTACTAAGGCATACTGCATGTCAATGGTGCACTTGTCTTCAACCAATGCTAACCCTGCTTGTCTGGAGTTAGTATGTTGGGGAGCTGACAGTTGCTCGCCATTGTTTGGTGGTTCTCTCCAGGTACTCCCGCTTCCTCCACCTTCATAACTGTCGTGGTCATGATTAACCATTGTGCATAAATATATGACCTTAAACACTAATAAATAATAATACACCCAAATTGCAAATGGAGCCGTTCGAACTACTGTCAAAATGCTTTTGTTATGGGATGTGGAGGAGCCAAATGTTAATTATCCCAGACATGTGGATGTCTTAATAACAGACTGGCACCTGGCATGTCTCACTATTCCTTGTAGGCATTTTGGCATGTTAATATTAGGCTAATGCAGGCTAATATCTGTGGACCCACAAATTAATTTTGAGCAATGGGCAATCCACAAATTTATGAACCAACAAAAAAATTATTGTTTGAAAAATGACAAAAATTGGTCCCAATGAAACTGAAGATGTTTACAGTAATCACAAAAATAGCAATTCAAATTTTATAATTTTTTGTATTTTTTTCCTTCAAAAGCTTATGACCTCATATTGGAATGAGTTCACTGAGCTGAGTCCAATGAGGGGTCAGGAGGTAAGGCAATTTTTTTTAGTTATTCAAGAAGTTATGGGGAAGTGTCATCTTCTATTCATGTTAGGGAACAGGTTAATACCTACATGCATCTTACGAGGCACTCTGGTAAACAACACCATGACAGGATGGTTTTATTGGCGAAGAGATATAGAAGTGACAATTTTTCAGGGCTAATTTTCACTGGCACTGTACTTTGTTGAAACTTTGTGATATGAACACTCACCCTGAGTTTATACACAAGGAATTTTATTCTGTCATCTGCATACATGGAATACCTCTTTTCTTTTTCCATTTTTTGGAGTCCAGTCTGCAGCAATATTGAATAAAATTCAGAAAGAACCTCTGCTAACTTGCTGTAGGAAACATATGCCTGACCTCTGTTCAAAATCACCCTCCTTCTGCCAACTAAATCAAGCACTAACTGGAATGGAAGAGAGAAAAACCTGTCAATTCTTCCCTGCAAATAATACCGAGCAATTCTCTCCCATGAAACATTTTGTTTCATTTTTCTGATTCCATGTAGAATACTTGCTGTGGTGTAATCCAAGCAGCTTAGATTTTCATGATACTTGTCAGTTCTCTGCAGCAACTGAGCTATCTCCTCTTCTGACATACATGATAAGCGGAAGTTGAAAAGTTCTCTCTCGGCTTTACTGAAAAATTCTTTAAAATGCCTATCACCCACTGCTACCAATCTGCAACAAAACAAAATATTATCAGGGAACAAAATAGAAGTAGAATTCTCTAGGTTTTAAGGACACTTTTAGAATCTAGAGCTAAAACGGTAAAAGGGTTTTCTTCATCCATTAATCACATGGATTAACCTTGGTTAACCAATTAATTACTTGCTCTAATAAGTAACTGAATAATTGCCACACCATTGATGATTTACAGCATTGACCCTTTACCCAACATAATTGAAAAAATGGCCAGCACTATATACAAAAATCTCCATTCAAATTTTATTGTTTTCAATTTTTGTCTCAAAAACATAGATTATGGCCCCGCATTGGAACGAGCTCAACAAGCTCATTCTAATGAGGGGTTATAAGCTATGTTTTGGAGACAAAAATTGAAATTTTTTAGTAATTCAATCATTTATTTTGCAAGTATCGTGTGCTACATTGGGTAAAGGGTTAAGAATTACCATTTCCAGCTACTGATTACAATATAATGATAATGGAAGTGAACAAGTATGTCAGCATGTAACTTGCATGCTTTACTCTCTCTTATAATTGATGTGAGTTAGTGAGACAATGTTTGCCTGTTTTGGAGCAAGTTTGTTTCTTTGTTAACCCATCTAATACAGTAGTTCAAAAGCTATGGTCAATCGATCAATTACTTTTTTGATCGATCAAGATGTTGATCATTGGTTAATATGAATATTTTGCACGATTCAATGTTGATTCTCATTGTTTTCGTTGCATTAATCAATTCTGATTCACATATGAATCTGCAGTCCAGAACATTTCCTAAGATGTGCTTATTGTCTGTTTATATGGCAGCATATTTTGTTTCAAATATAAAATTACAGCTGGGCGGTATTGAAATTTCAAGTTCGATATCGGTATTTTTAGAATGCTTTACAGCGGTATCAGTACGGTATTCGGTATCAACAGCATACAAGTACTCACATCAATAATAATAATATAATAACACTTTGGCCGGCCGCTGATTTGTCGCAGTTCTCGTATGAGAAGGCCTTGGTTACCCCTGTTCTACCAACTGCCTCCCTATTCCCACACTTCTTCTCTCCTCCCAACACTCGGAGATGAACTGCTTGATGACATCCCTTGCCCCATTCTTTCCAATCACTCTGATTAGCATATTAACCCTCTCCTTAGAGTGGCCCCCCCCCCCTAACCACATGTCCTTCATTCTCCCATCCCCCTTCCCCATTATACTCCCGGTGAATCTTGTTCTTCTAGACTGGTATTTTGGGCATTCTAGAAGAAAGTGTTCCAGGGTCTCCACCACGCCCAAATTACACATCTGGCACTCCTTTTCACTGTTTTTCCCAATTTTTCCCCTCAGCTCCAGGGACCACGCCCTCAGCTTGAACAACAGTGACCCCCCAAAGGTGCCATCAAGGCACTCTTCAAAACCAGGTTTCTCTTTATCACGCAGGCCACCCAAAGATCTCTTTGATTTGACCACCTCTCGCCAATTACGGTTACAATCCTCCATGACCCTTTCTCTGACGATCTTTTTACCCTGGTTTGCCCCAACGTCTAGGTCCGAGATCTCCAATGAGTAGTTCTCTACTAGCTCCCTCACTTGGACCATCCACCCCATCTTGATATTTGAGCTGAAAGTTCTCAGGAACATTACTTTACACCATCGGCTATCAGGGAGATTTACCAAATAATTAAGATAACCGAGTTTCAATAGGTCTATCCTGTCCTTGATCCTCATCCACCCAAGCTCACCCCTGATTGCTTCTAGCGCTGCGGGATTACTTGACCCTGTTGTCCATCAGACTGCATCGTTCTGCAGGATTTCCAAGCTCTTAATAGCCGTCTGGTTTCGGGGTTTCTGTACCGTATGTTATACTTGGCAGACCCACCATTTCCCAAATGGTTTTCCCCACGAAAACCTTATTGAAACTTTTTCTCCCTATAAGTTTCATTTGGTTAAGGATTCGCTTCCCCTTCAGAATCAATTTATTTGTGTGGTTTCGGTAGATGCCACTTCCTGTAATGTTTATGTTTACCCCCAGGTACTCGTAGTCACTAGTCTCTCCTACACTAAGAGGTTTGCTGCTACGTTCCGTAATGCAGAACTCCCCCACTCTCCACCTTCGAGTGGGGTCCACTTTGCAGCCCACAGGTATAACTTTGCTCTTGCTTTCATTAAGTCTCCATTTGCTCCCATCTTTCCCAACAATTCCCAGCATCTTCGCTAGCCCCTCTTCGCTTTCTGACACTAGCACCATATCGTCTGCAAAAAATAGCCCTGGGATCTTAAAGTCCCCAACTGCAACCCCCTAGTCGCTATGCAGGAGTTCATCTCCTAAACTTTTGATGTACAAAGCAAAAAGAATTGGCGAAAGGATATTAAAATTTTTTAGTAAATTTTGTTTCTTAACATACCTACCACAATTGTTTACAATTGGCTGTAACATAAGTGCAAGCCCTACTTCGGAACTAACTCAAGCTTTTAGAATCTTTTCCAAACGAGTTGGAAAAGTACTAGAGTGCAAAAGCACGAAAAAGATCGAAAAAAGGGTCGAGCGAGACCAGCGCTCGAAATTACAGGTACTCTCTCTGCACACCTCTTGCGTTTACCGAGCGCATGCGCAACAACCGTGACGTCAATTCCGTATTTCCGCCAACGAGAAGTTTGTGATTTAGCGGGGAGGCATCGATATCAAAGATATCCCCAAGGAGGGTGGGCCTCCGGTAAACAATTGTGGTAGGTATGTTAAGAAACAAAATTTACTAAAAAATTTTAATTTCTTTTCAACCTACTCACAATTGTTTACAATTGGCTGAATAAACAATAGGAGGAGGTGAATCACATAACCAATACCAACAAGAGTAGCAGAACGAAAGCAAGGATGGCAGAGAACAAAAACTAAAACCTGTAATGAAGAAAGAGAGAAGGCACCTGAAAGGAACAAGGCTGAGAGAAGCGCAACCTCGACAAAAACAATTTAACGAGGGTGCACCACAGCCTGAGCAGCAACGAGAGGGCCTAAAGAATAAAGGTCCTCAGATTGCTGCTGAAGGTGGCGGAGATAAAAGGAGGAGAAGGTAGAAGCATTCCTCCAGTAAGCCGCATTCATAACATCACGGAGCGAAACAGAATTGGAGAACGCCCAGGATGTAGAAATGGCACGAACCTCGTGAGCATTAAGCCGGTTCGAAACAAGATCCGATGCAGACAAGCGAGAATAAGCCAGCTTGATTGCAAGACAGATCCACCTGGAAATAGAATGGGAAGAGATAGACTGCCGCTTAGGAATGAGAGACAGAAAGAATCTCTTCCGATCCCTCCTAATGAACTGAGTGCGAGTAATGTAAGTCTTGACCGCACGAACAGGACAAAGAAGAGGCCTCCGTCCATCTACAGCAGGGAGAGCCCGAATGCAGATGGGAGGAGGTACCGAATCGGGGAGTTGATTCTTAGCCAGAAAAGAGCAATCAGTAGTGAATGTGACACTGTTAGCCTCATTTCGGAAGAAGGCAGAATCAACAGATAGCGCATGAAGCTCACTGACTCGACGAGCAGAAGCAAACGCTAGAAGAAAAGCCGTCTTATAGGTGAGAAAACGCATGTCGGTCTCAGATAAAGGCTCGAAAGGCACCCCCTCCAAACAGTGCAACACCCATGCCAAGTTCCACTTGGGTGTAAGACGCAAAACTCGAGGCCTCTTCAAAGAAAAGTGCCGAATAAGTTTGGAGAGGAAAAGATTACGACCGATACACCGCTTTCCCACATAAGAGAAAGTATCAGACAGCATAGACCGATAGCCCTTAATCGTAATAGGCTGGAGGCCCTTGGAGTCAAAAAGAAAAACCAGAAAATCCGCAATTTGAGCGATAGACGGATCACGGTAATTCACATTGTGATCTGAACACCAGCGGCAGAAAACCTTCCACTTGGCGGCATAAGTCATTCCAGTGGAAGGTCGCCGCGATGCAGAAATGCACTCCACTGATCGTCTCGAAAAACCTCTACGTCGGAGACTGGACCTGATAAAAGACAGGCGTGAAGGGACATGCTCGCCAGGTTGTTGTGATACTTCCTGGGACGACCCTGTGAAAGAAGATCGCGACGTAGAGGTAGACGAGTCGGTCGATCGGCCAATAGAGGCCGCAGCAGATTGATCCACACCCTCTGTGGAGACAGGGGTGTGATCAGAATGATCCTGCAACTGCAAGCACGAATCTTCGCTAAAACTTGAGGAAGAATCGGTGCAGGAGGAAAAGCATAGCCGACCCAGCCTGTCCAGTCCAGAGACAGAGCGTCTACTGCAAATGCCAGAGGATCTGGACAAGGGGAGACAAAAGTCTCTACCTGATGATTCCAGCGAGTAGCGAAAAGGTCGACCTGAGGACGACCCCACTGTTCGCAAATCGCCTGAAACACCGACCGATGTAGCATCCATTCGGTTGGAAGGACACTGTCGCGTCGGGACAGGGAGTCTGCTAGGACGTTGAGACGCCCGGGAATGTGTCGAATGGACACCCGAGCGTTCACATCCCGCGCCAACAGAAGAAGATCCCGAGACAGCCGATACATAGGAATCGAATGAGTGGCTCCCTGATTCCGTATGTAGGCCACTACTGTCGAATTGTCCGAAAGAAGTAGGACAACATGGTCCGACAGATGAGGGATCCAAAGCCGAAAACTCAACAGAAGAGCAAGGAGCTCCTTCTGGTTGATATGAAGGCCCACCTGCTCGCTGTCCCACTCTCCGTGAGTAGACAGACCGAGAGGGTCCAACGTCGCACCCCAGCCCCGATCGCTGGCATCCGCAGTAAGGATGCGATCGGCCAAAGGAAGATCCAACGGAACACCCTGTGTCAGCCAGGGAATATCTGCCCAAGGGCGGAGGTGACAAAGCAGAGACCGAGGAATAGTGAGTTCCAGGTCCAGCGGATCTACATTCGGACGCCAATGATCCAACAGGAAGTGTTGGAGAGGTCGGACAAACAAGCGACCGAGCGGAAAGAGATCGGTCACCGAACCGCAAAGGCCCAGCATCCGAAGGAAAGTCCTGGCCGAGACCGAGGAAGATTGAAGCAGGTTCCGAGTCAAGGCGGAAAGAATCGTCGCCCGAGCCTGGGGAACCGACACTACATTGTGAAGAGTGTCGAAATCCATCCCCAAATGACGGAATCGCTGAGAAGGAAGAAGATCCGACTTCTCGCGATTGACTCTGAAACCCAGCGACGCTAGCAGGCAAAGAAACTGCCGGACATCGAACTCCAGAACAGCAGCATCGTGGTGCCGTTGGAGGATGTCGTCTAGGTAGGCGGACGAAGTCACCGCCGACTGAGTGCGATGGAAAGCAAGCACATGTGACATCAGTCGGGTGAAGGCCCAAGGAGCCAGGTTCAAACCGAACGGGAGAGCTCTGAATTGAAAAACTCGATCCCGAAACGAGAACCGAAGGTATTTCCGTGACGCCAGATGAATGGGTACATGGAAGTAGGCATCCTTCAGGTCGATACTGGCCGCAAAATCGCCCTGATGAACTGAACGTCGAACCGACCGGAAAGTCTCCATACTGAAACGAGGAGCAATTATGTACTCGTTCAGGGTACTCAGATCGATGACAGGACGAAATTGGCCGTTTTTCTTCGGCACCAAGAAAAGTCTCGAGTAAAACCCCGGTGAAAGGGTGTTCCTGACCACCTCGATCGCCCCTTTGGTGAGGAGATTGTCGATCTCCTGCACCAGAAGGTCCCAACGCAGAGAATCTGAAGGGACCTGAGTCGGAAGGGGCACCCGAGATAAACTGGGGTGCCGATGGAAGGACAGTCGCAGACCGGAATGAATGACGTCGAGGACCCAAGAGTCCGACGTTATCTCTGTCCAACGGTCGTAAAACAGCGACAGCCTTCCTCCGACTGGAGGCGAATCGAGGTGAGAACCTTCACTTGCGGCCTCGACGAGGCCCCCGAGAGGAGAAACCACCTCGGGAAGTGACAGAGTCCTGAGACTTTCCAGCCTGAGGCTGCCAGCGGGCCTGGCCACGTCGGCGCTTCTTATGAGCAGAAGGAGCAGACGGAGCCGAAGGCGTAGCCGACGTCGCCGACGAGGCAGACGCAGCAGCACGCTTGGCGGGCCTGGAACGACCCCCACCCGCAGCAGCAGGTGGGTCAAGCTGTCTCAGCAAAAGCTGGTCCTTCGAATGACGAAGAACTTCGCCACGAACAGCTTCCACGGAACCATGGAACAACTGAGGTCCTACCAAAGAGGCAGACCTCAGAAGGAAGGGATGGTAAAGAATCCAAAACCGCATCCCGGCGTGCCAGCTCCAAATTGGCCGTGTTACAGGCGTGAGCGTGAGTCAAGTTCATAAGAGCCTGTGACAAAACGCGAAAAGGCGCCTGAGCGTCATCAAACTCCCCTGGTGGAAAATATTCAGCCAGAGCAGCGACGACATGGTCCGCGAGAGATAACATACCCAGCATCTCTCGGGACAGGCCCACCATAGACTCAACTACCGACATCGGGAGAACTGCCGACTTAGGCTTAGTCAACCCGAGGGAAGAAGAATCCTCATCCACAGTAGTCATCCCTTGGAAGACTGGTGGAGAGACGGAATCGTAAACACGAAACCGCGATGGAGGCAGGAAGGCATCAGCTCTAGAAAAGAAGGAACCCTTGAGGGCCTTAGAACGCATTTTGGCGTCTAAGCCCTGGAAGGACTCAACCACCTGAGCCGATTGCAGAGGACGCAAAGCCCCGGAGCTAGAAGGCTCAACAGGGTTACGGCGCTCCACAGTGGACCGCGGCCGGACGGTCACAGAAGGCTGGTCGGAAGGTAGAACGTCCGGCAATAAGCCAAAGACGAAATCCAAAGCCTGCCCCAAGACTGACGAGGGGGGACCATCACCTTCAAGATACTCGTCATCCTCCGTAGCAGAGGAGACGTAGCCCAACTCGGGCTGACCAGCAGAAACCTCCTGTGAATACTGTGCAGTATCCAAGGGGCCAGGCGAGACATCTCGGCGACCGACCAAAGGAGGTTGTGCCTCAGGAGGCACAGGGAGGCCAACTTGAGGGTTGCCAGAAAGCAACCGGGTGAGCGCCAAAACGGCCTGGCGCAGGTCACCCTGAGAATCCGTCGCAGCAGAATCGCCCGACGGAGTGTCCTCCCAATGGACCCTTCTGGTAGAAGAACCCAAATCCTCAGAAGAGACCGACGGCGAACGTCGATCGGCAGACAGAATAGGAGCACGGTGAGAAGACACCGGAGGATAGTCCCGATTGTGACGCCCAGGAGCCATCACTGGCCTCTGCGAAACAGAAGGCCCTGCCTGCAAATCCTCGAAAGGGACCGACGGCGCACGTCGATCGGTAGCTGGACCCAGGACACGGTGAGAAGACACCGGAGGATTGTCCCAAGAATGACAGGAACCTGTCATTGACCTCTGCGCAGCAGACGGCCCCAACTGCCTATCCTCTGAGACCGACGGCAAGCATCGATCGACACCCAGACTCGGAACACAGTGAGGAATCACCGGAGGAAGGTTCCGAGAGTGACAGCTAACCGGGGCTGTCACTGACCGCTGCCGAACAGCAGGCCCTGGATGCCAACGTCCCAACACCATCCCGCTAGCCGGCACACTAGCAGGCGAAGGTGGAACAATAAACGATTCACTCGAGGGACGAGGAATCGCTGCCGAAGCGACCGGCCGGCTCAACCGACTAGGAGCAAACCTAGCCAGATGAGACGGAGCAGACAGCAAACCCGCACAGCCTCGCCGCGAGGCTGGGGGAGGCTGAGAACACACAGACACACCAGCAGATACAGCCTCGGTCCCCCGAGACTGTAGACCATCCCCAGAGGAGATGGAAGAGCCACCATCAGACAGAATAGGATCTGGAGTAGCAACCCCCTCAACAACGGTCGACGGTGTAGGAGGCAGATCGGAGAGGGTTACCGAGCTGACCTCGGAAAAGCTCTCAACGAAAACAGAAGCCTCAATAGTGACATCCGAAGACAAAGAGACCGCGGTCTCCTCATCAGGTATCACAGAACAAACACCGTCAACAGTTGCAGAGGAGCTCGCCACAGAAGTCAGATCCGAATCCTGTGACAGAGTCACCACGTGCACCAGCAGAAATGTCTGCAACGGCACGGCTACCCTTACCCCGAGAACGAGGGGTTCTAGCTCTGGAAAGAACCACCTTGTTAACAGAAGCCCAAAATTTAGAGGACCAAACCCCACAGATACCACATGACTGGGCCTGAGTGCAATTGTTGCAAGTGACACATGTGGTATGGGAATCGTCCACATGTTTCACCTGCAAACAAGAGGTACAAGGAATAGTCTTAGGCATGATATAAATACAACAATCAAGCTTCCCGCCGACGGAAAACAGAACAAAGGTCGTGTTCACACGTGGGGGAAAGGCAAGATAAAGTGTGAAAAGAACAGCAATAATAATACAAATTAACATTAAATGAGAGTAATAATTTGGTAGCTTGAAAAAGGATACAATCCAGTAGCACACTAAAGACGATTAATAAGTTGTTCACGAAGAATTAATATCATAAACAGCACAAGTCACAAAAATTTCCGACCATGAACAATGGCGGAAAATAAAGGAATTGACGTCACGGTTGTTGCGCATGCGCTCGGTAAACGCAAGAGGTGTGCAGAGAGAGTACCTGTAATTTCGAGCGCTGGTCTCGCTCGACCCTTTTTTCGATCTTTTTCGTGCTTTTGCACTCTAGTACTTTTCCAACTCGTTTGGAAAAGATTCTAAAAGCTTGAGTTAGTTCCGAAGTAGGGCTTGCACTTATGTTACAGCCAATTGTAAACAATTGTGAGTAGGTTGAAAAGAAACAGCCCTGTTTTAGGCCTACCTCCATAGGCACACATTTTGTTGTAATGTTTCCCAGGCTAAGTTCACTCTGTACATCTTTATATAATGCTTTCATAATCCCAACAAACTCGCCTCCCAAGCCCAGAGCCTCCAGCTTGTGCCACATACCCTCCCTCCATACTCTATCGTATGCCTTTTTAACATCCAAAAAGGCCATAAACATCTTTTTCTTTTTTGTTTTCGCAGATTCATTCATTTGGGATAGCGTGAAAAGATGGTCAGTGACTCTCCTTCCCTTCCTGAAGCCATTCTGGATTTCTCCCAAAAAAACCTTCTCGTCAATCACCTCCTCTAATCTCCTATACAGGACTTTACAAAAGACTTTTCCAATGTTGCTGCTGACAGAGATCCCTCGATAGTTATCCAAGACGTCTTTTTCCCCCTTTTTGTGAATAAATGTCACTTTACTTTCCCTCCACTCCTTTGGGACCTCTTGTTTTTCTATGGCTAAATTGAATAGGGCAGTTAGGCTTTCCATGAGTTCCTCTCCCCTTTTTTGATAAACTCATTAAGAATTTCATGATAACTCATTTTTAATGTAAATAAATAGAAAACCATGTTTATTTCTGATAGCTTGTGAAGTTCCTTTATCGGTGTCCATTTGGGTTTGCATAGTGCCACATGCAGGGCATAATTTTGCACCCTCTGTAGCTTCTGAATGTTGGTTTTACTCAGGTCACTTGTCATTATGGCACTGTATTCTAGTGCCGGGCGTATAAATGATTTGTAAAGCTTGAGAAGCACATCTTTGTTTGCTCCCCAATTTTTATCTGTGATCATCTTCTGAAATTTGATACATTTAGTAGCTCTAACCATAATGGAGTTTACGTGACTGTTTAGACTGAGGTTGCTATCTAGTATAAATCCCAAAAATATGGCCTCTTTGTTTGCATCTAATTTGTGATCGTATAACTGGAGATTGATACTGGGGACTGGTTTTTTCTTTGCTTCTTGAAGAACGTAAGTTTTTTATTTTTGGCGGCATTGAGTTTGATGCGCCATAGGGCGCACCAGGTCTCAAGGTCACGAATGGTATCCTGTAGATGATTTTTAATTATGTTTTGTAATGTTATAAACCTATATTTTTTGTATGTTATGCATATAAATATTTTTTTTATCAAATGAAGTGTTTTTCAGTAAATAAATGTTTCCATAATTATCCTTAATCAACCCTTAATCAATAACAGTAAATAGTTGATCTAAGGAGAATTGGTCTTTTGGGAATTGGCCTAGTGGGAAGACACCCATGTCGATGGTGCGCTTGTCTTCAACCAATGCCAACCCTGCTTGTGTGGAGTTAGTACGTTGGGGAGTCTGACAGTTGTTTGCCATTGCTCAGTGGTTCTCTCTGGGTACACCAGCTTCCTCCACAGATAAAATTGTCTGACACAGGTGACCCTGACTGCCAATAAATAAATAAATAAATAAATAAATAAATAAATAAATAAATAAATAAATAAATTAATAAATAAATGCATGTGCATGGCATGTGATACTACAATCGGGTAGCAATGTGAATCAAATGAGAACATATTTTCAAGTTCCCACAGTTTAAAGTTGAACCATATGGTAGCCTCACCTATGACAGCACATCAATAGTCTTAGTTTTCTTGTTATAGTAAAACCTGTCTTGAGAGACTACTGTCATGAGAGACCATCTGTCTTGAGAGTCCACTGTGACAATGCACCGATTCGTTTCACTTTGTAATGGACCTGTCATGAAAGACCACCTATCTTGAGAGACCGCGAAACTGTAGCAAGAACTGTTTTTCACCTGTTCTGAGAGACTAGAAAATAAATTTTTGGCAATTTCAGAGTATTAAAATCAATTAAGATCAAAGTGATGTGTACAGAAATCAATAGTTCAAAAATGTAACCAGGACATCTGTCCACCAGGGAAATTGGGTTTATTCTCAAGTGTCCAAAATCTATTGTTGTAGTAGAGGTAAACTGAAGATGTTAATGTTGGACAGTTAAGAAATGAGTACTTCTTGAGAACAATAGATATTTAGCCTGGCTTGGACTATAGTCTGTTCTTCATTTTTCCAATAATATAGAATACCCTATATTGAATTAAATACAAATACTAATATGATTTTCTACAACATTTATTCAAACAATTTATTTAGAGTAATGATTTTGATATAAACATTTATATATACAATATGTACATGAAGGAATGAATTAAATAAATGAGTTCAAATGAACAAATGAGAACGAATGAACAAAAGGATGGACAAATGAACGAACAAACGAATGAATGAATGAAACACAATATACATTCAGTTCAGATGTGTTGCACACAAGAAACAGAATCTGCAGTCTATTACATTCAGCTCACCATTTTGGAACCTCTGTGTGAGTATCGTAAGTCTATTGTCAGTATGGCGATACTTTTGTCTTTTTGCCTTGCGACGCCCACCTGCTGCATACAGAATCAGTGAAATCTCATTTGCCGCTTGTACCTGTTTCAGTATTCTCAATATAAAGTGTAAATGTAGAGGTGTGCCTGCTTAACCTTCCTCTTAAGCTTATTATGCCATCCTTCCAGATGGTTAGTGTTTCTTGGTCTGTCAGTATTATAATGATTCCAAGCATCACAATTATTTTCTACCCACTCTTCGGTCACATAGTCACAAAACTATTATCAAGTTGTTTCCTGATGTCGTAAAAGTGTTCTTTTATTCTGATGCTTAATTCCTTTTTTGCTTCGCCGATGCACTGTGTGCGGCATTGTTTGCATGTTATCATGTATACCACATTTTTGTGGCGGCATATCAGTTTCCCACTGAGGGAGTAGCAGCGTTTGGTTTGGGTGCTTTTGAAATATTTTTGTGTGTCTATTGTGTTGCAGATGGTGCAATTGTTATCTGTGCATGGGGTCGTTTGATAAGTGATTTTTTCTGAAAACCCAGGTTTTATGGGGGGCTAAATTGTTTAGATTCTTGTAACGTCTGAAGGTGAGAAGGGGTACATGTTTTGCAAAGTGCTGGCAATCGATACTTTCTTTAATACGACAACAAACATAGTAACCAGCAAACAGACGAAACAGAGGGACAAGGGTGGTACAAATATCTGCCCGGATACAGATATCTTATCCTCCAAACAAAGGTATATAAAGCGACAGCACACCAGATCACATTCAAACACAAATCAGTCCACTGTCAAAACCAGTCTGGAGCAAGCATATGAGAATTCTATTCTCCTGAGGTCACACTTCCAATCATTTAACATAATGTGCTATCTAGTTTTAACCGCATCTCCATTTAATTGAAATAAGCTCACCTAGTTTGAACTGAAGCTCATGTGCTACCTGGTATTAACAGCCACTCAGTTTAACTGAAATAAACTATAGTTCTTAAACACATTGATCCTAATTGTGTACATAGGCATTGTTGGACAGTTAAGAATACTGAAATTATAAACGTTGGACAGTTGAGAAGTCAGTGGACATTGTCAGTCAGGACAACTGTCCTCCAAAACCTTAATATCTGAAATCATGCGCAAGTATGACAAATAGCTTTCATTGTAGATTGCCTGAAAACTATATTAATTGGCTTTCAATTACATTGTTTATATTCAGTTGTATAACTCTTCAAGTCTGAGAAATCTTTATCAAGATCCCTGTGAAAAGATAAAGATTATTGTTAAAAACCAAATTTATGTCCATTATTTGCTTAAGTGCGACAAAATCAAAGAGGACTGAGCAAAGTAAAACACTCTGGTAAGCTTTTTTTTACTTAGAAGTGTGACTGAAATTATTTTCTATTAAAACAAAACTTGACAGACACAAAAACAGACTTTTCAAGGTACAACTGTAAATTATTATAAAAATAACTCATTTGAAAATATTGATAGAAAGAGAACACTTTGCATAAAGTAAGAAATTACTATTTTGGATGGACCAGCCCCTTTACATCATCATCTCAAAAATATTTAAACAATACCCACACAACCCAACTGTTCTATCTGTCTAACTGAAATAGTGTAATCTTACAGACTTGGGAGACAGTTCACATAAACGTTCAGCTTTCTTCTGAATCCCCAACTAGAACAATTTAATTTGATACGTTATGTGTTCATTATATTCACTGAAAGTTATGTACAAAACATTCAATCCGTTTATCCTTGTTCGCATGTGTACAGTTAACTTGTCTTTTTTCAAAAAATATTGTTTAAACTAAACTAAAACACCCAGGTAAGCTTATTTTTACTCAGAGTGACTGAAATTATTTGCTATTAAAACAAAACCTGACAGACACAGAAACATAGACTTTTCAAGGTATTACAGTAAATTATTATAAAAATAGCTCATTTGAAAATACTGAAGAAAGAGAAGACTTTGTTTGAAAAAGTAAGAAATTACTATTTTGGATGGACCAGCCCTTTCACAACATAATCTTAAGTGTTTTTCAGTTTATATACTTTTAACTGTAATTTATTAAACAATGCCTATGTACTTGTATTAAAACTCAATTAAAATAAAATAATAATAAAAAAAAAGTTGAAAAATCAATTCTTCTCCATTTCTGCAACAAATGTTCTCGGAAACCTCAGGATCCCTTTTTGGCGAACTAATTTATACCAATCTTCTTTCATCCCGGAAGTAACTAAATTATGGAATAGAATACCACTACCTATTAGAGAGAATAGTTTTTACAGTAATTTTAAGAGTTATTTAAATCATAATAATGACAGCCACCATCGTTCTTCAGTAATGCAAAATGTTGTTCAGCACAGATATACCATTGTCGGTTGCACTTGGGATGTAGTAATCTCAATTCACATCTGTATGCCAACCTTACATCACTGTCATCCTAATGCCAGTGTGGTGAGATAGAGTCGAATGAGCATTTTCAGTTAATGTGCCCACTTTACATTACTATTCGTAACCGTACCATTGGCCAACTATCATTTACTCCCAAATGTTTCAATCTCACTCTATGGCTCAGAATGTTTGAGCAACGAGGAAAATCGTTCAGTCTTTGACTTGTCCAAAATTATATCATAGCTTCAAAGCGCTTTTAGCAAGTGTGTAAGTGTACATACATACGTGCATGTGCGCACACATGAACGTGCATGCATTCGTGCATATATGTATGTATATATGTACGTTTGTGTGTGCATTTAATTGTATGCATATGCATGTGTATGTATGTATAGGAAAGCATGTGCATGTATGTATGTATATGTGTTTGTATGTAAATGTATGAGTGTGTATTTATAAGTGTGTATATATATATATGTTTTTACATATATATGTATGTGTGTGTGCATGCATGAACGTGGCGGCTTCCCTGAAAACAGTCCAGATCCAATTTATATGTGTGCTGTGATTATAGTCCACTTGTATCCTCAGTACTATCAGATGAGTTACTGGATCACTTTGCACCCAGGTTGGCTTCTTGCTTTCTCTTTTCATTCAATATTCTCTTTTTTCCTCCAGCATCTCTCACTTTAATTTCCATGGTTCAAACAACAACTGTATGAGTGTCATTAATCCTGTTATATTGTTATACTGTAAATGTCATATGTGGAAACGATCTAGTATAAGCTTTCTGTCGGATCCACCATCAACAATGTTATACTTTGTATCTCTTGAAAATGTTGAATAAATATTGTTTAAACTAAATGTTCTTTGATTGGTCGTTCGCTGATTAGCAAAAACCTCAAACCTGTAATGAGAGACCACTTTTATTTGGCAAAAGGAGTGGTCTCTCAAGACAGGTTTTACTGTACTGTTAAGTTTGGCACAATTTTGTATTAAGTATCCTCAGGTTGTGTTCTTCATTTTGATCAGGCTAACCTGGACTTTTCAAAAATCTAGGAGAGCTACTATGGCTTCCCTAAACCTATTCCAGGCAAACTATTCTACATTTAAATCAATTATACCAGGTTATTCATCTAGTGAAGAACCGATAATCAGATTCGGAACCAACCGATTATGGGGCATCGGCCGATTATGACAACCAGCAGTTAAAAAACGGTAATTTCCAGTTATTCTATATTTAACACTGACTATTAAAAATCACTTTGATATCAGGCCATTTCAATAAAGTTTCCCCATTAAAAACATGTGCAGTGCATAGCAGAAAATTTAGGGATTTGCAGAGCAGAGATATTATGGAATTTACCAACTGCAATTGGTACGAGATCGCCACCATTTCCCGAAGATTGTAGAGTTCATGTAAACAGTAGAGAAACACATCAAGGGAGGTAACAAGTTGAAACAAGAGGCCCCAGGGGGCCTGAGGGCACTCACCTGACATGGTAGCATAAATATCAACCCAGAGAATTTATTTCAACAAGTTGCATCTGCTCCTCCTAAGAAAAGCTTATACCAAATATCCAAAGATTCTGACCAGTGGATCTAAAAAAAGATTTTTAAAGAATATTCCTCATATTGAACTAAGTTATAATTCGGGCTCCCACAGGGAGCCCATATATGAACCCAGGGACTTGGCTTTAACAAACTTGAATCTCATCCCCCTAAGGATGCTGCACACCAAATATCAAAACATTCCGACTGCTGGATCTGAAGAAGAAGATTTTTCAAGAAAATTCCTCATTTTGAACCAAGTTACAATTCAAGCTCCCACAATGAGCCCAAATATGGACCTAGGGACATGGCTTGAACAAATTTGAATCTCACCCCCCTAAGGATGCTGCATACCAAATATCAAAACATTCTGACTGCTGGATCTGAAGAAGAAGATTTTTAAAGAAAATTCCTCATTTTGAACTAAGCTGTCATTCAGGCTTCCATAGTGAGCCCAAATATGAACCAAAGGACTTGGCTTGAACAAACCTGAATCTCACCCCTCTAAGGTTGCTGCATGCCAAATATCAAAACATTCCGACTGCTGAATCTGAAGAAGATTTTTATTGAAAAATTCCTCATATTGACTAAGTTATAATTCGGGCTCCCACAGGGAGCCCAAATATGGACCCAGGGACTTGGCATTAACAAACTTGAATACCCCCCCCCCCCCCCTTACCCCTCTAAGGATGCTGCATACCAAATATCAAAACATTCCGACTGCTGGATCTGAAGAAGAAGATTTTTAAAGAGAATTCCTCATTTTGAACTAAAGCTCCCACAGTGAGCCCAAATATGAACCCAGGGACTTGGCTTGAACACACTTTAATCTCACCCCCCTAAGCATGCTGCATACCCAATATCAAAAGATTCTGCCAGCTGGATCTTGAGAAGATTTTCAAAGAAATTTGCCTGAAATGCACTAAGTTCAAATTTGTGCTCCTATACTGAGCCCAAATATGAACCCAGGGGGCCGATTTGAACAAACTTGAATCAGATCCACCTCACAATGTTGCATACCACATATCAAAAGATTCTGCCTGCTGGATCTGGAGAAGAAGATTTTTTAAGAAATTTGCCTGAAATGCACTAAGTTCGAATTTGGGCTTCTGTAGTGAGCCCAAATATGAATCCAGGGGACCGATTTGAACAAACTTGAATCAGATCCACCCCACAATGTTGCATACCAAATATCAAACGATTCTGCCTGCTGGTTCTGGAGAAGAAGATTTTTTAAGAAATTTACCTGAAATGCACTAAGTTTGAATTCGGGCTCCAAAACTGAGCCCAAATATAAACCCAGGGGGCCGATTTGAACAAACTTGAATCAGATCCACCCTACAATGTTGCGTACCAAATATCAAAAGATTCTGCCTGCTGGAGCTGGAGAAGAAGACTTTTTAATGTTTTTCCCATTGCCTACAGTGTTAAAAAGTGCTGACTCAGCACTTTTTCAAAGTCCCGAAACTGTACCCTATGATAAAATCGATGGCATTTTTTTTTTTACCAATCCTTTCTGTTGGCCCTAAGGAAGCTTCACACCCAATAAAAATTCTCAGTGCTGTGCAGTTTTGGAGATATGGGCGTTTTAATTTTTTCTATTTTTAGCTCCTGCGGTTCCCACGGGGCTACAGGAAAAAAACATTTGGCATAAATTAGGTACTTATGACCCAATAAGCCCTCACATAAAAGATGGTTCAAATCAGCCTCTCGGTATGGAAAATAGAAATTTTGGGCGGAGCCAAAAATGTTGCCCCTCCCATAACGACGCCAAATATAACCCATCAAACTTCTCTTGAACAAACCTGAGTCTACACCTCAAAAGGAAGCTGCACACCAAATATCAAGTCTCTGCTACTGCTGGTTCATGAGAAGAAGATTTTTTAAGATTTCAGCACACTTTTTGGGTGTGGCCCTACCAAGGGGCGAGGCAACAAAATCAAATTGCGATGTCATGACAAACTATTATCTCAAACATCAATTGCTTCAGCGGTTTGGGAGGAGAAAACGCAAACACCATGTTCACGGACGACGACGACGACGGGCGATGAGTGATCACTTTTGCTCTCCTGACTGAAAGTCAGGCGAGCTAAAAATGCTGAGTCAGCATTATTTAACACTGAAGGTAATGGGAAAAATATAAAATAATCTTTTTCTCCCCAACCACTGCTCCAAAAGCTTTCATATTTCACATATAATATCTATGGAAGATTGATTCACATGGTTGTTGAAATTTAACTCCTGGGTCCATATTTGGGCACTCTACAGGAGCCCAAATGTTCAAATTAGTGCAATATGAGGGATATTCTTCAAAAATCTTTTTCCCCAGACCCTACAGTCAGAAACTTTTGATATTTGGTATACATCATCCTTAGGGAAGGGAGACTCAGGTTTGTTCAAGCCAAGTCCCTGGGTTCATATCTGGGCTCCCTATGGGAGTCCAAATTGTAACTTTGTTCAATATGAGGAATATTCTTTAAAAATCTCTTTCTTCAGATCCAGCAGTCAGAATCTGTTGATATTAGGCAGGGTTTCCGCTAGATGGGCTGCGGGTCCGTCGACCGGACCCATTCTCCCCGCCGATCATACTATATGATCAGTCAGAAAAGCTGGTGGTTAAAATGTCAAGTACAATGCTGTATTGTAACGACACTCAGGATCCTTTGTTTCCATGTAAAATAGGCATAATTATGTTGTATACTATGCCTACTATTACTTACGACAACCTGATACTTTATAACCCCCAGACGAGAGGGGGAAACAAAGTCAAATCCTAAACGTCGCCTATAAAATTTCGGACTCAAATTGTCGTGTTTGGTCCAAATCACTGCCTTTTATTTCGAGCGATAAATGATGTAATTGCACATGCAGGACGTCACACGTCCGCACCATGGTTCTTTTCGAATATTTTGTTCTCTCTGCATTTCCAATTATATATGTTGGCACGTATCGGGTTGTATAAAACAAATTGAGGTCAAACGTCGCAGTCACTGTCAGGATTCGTGGATTTTGTGTTGTTTTGGGTTAGTGTTTTTATGAAACTTCCGACCAAATGTAGTATTGTGTGTCCCGTGGGAATTTAGAGAATTGTAGGAAGAAAAAATACATATTTTCCACTTCAATTATTCAGCATTTTAGGCTTTTAGCGACCAGAATGTCCCCAAAGAGCACCTAAAAATCACAATTTTCCTGGGGGAGTACCTCCCCCCCCCCCCCCCCCCCCCCCCAGGACACCCCTCTATAGTATACGCACGTGCCTTTGGCACGTGAGACAGAAACCTTCGGAGTCTGAGTTTCACTTTCTTTAAACTACCAGACCCACAAATTTTTCCCTAGCAGACACCCTGTATTTGGTGTATATCATCCTTAGGGAGGTGTGATTCAAGTTTGTTCAGGGAGCATTTTTTTGTGCCCAGTGGGAACCCCAGGAGCAAAAAATAGAAACAAAATTCAAAATACCCATAGCCTTCCCATTCCCCATTTATTCTCAAATCACAGAACACAAAAAAATTATATTTAGTATCCAAAATTATTAGGGTTAACACAAATTGTAACTTTGTTCAATATGAGGAATATTCTTTAAAAAATCTCTTTGTTCAGATCCAGCAGTCAGAATCTTTTGATATTTGGTGTATATCATCCTTAGGGAGGTGTGATTCAAGTTTGTTCAAGGGGCATTTGTTGTGCCCAGTGGGAACCCCAGGAGCAAAAAATAGAAACAAATTAAATTCCCATAGCCTTCCCATTAATGCCCCATTTATTCTCAAATCACAGAACACTAAAAAATTACATTTAGTATCCAAAATTATTAGGGTTAACATACACTTTTACTCCTCCGTGGCAACTCCGGGAAGTGCAGCAGTGCTTGTTTACTGTGGTAAACAAGTTCCGTCACACTGGTAAAATAGGACCCAGTCACTAATGCTTTGGGTGGAAGTCCTCTAAAATGGGCAACATGGGTATAAACGATTTACAAAACTTGACTTTATCTCCTTGTTGTGGTCACGATTAGTGATTGTGCATAAATATGTGACCTTAAACACCAATTAGTAAGTACACTAACAATTTTTTTGTCTCTGTGGTTCTGATCTCTGATGCCGAAATACCTGCATTCCTTTTGTACAACTTGTTTTCCTTAACCACAGATCAGAGTGCTTTGATATTTGATATGCAACCTCTTTTGGTACCCAAAATTCCAATTTGTCCAACGAAAGTTTCTAGGTCAATATTTGAACTAACTACGGAAAGATCCAAATTTTGTGTCCCACACAAAATTTTTATTTCCCGAATTGAGAGGCCAATGTGAAAAACAATCTTCTCCTCACAAACCAATGGCCCAAACTGACACATATATGGGCCACATCATCTTGGGGGTATTCTGTTTTAGTTTTGTTCAAGTGGGGTCTCTGCCCTTTTTGGGCGTAGCCTTATGCCCAAATATGATGAAATTCTTTAAAAATTTTCTTCTCATGAACCACAAGTGGGAATGCTTTGATATTTGGTATGAAACTTCCTCTGGTGTTCAAGATTAAAAGTTGTTCAAAGAAAGTTGATAGGTTCATATCTGGGCTCTCCAGAGGATGGGCTCTCTTTTCAGCTCCCCTGAAAATTTCTATTTCAAGAACCAGTGGAGCGATTTGAACCAAATTTTATATGTGGCATTAGTTGACCCTAAGTACTTCATTCATGCCCCCAAAATTTTTCGCATGGGAACATCTGGCGCTAAAAATAGAAAAAATGAAATGTCCAATATTTCCCAAACTGCACAGACTAAGATATGTATTTGGTATGAAGCTTTCTTCTGAGCAGTTGAAACAATTGGACAAAACAATTGCTGGCGAATCTGTCATATGGTTCATTCAGATTACATTTTCTCCATATCCATAAACCCTTACAGTTTAGAACAACTGGCCCAAGTGAGCGTTTTTAGGCTCTCTTGAGCCTCTAGTTAATGGCCCTCGTCGCGTGCCGGTAATAAACCCTTGGGCTCTTATTCAGTCCTCTCGGGCCATTAACAAACTGTAACACCCTCCAAACTCATCTTATTGTAAAATTATCAGTTCTGGTACGTATATGGTAGCAGACTTTCAGAATCATATGCCTGTACCAGACTTGTACTAGTAATTCTGAGGAGGGCGATTGCTCCAGATCCTCAAAGCCCACCTGAAATTTTGTTGAGGAGAGCAACCAACTGCCCTCCTCAATAGCCTGATTCTAATGATTTTGGTAGGTACCAGCCCACCTAGGTGGGCTTGTGCATGTCTGATGAAAGATCAAGGAGAGCCAGCAACTGCCCTCCTGTGATTTTCAAAAAGACAGGCCTGCATCAACTGTTCAAAGTAAAGTCCTATATTTTTGTGCTCTAGACAGCTATACACATAAGCCTGTCACCACAACCTTCATTTTGATGTACATTTTGAGTATATTTATTTTGAAATTTAAGGAACTTCAGACTTAGGAATTTCATAGTACATTGTTTTTCCTTTCTTATTTAAAACTTAAATAAACAGTGAAACATAAAGGTCATTTAATCAATTTAAAAAATGGATAAGGCCCCAAAAAATTAATGTTGTGGTTTGGGTTACAAGCCAGAAAAAAATAGGGTTGGTAGGTACATGTGTAGGCTTCTTTTTTTGTTTTTCACTTTTAGATAATTTAGCTGGATTATCCTCATATGGATGAAACACAATATACTCAATATGAGAAGAGTAGAACAATGGGTATTATACAGCTTAACAAGACAGCTAGTTATAGAAACAGGACCGATATTAAAGCAAGTATGTGGCAGGGCATAAAATTGAAACTTAGATAACCTATTTTCTGTTTAACCCAATAAACGCTAGAGGAACAATTATTTTGAGAGACTGATGCTGAAGGCATCTGTTCAGAGTGCCGCAGGCACTAGTTTGATGGGGGGGGGGGGGGGGGTGTATTTTAATTTTTAAAAGGAGCTATCAAGTGGTGCATTCTGGTGGCATTTGGGGTGAAAATTATCTTGTTTTTTTTCAATAGAAAAACTTTACTTTTTTATGAGCCTACTGCAAATTTTGAAAGATACTAGCATACATCTTTCCCATGAATTACACAAATGTTTCATTTTCTGAGAACTTCAGCAAACTGTTCCTTTTGGATACAGATAGCACTGGACAACCTTGAATAGAATAACTTATACATGTAAGAATGACAGGTTGGCAGTTATTAAACTTGGGAACAGCCAAGCGATCTCATTTTTTTTTTTTGGGGGGGGGGGGGGGGGGGGGGGGGGACATTCGTGGCTGCCAAATCAGGCCTATGGAATAGGGGGCCTAACTTTGATAACATTTGGAATTTCTATTTTTCGCCCGAATGAGGGTATTCCCTTTTTATTAAAGCCAAGATTGTTGACATCATTCAGTTGAAAATTGGCAATATGATGAATTGAAATGCGCAGGTTATGTGAGTCTGCCAAGTATAACATATGTTACGGAAGTGGTACCTCTAAACCAAAGGGCTGTAAAGAGCTTGGAGCTAAAGAGCTTGTAATTTGTAAACCCTGCAAAGCGATGCAGGTCGATGGATAATGGGGGTCAAGTAATGCTGCAGCACTAGAAGCAATCAGGGGTGAGCTTGGGTGGATGAGGATCAAGGACAGGACAGACTTATTGAAACTTGGTTATCTTAATTATTTGGTATATCTCCCCGACAGCCGATGGTGTAAAGTAATGTTTCAGAGTATTTTCAACTCAAATACCAAGATGGGGAGGATAGTCCAAGTGAGGAAGGCTCAGGGAGCTAATAGAGAACTACTCATTGGAGATCTCGGACCTAGACGTAGGGGCAACCCAGGGTAAAAAAATCGTCAAGAGAAAGAGTCATAGAGGATGGTAACCTTAATTGGCGAGAGGGGGGTCAAATCAAAGAGGTCTTTGGGTGGCCTGCATGATAAAGAGAAGCCTGGTTTTGAAGAGTATCTTGATGGCACCTTTGGGGGGTCGCTGTTGTTTAAGCCGAGGTTGCGGTCCCTGGAGCTGAGGGGGAAAAATTGGGAAAAAAGGATTGCCAGATGTGTAATTTAGGCGACCCTGGAACACTTTATTCTACAATGCCCAAAATATCAGTCTAAAAGAATAAGATTCACTGGGAGCAGGGCTTGAAATTTAGATTTTTTTGCACTTGTCCCATGGGACAACCGGAAAGCATATGTTGGTTGTCCCAAACCAAATCAGGTTGTCCAAGGGGTTCCTTGGAAAAATTAGTTTTTGAATTTCTTTTACAGTAATAACAAACCAACTACTTGAATAATACACTTTCATTTAAAGGCTTAAGCAATACTACAAATGAAGGTTTTCAAACGTAACTGTCTTAAACTTTTGCAGCCACTCACAAACCCATTCATTGACCCTGACGTAGGAAAGTATTTCACACACAATTTACAGTACATTGAGTTTTCTGTTTCATCGAAATTCAGCCATGCTCTCCCCTCTTCCCACGATTTTTTATAACTTTGTAAACGTTTTTTTTGCTGACTAGCGGTGCCCTGGTTGTTATTTGCACTCTCAGTCTCAGTATTAGCTGATGAATCGTTACTATTTCGTTTTTTTTATTTTTCACCCGATTGATCATTACTGACATTAGCTTCTCGACGCTTGTCACTACGGCTGAATACAAAATTTAATAGCGACATTGTAGGCTTGGACATCAAAGACCAGTTGTAACTTCTAGTAGTAACCCAGCTCAACTGACTGCTAACACCCCCAAACCCCTGGTACCCACAATTTTTTTTGTGCGCTGTCAAGAAACACTGAATGTGGACCAGTCATTTTAATTAGGTCATATTTTTACCTCCATATCGGAAACAAACTATTCATATAAGACTACCTACATTTTTGAACACAGCTGATTCCTCGCATCACCTTCTATTTAAATTCGCCCGTTAGTAATTCAATTTAAAGCCACCCTTTCGAAAAAAAAACAAAAACAATTTTATTCCGCAAATGCACACATTGTTTTCATTGGAAACATGTTTACTTTAAAAGTAGAGACTATGCGCAAATGAAGGACATGTGGTTAGTGAGCGACTCAAAGGAGAGGGTTAATGTTCTAATCAGAGAGATTGGGAAGAATGGGGCAAGGGATGTCATCAAGTAGTGTGTCTCTTGAGTGTTCAGAAGAGAGAAGAAACATGGGAATAGGGGGGCAGTTGGGAGCATAGGGGTAACCAAGGCCTTCTCACCTGAGAACCGCGACAAATCAGCGGCTGGCCATAGTGTTATTATTATTATGTTTCAACGGAGAAAAATAATCAGTAAAATCTGTATCAATTTAGTGATATATCCGGGTTTATGGTGCAAGATAAAGATCGCAATTTTTGAAAGGCCGATAAAATTTCTGGAGTCAACTCTTTGAGCAGATTACATATGTGTTTCGTGTTCTATACATCTCAGCCTTCATTTTGATGTATAATTTGTGTATATTTAATTTGAATTTAAGGAATATCACTGGTGGAAATTTCAAAATAAACAATATTCCATTACTTATATAGAATCTTAAAATAAGGTTGATGATTGGGTAACTCAAACCCAAACTTTTTTTGGGGGGGGTGGGGGGGGGGGGGGGGGGGGGGCTTACTAAACATTACTGTGAAAAATGAAAATAATGAAGTACACATTTGGTCAGCTAGGGGCTAAAAGGACTTAAGGGTGACGTGACTAATGCCGAAAAAACTGAGCTGAAATGACTTTGGGGAGAATCTTGAGGGCGGCACAACTAAGGACAAAATGACCTAGAGGAGTGCTGGGTCATTTCGCCCCAATTCCCAATTCCTTCCCTGAGTCGTTTCGCCATAATCCCTGTTCGTCCCAGGTCGTTTCGCCATACAGATGGAGGTGGGTAGTTTCGTTCCCAAATCAGACAACGAAATTTCAAAAGATAAATTAAAGGTGGGTGTGATCATTGACGTGCCTTGACTTTAAGTCTCATCAAATGATTCCGGAATCTTGGTGTCTCAACTTTCAAATTCTGCAAGTCCTGTTTCTGGAGTCTCACAATCAATATCCATATGCTGATTTGCGGATAATTACACCAGCACTGCTATTTCTGCATATGTCAGTCGGATTTGTTCTTCCCTTTCTGAAGATGTTCTTGCCTGGTCACACATGACACACACACAAAGTGCAAGCCAAAGTTGTTTCGTCTTGTATTATTCCTATACGAAGTTATGGATATCGGCTCCACATAATTGGTGCTGCCAATTCCTGAAGATATCACAAGTGATAGCATGCTGCCTGCATCTCATCTTTCTATTACAGTCTACATAGGACTCGGACATATTCGTCGTGCCTGTAGTTTGAATTTACAGAAGCTGAATAAATGAATTTACTCTTACGTAGCAGAGTTTTATAGGCCTGAAGACTGGCAATGTCGGCAGTGTGAAGTGTTGTCCGAAATTCAAAAGAAAACATTACCGGTATACAAAAAGATTAGGTTATAATTTATATGCATTTTAATGTTAATTTGTGGTGAAAAGTACTTTAAAACCATTAAAAAAATTGAATAAAATCATCGTCGTTTCGCCCCAATGTAGGGGGGGGGGGGGACGAAACAACCCGGGCGACCTGGAATTGGGGCGTTACGACCCGACACCCCTAGGGCCAGTAGGAGAGAAGTGACGTATGTTCTTTAAAGTTTCATGGGTACCGGCAGTGGTACGAGGGAAAAGGAAAGAATGATTGGTCATAATTTCAATAACCATTTTTGTAAATGAATTATAAACCTTAAGATGTAATGTGTTATTTTGTCTTTAGCTGTGCCTTCTATAAGACATTCTGATTCACTAACGCTTCTCAGATTATTTACGACTTCAATTTGTTGAATGCGATCCTCCTTCACTGACCAGATCTTCAGCAGGAATTGCAATCTCGAAAGCGAAAATGTTTCTAGATTTTGTAGAGATATCGCTCCTTTAGGTGGAGATAGATAGAATGCCATCACTCCGCTCTATAGTATAAGGACTTGTTCACGAAACATTCTAACAATATTTATACTGTGAAATACTGAAATGAAATCAGATGGTTTACTTCAAATACTTCCTAAACTCGCGCCATGAAGCAAGGTCATACTAAAAGACGACTGGGGGCGATCGTAGAAGACCGTTGATATGGTGTTTATTAGTCCACTCGGCTCAAAACCTACTCGGCCCGAATGAGAGTCCACTCGTCCCAATTTTGGAGTCCACTCGGTCCAGATTTACGAGTCCACTCGGCCCAGTTTGATAGTCCAGTCGTCCCATGCCAACAGTCCACTCGGCCCAAATGAAATTAATTGTAAAGCTGTCTGTCAATGTGGGCGGGTTGACATTACTTTCTAAAGCATTGTCACACCCACTAAAAAAACTTTTAAAGTAACCGCGATAGAGTAATTAGTAATCAACACTCCATCAGTTATGAGTGTTACATAAACAACAACATCAAAACTAATTACGACTCGTTGAAATGACAATCAACAGTCCAATGAGTCCATCAGGTATGAATGTTGTGTAAACAACGGTTAAAAGACATTTTCTTTAAATAAACATCATATTTTTCATAAATATCCAATTCCTCACTGGAAAATTATCATTCACAATGGAACATCCTTGCATAGAGTGTCCTAATGAAGTCCCACCAAGACAGGAGGGTCTATTATGTGAACGTTGTGATAGATGGCAACATCGAGTCTGTAATACAAATATATCTAGACAAGATTATCGACAAGCCGTCCGTAATGGATCCATAGATTGGACTTGTGCTTCTTGTGCAACAGAAATAGTTGAAGCTGAATAGATTGCGCTAGCTCACTTAGAAAATGCAATAGACAATACATCTGAACGCAGTATTGCTGCATCTTTAGAAGGTAATTTTTTCATTAATTTATTCATTCGTTCATTTGTTTATTCGACATCTTTAATTCATTAATTTATTCATTCGTTCATTTGTTCATTCGACATCTTTAATTAACTCATTATTCTTTGATTACTTCATTCATGGAAAACCGCAATCGAAAATGGCGAGTGGGGGGGGGGGGGGGGGGGGGTCACTGCTGTTCAAACAAAGATCAAGATCACTATATCTTAGGGGAGAAACTGGTAGAGATGGCGAAAAGGGATGCCAAAGGTGCCACTCCGGAGTAGTGGAGATCCTGGAACATTTTCTCTTGGAATGCCCACAGTATATACCTCATAGAATAAAATTTACTGGGGGGGGGGGACATGCGGGAGTGGGTAGGAATCCTTATTGAAGAAATCGAAAACGAGGAAGTGATGATTAAACAGTTTATATCGGAATGCTGGGAGGAGAGGACTCAGAGGAGAGGGTGGGGGATGATGGCCTTCTCTTATGAGAACCGCGACAAATCAGATTTATTATTATGTTCTGTGCTAAATATCTTCTCTTCTTTTTTAAGAGAGCGAGAGAATTATGACATTCCCAACTCACTGGACGAATCTTCAATAGCAGAGCCTTCACCCGAAACAGACACAACAGAAAACGATCCTTTGGAAACAACAATGTATGAGATTATTGTTCAAGGAACGCAAAGAGGCTCTCAAAAACTGGGCACCAGAAGCATGGAGTGTTTTCATGCAATCGTTACGCACTAATAATGATGTTGAAGGGTAGCATCGTCACTTCAACCACCCTGCTCAGAAACCGGCTTTGCCATTTTATCTACTTATTGAACTTTTGAAAAAAACAAGCAGAAATGGTGAATATAAACGTCAAATTGGTATCTGAAAGAAAGCTGCGACGACAACAAAAGAAAAGCTTTGTTAATATCCACAAAAGACTCTTTGAACTTTGGGACAGATATAATGCGAATGTGCTGTCTACAAACTCTTTATTGAGAAAATGTTCTCATCTAGTATGTCATTCCGAAGCCTAGTGTTTCTAAAATCCTGTAGTTAAAAATGTAAATTATTTGATATTGTATTACAATCGTGCAACAAGTTACAGGGCCATATTTTTCACTTAAATATGATGTAAAAAATGGAAGTTTTTTCTAGTCATGCAACAAGTTACAGGGGTACATTTTTCACTCCATATTTAACAAATTTTCTCACTAATTCGAATGTTCATTTCGACGTGGTGACAAAATTTATTAAATATGCGTAAAAAAGTTCTTTTATTTTCGGTAATGTGTCGTCCTAAAAGTGGGTTTTCATTGTGCATTCTAATCATGCAACAAGTTACAAGGGCATGCTTTTCACCCACCATTTAACAAATTTTCTCACCAATTCAAAAATTCTTTTTGGCGTGGTGAGAAAATTTATTAAATGTTGTCAAAAATAGACGTATATCTAATTTCAGTAATGTGTCATCCCGCTTGAAGTTGGTTTACATATTGCATTCCAATCATGCAAACAGTTACAGGGGTACATTTTTCACTCCATATTTAACCAATTTTCTCACCAATTGGAATGTTCATTTCGGCGTGGTGAGAAAATTTATTAAATATGGTGTAAAAAATGGAAGTTCTTTTTTTTCGGTAATGTGTCGTCCCAAAAGTGGGTTTTCATTGTGCATTCTAATCAAGAAACAAGTTACAAGGGCATGCTTTTCACTCACCATTTAACAAATTTAGCAAACATAGTCACAGTTTAGAAAATAATGGAAAATTGAAAAAATAGAACCACATTTTTGATATCTTTATTTTGTATATTTATTACATGACTGTATTACCTCATTACACATTAAATAAATAAATACGTACTGTACAACTTTACCAATGTTAAGTTTTCTTTTCTCAATCAAACCACTCTGTTACAAAATCCTTTCGTACATCCAAACATCCAAAAAAAGATGACTGCCGATATTGTTTGAGACGAGACAACTTGCTTGGAAGTTAATTCGTTTCAAATAAAATCGAGAGTCAGTCTGGGACAAATCTGTTGGGCCGAGTAGACTTCAATATTGGGCGAGTGGACTTCAAACTTGGGCCGGCCGAGTCGACTTCAGTTTGGGCCGAGTCGACTTCAGCTTGGGCCGAGTCGACTTCAGCTTTGGGCCGAGTCGACTTCAGTTTGGGCCGAGTGAGTTTTGGGTCGAGTGTGCATTGGGCCGAAAAGACTGGCCGAAACGTCCTGCCTATCTGGCCGAAACATCCCGGGTTTTAGTGAATTTTTTTACATATTTTGGAACTTAATTTCCTTCATGTTGATGGCCATAAAAGGCTGTCTTTGAATTAAAAAAAAACGAAATTACCTTTATCGAATATTAATTTATCCATAAATATCCATGAAATAAAGCAGGAATTAATTATATTTTATATTATTTGTAAGCACAAATAAAGTATGTTCACTATGTTGAAAGCGGCCCATACACTATCAATATTATTGACAATAATAGTGAGTAAATAATATTGACAATATATTTTTTGCCACAAACTACTCAATAGTTTCTTCAATATTTTCGGTAATTTCTTCGTCTGCCACCGCGCTGTAAACATGGATCCAGTTGAAGGTTTAGGCGTGGTACTGGCCCTGAGCAACGAAAAACAAAATAAAAAGAAATGGTGGACTAAACGATGGTTTTTAGAAAGACACACATTTGGTCATGGTGCCCTTATGGAGGAACTCCGGATTAATCAACCTGATGATTTCAGAAACTTTCATCGAATGGATGAAGATTCATTTAAAGAGCTCCTACGGTTGGTTACACCTTTAATAGAGAAAAAAGACACAAAGATGCGCGATGCAATACCACCGATGGAACGATTATCAGCCACATTGCGTTTTTTGGCTACTGGAAATACATTTGAAGACCTGAAATTCTTTAATATTGCGTAATATTATTGACGGAACCCACACACTATCAATATTATTGACGGTCGTAAAATATTGAAGAAAATATTTCAGAGATCTCAGATATTCGTCAATAATATTGATCAATCTTCAATATCTCCCACACACTGGCAATAATATTGTCAATACCGTTTATTGACAATATTATTGTCAATAATATTGATAGTCTATGGGCCGCTGAAGACACATCGAAATAAATGAAATACAAGATTTTCCCTGCAAGTTTGTTTTGACAAAACAAAAAGCCACAGCTGTCTGTCACTGTTGCTACAAGTCTTTTGATACTTTGTTGGACGCTTCTGATTGAAAGTTACTGATGAACTTTTTGAGTTTGTTTATACAAGCTTTTGGGAATAAAAGTGACTGATGAACTGTTTGTATGTGTTGATACTTCACTCTCGATGTGGTATCTTTGGGGACTTCTGATCTACCGACGACAATGGGCTCTGATATTTCTGTGTATAAATAATGTATTCAATGTTTGTAAATAATGTATTTCTTGACAATAAAATGAAGGTAAACTGCATTTTCGTTCCGTTATTACTGTATACAGAGATAAGTTCACTAAAACCTAGCTATGTCGAAAGATGCTTTGGATATCCTTAATTTCTCTGATATCTTAGCCTTGTACTGGGATATCCGTAGCATCTAAAGCCATAGCTAGTTTTTATATAACTTATCTCTGCATACAGTTATAACGGAATTGCGGTCATTTTGGTGCGAAATGTAAATATTTCCATTTATTGTAAATAATGTCATTTTGGGTGCGAGATGTAAATATTTCCATTTTTTATTTGCTGCTTAAGTTGTATTAATTATACTTAGAGACAGTAATAAAGAAATCTCTCTATCCTATTCGAACTGTGTGTTGTCAATCAATTAATTCCCTAATCCATATTAACAGTCAGTAGTGATGGAAATTGTCTCATTTGGCAGGTTAGATAATAGAGGTTATTAGGTTGTTAAACTAAAAAATACTGATCAATTAAAACCTCTTAATATCCTCTATTATCTATCCTGGCAGATGAGATAATCCCCTTCACTATTGACTGTTAATATAGGAGGCCGAAACGTCTCGAGGTCGAATCGTCCTGAGTACGAAACGTCCCAATACCGTTATTATACGTTGGGTCCGGGTCTTTTCGGCCCCAGGAACATTCGGCCCCAGATATTTTTCCGGGAACATTCGGCCTCAGTCGAGGCCGAATGTTCCCACTTTTGAGGCCGAAAGTTCCCACTTTTGGCAAACATTTTGGGAGTTGAAAAATAACTTTAAAAAATATTTTTTTACTTCATTTTGTTATTTTTTTTTTTTATTATATTAGGTTTTCTAGAATATTTTTAAAAGAATAATATATACAGCGTACCTACCTTTATTCCTAAAGTCGAAATATATTAAGCACAAGACCAATCCATAATGAATAATGAAATATAAAATCCATTGTATAAAATCCATTGTACTGAATAACAGAATGACAATCATGATAGGCCTATGTGCTCCAATGCCGACATGCAAACCCGAAATGATATACTTCTTCTTGGCGGTGAGACTACTTACCGAGAACAAATTAAAATAATAAATAAAGGCAAAAATAAATATTAATTGTTGGCATATAGGTACTCTATTTATGTAAAAGCTAGAAATAAACAACTTTAGACCTACCAAGTCTATGGTGAAGGGGGTCATTCATTAATCATTTGCCTTCGGCGCCGAATCGAGAAGAGACTATACTTTCCGAGAACAAAACAAAATAATATATAAAGATCGAAATAAAAGTTTATTGTTAGCGTATAAATCATGTAAGTACTCTATATTATGTATTAATTAGTAACCAAACAATTTTAAACCAGCCAGGTCTATGGTGAATGAGATTATTTATTAATTCGAACATTCGGAGCCGAACCGAAAAGAGTTGGGTCCGTCGAATTACCGAAACGGACCGAAACGGGAACTCAAACTACCGAAACGGGCCTCCAGTCTATCGATCTGGGCGTCGAAAAGACTGGAACGGGTCTGTGTGCGCTTGACGCCCCCACCCCCCCCCCCCCCCCCCCACCCACACACACTAATCTTGAAATTTTAGATCCTAGGATATCAATACTACTAAATTCCAGACCCTGATAATCATCATAATTCCATCGCGGTATTGAGAAACTCCTAATAAATAATAACTCATGGAGTCGGGTTCAAGTTAATGGGATAAAGGTTCGATGTGTTTCAGCTTTTAATTTTCACCTGTGTGAAATAAAATTTTACGGCAGATTTTGAGAAAAGGTGCGCCCCTCCTTTCCACAATGGTTTTTGCATAATAAAGTTGCACGGTACTGACACGACTCGACTGATAATGGGAACAGACGACGAACAAGCATTGAGAAAGGCAATTAAAACAGTCTTCATCGACTCAACTAATATATTATGCTTCAGGCATATTTTCCAGAATGTAAACAATAAACTGCGAAATGATGTTGGGTTATCAAAAGTTGAAAGGAATGTACTTATGGACAATTTGTTTGGTGAACAGGGTCTTATTGGCGCGGACGACACTATAACGTTCGACGACAGAGCTGAGGAATTCCAACAACTTTGCCAGTCAACCGCGCCAACTTTCATACCATATTTCCAGAAACGTTTGCAACCACTACTTCTTGACAGAATTCAAGACGCGAAGAACGGACGTTTCGACAAATCATGGACCAATAATAACAGCGAATCGGTTAACCATATACTGAAACATGCTGTTGACTGGAAATCAAAACCACTAATTGACTTTATAGAAGGGGTTCAGACAGTGACGGAGAACCAATAGTCCAATACGAGGATCTGAGGAGGGCACTTGTTGCGACTGGACAATATCGACTAGCCGACTCTCGTAGGCATTTTTTAACAGACAGAGTGACGTGGGCTGGTATGACAGGCGACGAAAAAGCAAAACTATTCAAAAAATTTAGGGATTACCGTCCAAATTGTAAAAAATTGTCACTTCAACATGTGGACAGTCCAAATTCAATGCTCCAAGGACATTGGGGAAAAAGATTGGGCAGGTAAAACGGAAAAAATCTGAAAAAAAAACAAATCCCTATCCAAAAAATTCAAACGTTGGGTAAAGAGTTAAATTCTAGCTGTTTACTTGGTTTTGTTGGGTGATATTTTTTTGTATCTTTTGTTTTATGTTCATATTTTTATACTTCTGTGCTACATTGAGCTACGTACATTTAAACTGTGCTATTTGTTTTTGAATAAACCATTGAAATCATTTCAGTGTTGTTTTGAGACTTGCCCCTTTCCTGACCCTTATATACCGGATGCATTTCAAGGCGGTTCCGACCAGTGTTCAGTTCATTCCTAATATCTTAAGCGATGAATGAGGAAACGTGATGTGACGCATAATCAGTACTGTGGATAGGAAAGTGGGTATGATGATGGACGCACACGCTTCACGGCAGAAAGATCTTATCGCCCGTTTTTGTCTTTTGGGTGCATGTTTCTGTAGCTTAGTCGCCCATTTCAGTCGCGTTTTAATCCTTTATGGTAGGAAGACCCTCTTGTCGTCCGTTTCAGTCTTTTGAGTGCACGTTTCTGTAGATTACTCTCCCGTTTCGGCCAGTTTCGGTCGCGTTTCGGTCCTTTTCGGTAATTCGACGCACCGGAAGAGTCTACTTGCCGAGAACAAAACAAAATTTAAAAATGAAAATAGAAGTCTATTGTTTGCGTATAAGGCATGTATGTATCTACTCTAGAGACTACTTGCCGAGAACGAAACAAAATAATATTTCAAAATGAAAATAAAAGTTTATTGTTAGCGTATAAGGCATGACATTGTGTCTACTCTATATTATGTACAAATTAGTAACAAAACAATTTTAAACCAGCCAGGTCTACGGTGAATGGGATTATTTATTAATTCCCACATTCCGAGAAGAGGCTACTTGCCGAGAACAATACAAAATTTGAAAATGAAATTAAAAGTAGTTCTTTCAGGTTTGTCCCTATAATTTCTTGGGTCTATAAATTTCACAATTTAACACTAACCCTATGAAGCCTATGGGAAATTCAGTGTTAAAAATCTTGGATCTATAAGTTACACAATTTAACACTAACCCTATGGACCCTATGGAAAACTCAGTGTTAAAAATGCTTGGGTCTATAGTGGCACCCCTAACTACTTATCTCATCAAGGACAATTACAGTCCACATAAAAGGTTTAAGGATCCATATGAACTGTAGAAACAGTATACGACCCCCCAATCAAGTGCTATTAAATCAATCAAGAATCAGTCGCCCTGTAAAAACACTGCATCAGTATCTCATCAGAGGCCAGAACTTTGATCACTACTTCAGAAGAACTTATGAAAACAAAACTTTTAAGTTGAGTTGTGCCAAACAACATCCAAGAAGGGGTAAGACTACTTACCGAGAACAACCGAGAACAACCAAGAACAAATTAAAATAATAAATAAAGGCAAAAATAAAAACTACCGCCCAATCAGCTTGCTTAGCTGTGTTGGAAAAATATTTGAGCGGATTCTCACTACGAGACTTCGCAGCTATCTCGAATCAATCAACTTTTTCAACAAATGGCAAAGAGCGTATAGGAGTCAGAAAGATGGAATCGAACACGTATATAGACTGGTCGATTATATGAAAACAGCATTTAGTCAAAACGAAATCGGAACAGCGCTTTTCTTGAATGTAGAAAAAGCGTTCGACTCGGTATGGCACAATGGCGTGAGATATAAACTAGCGAAAATGGATTACCACTAAAATTCTGAGGATCATATCATCATTTCTAACTGACCGAAAAATCAAGGTGAAGGTTAATCGCGAGGTGACAGAGGAAGTAATACTCGAAGCGGGAACACCACAAGGGTCGGTTCTAATTCCGCTTTTTTCATAATATATGTGAATGATATAGAAAAAGAAGGGAAAAACTGTGTTGAACTATCGCTGTTGTCAGACGACAAAGGTATTTGGACGGCCAGCAAGTCCAGAAACATAATTAAAAATTGTCTACAGGATACCATTCGCGATCTTGAGAGCTGGTCAAACTCAATGCCGCCAAAACTCAAAAAGTTACGTTCTTCAAAAAGCAAAGGAAAAAAACAGTCCCCAATATCGATCTCCAGTTACACGATCACAGACTAGAAGCAAACAAAGAAGCCAAATTTGGGGGATTTATCCTAGATAGCAATCTCAGTCTAAACAGTCACGTAAACTCCATTACGGTTAGAGCTACTAAACGTATCAATTTTCTGAAGATGATCAGAGGTAGAAATTGGGGAGCAAACAAAGATGTGCTTCTCAAGCTCTACAAAAACATTTATACGTCCGGTACTAGAATACGGTGCCATAAAAACAAGTGACCTGAGCAAAACCAACATTCAGAAGCTACAGAGGCTTCAAAATTATACCCTGCGAGTGGCACTATGCAAACCGAAATGGACACCGATAAAGGAACTTCACGAGCTAGCAAATATAGAAACTATTGATACGCGATTAAAAGACCTACAAAATAACAGACTCCAAGATAGTGAATTAATGGTTGAGCTGAACGAACACCGATCCCTTAACAGAAAAACAAAATAAGTTTCTGGAAAAAAAAGAAATATAAAATAAAATAAAATAAAATAAAAATTATACAATATAACTAAATCGCGTGGAGTCAGTGAGAATTGCCTCGCTACTCATTGAGAACGTTGGGATAGAGTCTGTGAGGACTGCCTCGCAACTCTGCTGAAGCGCGATTGAAATGCGTTTAATAAGATCTATATAACAAAACCCTCCACATACTCCAGGATAGTGAATCAATGGTGAAGCTGAACGAACACCGAATCCTTAACAGAAAAACAAAATAATCCACAGTAAATTAAAATTACTCAATAGAACTAAACTGCGTGGAGTCAGTGAGGATTGCCTCGCTACTCATTGAGATCTTTAGGATTGAGTCTGCGAGGATTGCCTCGCAACTCTGCGTGTGGGGAGTGGGCTCCGAAGAAACACACCCCTTACCCCATCCATAGCAACAATCACACAACAGGCACAATATACAATAGCGGATACCTATCTTTCTCTCTACCTATAACTTTTCTAATTGAACATTCTCAAATTTTCTAGCATCACTCTTATAAAGAAGACGCATGGAAATGGTAGACAAAGCGTAGGAGGAATTGGTGCAACCTACCTTTCTGCAACATACACAAGAAACCACCAAACACTAGGCAAGGATTGAAACAAGCTTGTCTGGCTGGGGACGAGTGTACATTTTATATAGATAAACATTTGAATAAAGATTTAACAGCCCTTTTAAGGGCTTGAGGGTGTGTGTCTGTGAGAGGGTGTTTTTTGGGTTGTTTTTTTTTTTTGGGGGGGGGGGTTGAGGAGGTCATTTGGAATTCCCGAAGGATAACCAGATACCTCATAATCACATACGGCGTCCTATCTCCCAGAAGGCTTGTTGGATGACTCCCGGTTTTTCAAAACTAAAGTGTTGGGAGCTTTCTCCACTCCTTTTTTGTAACCGCTATGGTCATATACCGGGGCCGCTACCAAACCGGCGTTGCTGTTTGGTTTTCTTTTCTCTTCTTCCCTTAAATTTGCCATCGCACAACATTATATTCTGGCTCGCCACCATGGTGGGACTCAAACCTCTACCACCGCCGAGCTGAGTAGTAGAAGATATGGGTTTTGATCCTATTCTGGGGGAGAGGGGCCGACGGGGGTGGATGACGTCATCATAATTAAAATGTTACGTAAGGTAATTAATATTACTTAATGATTTTTTTTTTTAATCACTTTAATAATTAATGTAATTAATGACTGTTGCATAATTAATGTAATTAATGTAATTAATGAGTGTAATTAGGGTTGATTATAATAATTAGTATATTAATAAATGAATTAATATTGACGTACTGGACATATGCGCATGCTATCGACTGACTGACCCGCATCACGTGTCTGGGTGTCATTAAATCGATTTTTTCTTTTCAAACGCCAACTACTGACAGATGTTGAAGCAATTAAATCTATTGTCACACTTTAACGACCGGTCATAAATATCGTTAGACTGACGCTTCAACTTTAAGTGCTATTGAAATTGTAAGATACCAATCTGTCACCTTATTGATTTTAAACCCCCACTTTCATTACGCCCACAAATAAATCACACATCAGTCACGCAGGGCTAAATTTATCATCATTTGTTTTGCAAACGTCTTGTTAGCAAGTCGAGTTTCATTCGGATCGTATCTACCACGTTGTAATTCATCGAAAATGGAAAACGAAGCATTGACCTGTGGAATCTGTGAGAAGGTATTCTCATCAAAGGATCACAAAAAGTGCCACGAGGCTACTGTACACGGGGGAGAGGCTGTACATGGCTGTTCTCTCTGCCCCAAGATGTTTAAGAGAAAGGACAAGTTAACGGATCATCTGAAAACCCATCAAGAAGGTACTTTTAACTGTCAGTTTTGTTCGAGGATTTTCGTAACTAAACGCAACAAAGATCGCCACGAACGAAGTGTACATCGTGCAGAAAGTGATGTGAAGGAGTTTCAGTGCACGTTTTGTCTGAAATCCTATACTAGGAAAGATAAATTAGAAAACCATATGGAGAAATGCAATAATTCGACGTTTACATGCGCTGCCTGTGGAGAAGAGTTTGCTCAGCTGATTCAACTTAACCGTCATCACGCTACCGCTCATCAAGCACCGAAAAAATGCAAAAGTACTACCGAAGCGACACCCGGACCATCAAAAATTCCACGAGAACCCACGAAGATTTCTGATGTCGATCCTATAGATTTTGAAGAAGCTACCGTACCGGATTTGGAAAGTTCTGCTGTGGAAGAAATATATCGTGACCATTGGGGAGCTATTCGCACGCATTTTATTACGGACCGCCCAGTGCAGGATATTTATAATTTCCGGGAAAGTGATATGACCCAACTGGATATTATGAACATTATATTCATGAAACAGCAGACGAAATTCAAAATTAATCTCAGCTTTGGATTTATACTACAACACACAGAAACACAAGATCTTCGTTATTTCCACGCTTCCTCCAACAATGCTCGTGTTCTTGAAGAACCGCACACGATAAAAAACTTACAGGATTTTGACAAATTTACAGAAACAATAAATAATCAAGATTTTCTGGAGTCGGTTCGTCAAAGACGACCGAGTACAAAATGGAGTGTGGAAAGGATTACAAATGTAACATTTTACGTTAATAAAATTATGGACCATCCCATTGGAGCACCTGCAGATTTGCCGGATTATGTTACCAATAACCGTTCAATTATCAATTTGTTGTATTCAGATAACAGCGGACTAGCTTACAAAGATAATTTGTGTTTATTCCGTTGTCTGGCTCTGTGGAGTGGTGCCGATGTGAGAAAACTCGAAAAAACCACAGAGGCTTATTATTATCAGTTCCAGGAAGAACCCAAACAAAAATTCAAAGGTGTGAAATTGAGGGAATTACCGCTCATTGAAGATCTATTCAAAGTGAATATTATGGTTTACGAACTGTGTCAGGATGAAACAACAAAAGAAACTAGAGCAAAACTCGTCCAGCGTTCACTGGGTAAATATTCGGACACAATGTACGTGAATTTGTATCACAACCATTTTAGTTACATCAAAGATATCAGAACGTATACAAAATCCTATGCGTGTCGGAAATGTAACAAACTGTTTAAAGATTCCTGGCAAGTTGACCAACACGAACAGCGTTGCAAAGCTGAGGTCGTTTGTCATTTTGAAGGCGGCTTTTATTACCCGAACAAATCAGTCTTCGAAAAATTGGAAGAAGAAGGAATTATTGTCCCAGAGGAAGATAGATATTATCCGTACAGAGCAGCGTTCGACTTTGAATCTTATTTCGTTCAAGACGACCTACCCGAAAATACGGAAAAAAGACAGTGGGAAGCTCGACATGCCCCACTTAGCGTTTCTGTGTGTAGTAATGTAGAGGGATATACAGATCCGCAGTGCTTTATAACGGACGGTGACTCCAAAAAACTCGTCGAGGAAATGGTTACGTACTTGGAAAAAATTTCATTCGCTGCCCGTATGAAAATGTCAATGAAACACAGTTCGACATACTCACAGCTCGCAGAGCTCATCGATACAGCGCTCGAACTCGAACCCGAGAAAGAGAAAGGAGGAAAACACCCGCTTCAAATTTTACGGGAGGAATTGGACCGCTACAACCAAGAAATGCCAGTACTCGGATTCAATAGCTCCAGATATGACATGAATTTAATCAAGAAAGAACTGACAGGATATTTATTGGATACATCTTCCATTGATTTTGCCATTAAAAACAACAATAGTTTTATGTGTGTCAAAACTCCTTCGTTGAAATTCATGGACATAATGGCTTTTTTAGCCCCAGGCTATAGCTATGACAAATACCTGAAAGCTTATGGAGCGTCGGCTGTCAAAGGATTTTTCCCGTACGAATGGGTGACTGGTTTGAATAAACTCGATGTAAATCATTTACCGGATCACAGCGATTTCTTCAGCAAGTTAAAAAACAAGAATATTTCTGAAGAGGACTACGCTTTTTGTCAAAAAGTATGGGACGACGAAGGTATGTCTACATTTCGTGATTTCACAGTCTGGTACAATAATTTAGATGTTAAACCTTTTCTCGAAGCAGTTGAAAAACAATTTGCATTTTATCAAGAACTGAAGGTTGACATGTTTAAAGACGCAGTGAGTGTACCCGGAATAACTTTAAAATATTTATTCTCTACATTGGAGAAATATATTACGTTTTCACTTTTCAATGAGAAAAACAGTGACCTCTATCACCTTATTAGAAACAACATAGTCGGCGGCCCATCTCTCGTATTCAGCCGCTACCAAGAAAAGGGCGTCACGTTAATTCGCTCCTCGAAGTACGGCAGTCAAGCCAAAGTCGCCCAGGGCGTGTTGGGATATGACGCGAACGCCCTTTATCTTTTCGCCCTGAGTCAAGACATGCCAACAGGATCATTTATCCGACGTAAACCGGAAGAGGATTTCAAACCAGTCAAATCCTGTACGTTCGGGCGAACAGCATTTGAGTGGTTAGAATTTGTTTCTCACACCCAGAAAATCAACATTTTACATCAATTTAATGGAAAAGAAAAACGATTGGGGAGACGGCGCATCCCCGTGGATGGATGGGATAGTGAAAATAGGACAGTATATCAGTTTCACGGCTGTTATTTTCACGGACACAAGTGTAATTTAAACAGAGACAAAAACGGACAGTTTCTCATTAAAAATCAAACAAATAATAAACTTATGCAGGACCTTTACACTGAAGCGCTTGACATCACCAGTTATTTCCGAAATACTTTAAATCTAACAGTGGTTGAAATGTGGGAATGTGAGTGGCTTGTCAAAAAGAAAACGGACCCCGAGGCATCACAGTTTGTACAGTCACTACCAAAATTTGTAGTGGATGGGAAAATGTCTCACCAGCAAGTTTTGGATAAAGTAAAAAATGGACAGTTGTTTGGTCTGGTTGAGTGCGACATACACGTGCCAGATAATTTGAAAAATTACTTTGAAGAAATGTGTCCAATTTTTAAAAACGCAAATATTTCAAGAGATGACATAGGTGAGCATATGAAAGCTTTCGCCGAAGAAAATAAAATCATGTCCCAACCGAGAAGATCATTGATCGGCAGTTATAAAGGTGAAAAGATACTTTTGACAACCCCTCTGTTAAAGTGGTATCTCGAGCACGGACTGGTCGTAACAACAATTCATCAAATCATTCAGTATGAACCTAAAAACTGTTTTCAAAAATTTGCAAATTTTGTCTCGGAGGCCCGCCGATCTGGCGACAGTGACCCGGATAAAGCCATAATTGCTGATATGTTTAAGCTGATGGGTAACTCAAGCTATGGGAAGTGCATAACGAACAAACATAAACAGCGGGATGTTAAATACTGTCGTGGTTCAACAGTAGTTAGGCAAATAAATGATAAATCGTTTCGTGCCTTGAACTGTATGGAAGACGATCTCTACGAAGTCGAAAAAAATAAAAAGACCATCAAAATAGATCTTCCACTTCAAATAGGGTTTTTTGTTTATCAGTACGCCAAACTAAGAATGTTGGAATTTTATTACGACTTTTTGGATGTGTATTTGGACAGGCGTGATTTCGAGTACTGCGAAATGGATACCGATTCTGCTTATTTAGCGCTATCGGACTCAAATATTGAACAACTCGTGAGATCGGAAAAGCGAGAAAATTTCTATAAAGAATGGAATGACTGGTTCCCGGCTGCAGCATGTGAAAAACACCAACATGACTTTGTGACAACAAAATTGAACGGATGTGATTGGCTCCCAGCCGCTTGTTGTAAAACCCAAACTGCTTACGATAAGAGAACCCCCGGACTGTTCAAAATAGAATTCGAGGGAGACGGAATTATTGCTCTTTGTAGCAAGACCTACTTCTGTTTTGGTGCTACAGACAAATGCAGTTGTAAAGGAATAAGTAAGCAACATAATGAAATGAAAAAAGAGAAATATCTTGATGTATTGAAAACTAAACAGAGTGGGTCTGGCATAAACAAAGGCTTCATGGTGAATCAGCATAACATGTTGACTTATACCCAGACAAAAACTGGACTCTCTTATTTTTATCCCAAGAGGAAAGTGTGTGCAGATGGCGTAAGCACAACTCCACTAGATTTGTGAGTACAAAACAACAAATGTTCTAATAAGGTGATAGGGAGGCGGTATGTCGTTATAAACCACATAGCCGTCGTGGGCCACGATAATTAATAAACATTACTACGAAAATGTCGCAACAATTTCGTAGTGGTGTTTGTTAAATATTGTAACCGACGAAGTAGTTTGAAGGGTGAAGGAGTAAATACTCCCCCACTCCCGAACTGCGTCTGCGGGAAATCCACCTGATGAGTCCCGGGCCGGGACGAAACGGTCTTCATAAAATATTGTTTAACTTCATTTAAAAAAAAATAACCAAGAAATTTTGTTTTTTTTTTTCTATCTAAATTTTATTATTACAAATAAACACGATAATACAAGCCGTGTAAAAAATGTTACAATGTATTGAGTAAATTTATGAAATGAAAAAAAAAAAAACAACAAATTATATAATATCGAAAAAAAAAACTATACACAAAAAAAAATATTGTACATGTCAAACGTATCATGAATACAATTCAAATATTTTCGAATTTAAAATGTATTAAAAACCGACCAATCGGTTTTACAATTATGTAAATTCGATCCATCGGTTTTAATAGGATTTAAAACCCGGTCAATCAGTTTTAATAGGATTTAAAACCAGTCGATCGGTTTTAATATGTTTTTAAATTCGATGATTCATTAAACAATAAATACTTTTAAATATTCAAAAACTGTCTTTCGACAGACAGGACAACTGTTCAATTGTTTACAACAATTATCGCAGCAGCACAAGTGATTACATGGACGAATCAAAATAGTTGATTGCGCCTCCAGGCATACACAACAGTTCATTTCAGTGTCAGCTTTAAGAGTCTCTTGTTCTGATTGTTCAGCTTCTTCTTCTTCTTCTTCCGGTGGGATTCTATCCACAAACGGGCAGAGGGGTTCAAATCTTCGGTGCTCTTCTTTGACAACATCCGACTCTCCCCACAAGTGAATTTGAACGCCGCAATAAAAACATTTCGTCTTGTCTTCGGTTCCCATGTAGAAAAAACCACACCTCGCCAACTCCCTCGGGCTTTTAAAACATTCGCTAGGAAGCATAGATTCGAACGTTTTTAGTCTGTGTGCTTCTAAGGCGTACTTGGGATAAATTGGTGGGAGGTTTATTACTCCACGTAAAATATTCTCCAGTTCAGCTTCGGTCATGTGATTGAATTCGGTTTCAAAAGAGACACTCGGTACTGGTGGTTCTGTTATAAATGCGCTCCGTACCTCCTCTAGGCTTACTGACCTCAGAGCTCCTATTCTTGAGTTTCTTCTTCTCGACTCCATGTCTTGCGTAGAAATGGTGATTGCGTATAAACTTCTTCACAAAAATATCATTTTTTCTCAAGTCGCCCGGGAACATTCCAATTATTGTTGTCATAGTTACGCCTCGACAGCGATTAAGCAAATAGAATAAACAATAATGGCCACATACTGGTAATAACCCTTGAAGGCGACAGGAATTAAATCGCCAGGCGTTAGAATATTTGTTTAGAAATTTTTTGAATGTCTTGTGTTGAGGGGGTACTCCATTTGAATCAAAATATTCGACCGATTCATGTCCGATGTAAAAAGCCACCCAGTGTTCACCAGGTCTGTAACTGGGATCTGTATTAGCTATGAACATCACTGGGCGGGTGGTAGTTAATTTTCTGGGTAGTCGATTTCTGGAAAAAACTCCCAAATTGACATGTCGGAGGTATTTATCGGAGTTCATGGCTGTCACTAATTGAAGAGTGTTCATGTTGAATAATCGAAAATGATCTGTCTATTTTTGTCTACCTCTATTATGTTTTGAAATTCAGCGTAGACAATAACGTTCACTGTTATAGGTAGCGCGTCATCAAAGTGCATTTCCAGTCTCAAATTTCCACGCTTGAGTAAGTTGAAATGATCTCCGTGGCTCAAATCTGGCGAGAGGTCAAATGCGAACAATGTGTATCCTTTGGAATACTCTTCCCGACTGATGTGATTCCCGACGTCTTCAAATATTTGTCCAGTTGCTTGAAACAGACTTCTATAACATCTTACTATTTCTCCGTGTTCGAAACGAGGTTGTAGTGGTTTTGCGGGTATTTGTTGACCATCTAGATACACCGCAATGAAATTAGCATTGTAGTGTTTGAAGTTGAATGGATTCTTTGAATAGCTGCCATTGAAAGCGTCGTTATTGACACAACCTACGACTATTCGCTTTGGGAGCTGACCTAAAAATAAATTTTCCTGCGTTATGCTCAAATTCCCCTTGGGTATGGAAAATATCTTCGTTTGCACCCTATTGATCGGGTATTTAGCGGTTCCCCTTTCTAAAGCTTTAACGTGGGCAAGTCGCACAGCAGGGTTAAGACGTTCTTTCCTGATAAACAGAGAAACTTCGTTAATTTTTATTTTATAATTAGGTGCGTCTCCCATCAATGCGAAAGCATCTTTTGATCTGTTCATTTTCACGTGTACGTTCACCCCATTGAGAAGATAACGATCTTGACAACACATGTCCAAATGTAAACGACCACTCATGTCAATAATTCGACTTGTACTGGCGAATTTTTTTCTCGTAGCCAATCCATTATTTAACGATAAATCATCAAAATGCCCCGCGGTATCTTTGTACCACAGAGAGGCAGTAAGTTGAGATTTTTTGGCTGGGGGACCATAGCTCAATAAAGTTTCTATGTATGCTCGATAGGGATAAGTATTATTCGATGACGAAATGAGCCTTTCATTGAGGCTGACTTCTATCTGGTTGAATAACGAATGTATGAATAAATTAACGGGTGTGACTTTAGCATCCTGGGTTAATGCGCCACCATCCGTTTGCAATATTTGCGCTTTTACGTGGAGATAGCTCTGCGCTAAATTCAAATAATCGTCGCCGCTCCCAGAAATGAAAAATTCTATCGGTCTGCTGTTTCCAATCGTAGCTAGAGGGCGAAATTCGATCCACTGTCCGGATTCTACGCTCGTCTGAGTGGGAGGAATGGAAAATAGGTCCAGTTCGCTGTTGACACATTCCGTGGATTTGGGGTTAATTAACGACATCGCTAGTCAAAAATATCCTTCTTTACCATTCGCTTTCGTTTCTTCGGTATGGCGGGTTTCTTTTTGAGACCTACTTTTATACTCCGCGGGCGTCTTGCAGGGGAGCGTTCATTAGGCTGACCAGGGGGGTGTCCCGCAATTCCTTGCACGAGGGCTTCTTTGAATCTATCAACTCCGGCTTGCTTTACATTTTTTCCGGAAGCTATGTCCCCTACAAAATCTATACTTTTTTTCAAAAGTTGTTTTCCCACACTCTTGGCGAGTGGAAAGACTGCGTGCTTTATGGTTCCCAATAGGCTTCCTAGACCATGACCCCTCTGCATCTGCGCACCCGTAAAAACGGGCCTTCCGGAACCTACTTGGTCCAGATAATAATCTTCGAATAATTTTGGGTTACAGCAGTACGTCATTGTTTAAAATGAAGTGTCACGGTTAATTTTCCGCGTTCAAATGGAACAGGTTTTCCGGTGTCGTCTCTTATATAGACCTCTATTGTTCCGAAATGCTTCTGAGAAAGGGGGAGGTAATACAAATTTTCAAATGTACGGGATATCGTTCTGCCATATTCCCCTTCGATGGGAACAATCCGTAAAAGGGGAACTCTAGAATCCCCCACGATTTGATCTCGCACCAAATCGCAATATACGTATAGGGAATAAAAACCTCTATTCACGTCAGTTGCGCGCGTCGCACTGAACCATCCTTGATGAAAAGTATCATTTTCAAACCCAAAAATTTTTTGAAGGCACGGACTCATGGTAATTTGTGCCCCGTGTTTCACGATAATCATAAGTTTTTGTGAGATTGGACTCCACTCAAATTCTAAACACTCGGGATTAGGTAAATTAAATTCTTTATTGCGTTCGAGTTCTCGGACGATTTGGGTGGCGTCCGTATATCTACCAGCTCTCAAACCAACCGTGTATTCCTTTTCTTTGTATTTTATATTTACGTAACCTTCCAAATCTTTTATGTTAAACCACGTATTTGGGTACTGAATTTCAGTTAGAGCCACTTCCCAATCACCTTCGAGAGTTATGGGCTGAGACAACTGAGTTCGAAACGCAGTGAGAGTGTTATCGGGGAATGTGTCCAGCGAACTGTTACTCGGTAAATGTAAATAAAACATTATTTGTTCTTGATGGTCGGGTTAGGGAGTAAGTAACCGATTGCGCTGCCTAAGAGAGCAGTCCAAAGCTGAGGATTATTCGCGTCCAAGCTTAAATTGACAATACTCGTGATTATTATGGTGTATAAGATTATGACCTGTGCAAAATACGTTATCTCACTTTTCGGCACACGACTACCACATAAAAGCCACGATCTGTTACTTTCCGTGTCTTCCATTATACTGAGCCTTTTTTCGCGACACGCTCGCTTTTATTAAATAATCTGACTTTGTTTGATCCAAGAATTGAACGATTTGGGATAACCGAGCCATTTGACAAACAATTCTTTTCCCTTACCTTTACCTCGCGCTTTTATAACGCTTTCTATTTTATATGCGGTTTTCTCGGCTACCCGTTGAATTTCCTCCGCATAAAATCCCCCTTCTAGCAAAGCTCCATTATAGTCCCTCAGCCTGTATGTCACTGGATATCCCGGTATTATCTGAGTTATTGTAAAGAGTTCCTCTGTCCAATTAGGCAAATACCCCTTTTCGAATGTTCGTTTAACCTTACTTATTCTAACTCTATCTCCTATTTTGTAACGCTGCCTGGCTTCGGTCGGTTCGCCATACAATCTCTGCCAAATTTGTTCTTGGTCCCTTTTTGTAACCGAGGCCGGGGCCATTCCGATACTGCGATGATAGGTGTTATTATAGGAGTCCGTCAGTGCCTGGATCGGAAAAGTTAATGTGTTGTTTTTGGTAAAATATTTAAACATTTTGGTTTTAAGACTTCGATTGAAGCGCTCAACTACGGAGCATTTCGTTTCAACATTATAAGTTGTAAAGAATTCAACGTTATTTTGTTTTAAAAATCGCTGAAATTGACTGTTTGTGAATTCTTTACCTCGGTCAGTCTGTAACTTGAAAGGTTTACGACCTTGAGAAAATATTTCTCGAAAAGCCGACACAATAGATGAACCCGACTTGTTTCTCAATGAGATCACCCAAGCGTACTTTGAAAACACGTCTATGCATGTTAAGAGAAATTTAATACCGTCATTGTGTTTGCTTATTGAAGTCAGATCTACGAGATCAGCTTGCCATTGAGCGTCAATACCGCTGACCAGAGTTTTCTTTCTAATGAACTTACGCCGTGCTGGTTTGTGAAGCGTGTAAGTGTCCTGGCTTTGTAGCCAATTTATCACCTCTTTACTTTTGTTTCTTGACACGCGCCGCAGGGCAGTCACTCCCCCAAAGCTGCCCGGAGTCGAAGGTGTGTAATAGAGCTCTGTTAAACTCATAATGACTCACAGATACACATGTCGGAAGTATTTAAAAGGGGACCCAAGGGTGAACACCCCGAGCCTCTCCTTTCGTGGATGATTTAGGGGGTGTGGTTCTCGACCGACGTTTATGAATAAAAGCCCAACGTTCTTTGTTCCCAATGAGTTCTTGAGGAATATCAGCGTCTCGCAGTACCTCGCCCAAAACCTGCCAGCCTTCCGGTGCAAACTTTTTGCGTTGTCTAAGTAAGTCGTTCAACAAATCTGTGATGTTTGACCCTTCAACTGTTTGCTCGTTAATTATAATACGCCCCCTGTCATCCCATTTCAGATTTGGAATGGACTTCAAGCGTTTTAATAATAAACCCGCTTTTCTATGCATGGTTAAAGGTACGGTATCTAAAATTTCACGGTCATCATGTGGAGTGGGCAGATCGGTCTTTTCCATTTTAATCTTGACTGTTGTCGGTTCGAGTGATTTCTCATAGAAAGTCAAATACCGCTGAAGTATTTGATTGTATTTTGTGATTTTTTCGGTTTCACTAAGATCAGACTTGTTTATTATTTCTGTTAATTCTCTATCCAGCGCGGACACTGCGGAATCATTTGGTCGTTTATCGATCCGATCTAACATCCGAGGATCTACTAAGACCATTTTCTTGGCGTGTTCCATTATTATCCCAGTAAACCTTTGGCTAATACTTTTAAAACGGGCCCAATAAGCGAACCCAGAAAACCTCCCGATTGAATGATCTGTCTTCTAACTTTATCCGATGTATTCTTTACTGCTAGCTTCCTGACTTTGTCTTTATGTGGTCATAGTTTGGCAAAATGATAATTCGAAACGGGTACGTTCCCCAATAAAATATTTTTAGCGCATTCACAAATCGAAAGAATTAGGTCTTTATCGGCACGTTTGACAATATTTTTAATTTCTGAAGGTTTCGCACGACAAAGAACTTTGAGAGTTCCGATGTTGCGTGTTACGCGAGTAGACATAGTTATGAGATAATTACCTCAAACCACCCCCTTTTATACTCTGGCGACATAGACAATTTGAGTTTCTCCCAGAAATATGTGAGATCTTAGTCTTAACCCCTCATCCGTTTGCTGTCTCAAATCGATTAGTAAATACCCAAAGGGTGGGGCGGTAGCATCGTCGAAGACTTCCCGTAAAAATTTAACCCTCCCGGGGTACATTTGATTAGCTAGGTGAGAGATCTGTGATCGGTCTCTAGGGTTCTTGAAAAGTATTAAATAGTGGGAGTTTAGGGAAACTGTGCGATGAAATTTATTCTTATCGAATATATTTTGAACAATGTAAACAACACTTAGGTTTTGATGGTGGGATCTCTGAGTAAACAAACGGACGACACGTTCGTCGGCCTGAAGCATCAAGTCATCGAGAATTACCAGGGAATTGGGCTTGACGTCCTGTGGGACACCTTCCACAAATTCAACCCCCGAAAGTGTGTCGTATAATGGCTGCCATTCTCCGTAACACCAGATGATACGCTCGGGAATAGGGTATATCATAGCCTCTAAATTAGAAATGAATTTGCGGACAAATGTCGACTTGCCGCAAGAAGTCGGACCTGCCAAAACGCATGTACAGGGATGACTCCATCTCGTATCCATCTCGAAAATAAAATGACTACCTAGGGGCTGTTATGCTCTTTATATACCGCAAATGTTACATAATGACAATGGGACGGGCTAGTAGGGGGGAGAGGGGTGTTAAACCTCAAAGGATGTTGTACGGCGGGTGTGTAAAGTTTGGTGAGACCTGATTGGTTGAAATAATAATCAAATTCCGGAAATTCGATTGAAACATGTTTGGGTGAAGGGGGATCCGCCCACTGAGGGTTCGTGCGACAGGGGTGGGGTGCAGAGGAGTACAAGTGAGGGGAGATTGGAGGGGTCACCAAGCATGCGTTTGTTCTAAAGCAACTCTTTTATAATAATTTGGTTGGCCCTGAAAAGGGCCGTTTTTTTTTTCCATGTCGTGATTCGTATTCGCTTCTGTCTTTATTTTTTCTTCACCATACCGTAGAAATATTTTCTACAACCATTTTCTCTACCGCTTCTCTATCGAAATCGTCGATGTTAATATACTCGTGCGGCATCACAGCGGGTATCATATTACTTATGTTTGCAGCCCAAACATCTTGCAGCTCAGCACGATCAATCTTCTCCAGTGCAGTGAGGAAACATCTCTCGACCTTTTCTTCTGGACTAGCCATTAAACCTAGATCGTGATGGGTTTGACCGCCATGATTTACAGTACACCCATAGCACAGTTCACTAACCACCTCAGCTAAATGTTTTTGGATCATAGTTGCGTAAGCTCGGTTCAGCTCTGTTTGGATCCGTATTCTTCTAAGTTCGGTCGTCGGATTCTTTTTTCCATGATTTGAGAACGTTGGAAATTCTCGTTTTCTTTTTCTAAATAATTCTGATTCTTCGCTGGCAATTCTTCTGTCGATTTCTGTGATGGTTTTCTTCAGGTCATTCCACTCGATTACGTCCAAAGCGATTCCAGTTTTAGTCGGTGTCGAAGAGTCTTTCGTGTATCTTCTTACGTGGACCTTTACTTTACCCTGAAATGGTGTCACGTTGATAAAAGTATTTCTTGAACCGATTGGAAATTTATTGGAGCTTGCCATCTCGACTGTTTCAATGAAGTGATGAGTCGATTCATCTCGCAGAACTTAAACGAAAAACTGAAGCCCCGCCCATCGTTTTAAAATTGACTGATTGATTTTTTGAGAACCAGTCAAAACGCAGAATTTGGACCGTTAAAAATCGATGAAATTTGAAAATTTAAATCTCAGAGTCTGGAAGAAGGTTGCGTGTTGATCATTAATTTAATAAGGTTTTTATTACACCCATAACTTTTGAATAATAGGAAATCGTTATTAAAATCAATAAGGTGATAGATTGGTATCTTACAATTTCAATAGCACTTAAAGTTGAAGCGTCAGTCTAACGATATTTATGACCGGTCGTTAAAGTGTGACAATAGATTTAATTGCTTCAACATCTGTCAGTAGTTGGCGTTTGAAAAGAAAAAATCGATTTAATGACACCCAGACACGTGATGCGGGTCAGTCAGTCGATAGCATGCGCATATGTCCAGTACGTCAATATTAATTCATTTATTAATATACTAATTATTATAATCAACCCTAATTACACTCATTAATTACATTAATTACATTAATTATGCAACAGTCATTAATTACATTAATTATTAAAGTGATTAAAAAAAAAAATCATTAAGTAATATTAATTACCTTACGTAACATTTTAATTATGATGACGTCATCCACCCCCGTCGGCCCCTCTCCCCCAGAATAGGATCAAAACCCATATCTTCTACTACTGAGCTGAAACCGAATAGAGCCCACTCTGCAATAGTTTTAATGGCGTTGAGGGATTGAGTATTGACAATCTAACACTCCAACGTAAACTGCCGGAATTCTAACCGCGTGCATACCCCCTCAGATTCCATTTGAGACAATAGGAAAGCTAGGCATGTGTGATCCAAGTGAAATAAAATAAGGTTAACCGGGTCGCAAGGGATTTGTAAATCCCACATCGTCCCTGCGCGCCTTCGGCGCGCTAAAACCTTTCATTCATTCATCATTCATTCGGGTCCATAGGGTTAGTGTTAAATTGTGTAACTTATAGACCCAAGATTTTTAAAACTGAATTTCCCATAGGCTCCATAGGGTTAGTGTTAAATTGTGAAACTTATAGACCCATGCACTTATAGACCCAAGTACTTATAGGGACAAACCTGAATGAACTATGCCACCAGTACATTCAGGTTTGTCCCTATAAGTTCTTGGGTCTATAAGTTTCACAATTTAACACTAACCCTATGGAGCCTATGGGAAATTCAGTGTTAAAAATCTTGGGCCTATAAGTTACACAATTTAACACTAACCCTATAATAATAATAATAATAATAATAATAACACTTCGGTCGGCCGCTGATTTGTCGCGGTTCTCATATGAGAAGGCCTTGGTTACCCATGTTCTACCAACTGCCTCCCTATTCCCGCGCTTCTTCTCTCCTCCCAACACTCGGAGACGAACTGCTTGATGACATCCCTTGCCCCATTCTTCCCAATCTCTCCGATTAGTATATTAACCCTCTCCTTTGAGTCGCCCCCTAACCACATGTCCTTCATTCTCCCATCCCACTTCTCCATTATACTCCCCGTGAATCTTGTTCTTTTAGACTGGTATTTTGGGCATTCTATAAGAAAGTGTTCCAGGGTCTCCACCACGCCCAAGTTACACATCTGGCACTCCTTTTCACTGTTTGTCCCAATTTTTCCCCTCAGCTCCAGGGACCGCGACCTCAGCTTGAACAACAGTGACCCCCAAAGGTGCCATCAAGGTACGCTTCCAAACCAGGATTCTCTTTATCACGCAGGCCACCCAAAGATCTCTTTGATTTGACCCCCTCTCGCCAATTACGGTTACAATCCTCCATGACCCTTTCTCTGACGATCTTTTTGCCCTGGTTTGCCCCAACGTCAAGGTCCGAGATCTCCAATGAGTAGTTTTCTACTAGCTCCCTCACTTGAACCATCCACCCCGTCTTGATATTTGAGTTGAAAGTTCTCATGAACATTACTTTACACCATCGGCTATCGGGGAGATTTACCAAATAATTAAGATAACCGAGTTTCAATAGGTCTATCCTGTCCTTGATCTTCATCCACCCAAGCTCACACCTGATTGCTTCTAGCGCTGCGGCATTACTCGAGCCTGTTATCCATCGGCCTGCATCGTTCTGCAGGATTTCCAAGCTCTTAACGGCTGTCTGGTTTAGGGGTACAACATCCGTACCGTATGTTATACTTGGCAGACCCACCATTTCCCAAATGGTTTTCCCCACGAAAACCTTATTGAAACTGTTTCTCCCTATAAGTTTCATTTGGTTAAGGATTCGCTTCCCCTTCAGAATCAATTTATTTGTGTGGTTTCGGTAGATGCCTCTTCCTGTGATGTTTTATATTTATCCCCAGGAACTCAAAGTCAGAAGTCTCTCCTACACTAAGAAGTCTACTGCTACCTTCCGGAATGCAGAACTCCCCCACTCTCCACCTTCGAGTGGGGTCCACTTTGTGGCCCACGGGTATAACTTTGCTCTTGCTTTCATTAAGTTCGAGTCTCCATTTGCTCCCATATTTCCCAACAATTCCCAGCATCTTCGCTAGCCCCTCTTCGCTTTCTGACACTAGCACCATATCGTCTGCAAAAAATAGCCCTGGGATCTTCAAGTCACCAACTGCAACCCCGTCGTCGCTATGCAGGAGTTCATCTCCTAAACCTTTGATGTACAATGCAAAAAGAATTGGCGAAAGGATACGCCCCTGTTTTAGGCCTATCTCCATAGACACACGTTTTGTTGTAATGTTTCCCAGGCTAAGTACATCTTTATATAATGCTTTCATAATCCCAACAAACTCGCCCCCAAGTCCAGAGCCTCCAGCTTGCGCCACATACCCTCCCTCCATACTCTATCGTATGCCTTTTTAACATCCAAAAAGGCCATGAACATCTTTTTCTTGTTTGCTTTCGCGGATTCTATCATTTGGGATAGCGTGAAAAGATGATCAGTGACTCTCCTTCCCTTCCTGAAGCCATTCTGGATTTCTCCCAAAAAATCCTTCTCTTCAATCACCTCCTCTAATCTCCCATACAGGACTTTACAAAAGACTTTTCCAATGTTGCTGCTGACAGAGATCCCTCGATAGTTATCCAAGACGTCTTTTTCCCCCTTTTTGTGAATAAATGTCACTTTACTTTCCCTCCACTCCTTTGGGACCTCTTATTTTTCTATGGCTAAATTGAATAGGGCAGTTAGGCTTTCCAAGAGTTCCTCTCCCCCTTTTTTGATAAACTCGTTAGGAATTTCGTCCACCCCTCCCGCTTTTCCATTCCTCAATTTTGAGATCACCCTTCGCACCTCCTCAGTTTTGATTTCGCTGCACACGAAGTCCGATAGATTTTCCTCGACCTGGTTCGGACACTCTGGTGGGTTCCCCATGCCCCATCGCTTATTGTTTACCTTTTCCCAGTGCTTGACTAGTTCTAATGCGATTTGATCTCGCTCTTCTGTAACTCTGCCATCTACTTTAATGCTCTGTGGGTTATTCCCTTTGTTACGTTTGTTCACCCATTTCCAAAATACGCTCGAACTCGACCCCCCCCCCCCCCCCCCCTGTCGTTCTTATCGTCCTAATAAGACTGCTATTTCGCACTCTCCGGTTGTCGTCTTTAATCTTGTTTACTTTATTTCGTGCTTGTTGGTATTCTTCCTTTGCTACCATAGCCTCATTGCTTTTCACCCCCTTAAGTTTTCTACTTCTCCTGTATGCAGCACATTTAGCTTTTCTAACCTTTATGGCCCTTTTCAGTTCTTCGTTCACTCTGTACCCAAGTTCCCGTGTTGGTACCCTAATCTTTCCTACACTTTCCTTCCCTGCCTCCACTAGGCTCGCAACTATGGCGTCGGCCATCTTCTGGACACTGCCCCCCTTGTGTACGGCTGCAAGCTTTGGTTTCAGTTTTTCTTCGAACTTCGTCCAGTCGGCATCCTTTTTGAGTGCCCAAACCTCCTTGAAGCTTCCTTTCCTTTTCTCTAGGTTTTTGGACCTCATCGTCGCTGTAATCAAGTTGTGATCACTATCCAACTCCATTTTGCCCTCATCATCCACTTCTACCCCTATCACCTCCCTCCATAAATTCATATCTGTGAGAATGTAGTCAATTATTGATTTTCTGTCGTTTCTCTCCCAGGTCCATTTCCCCTAACATCTAGCGTCCCTGTTCAGAATCTTCAGACCGTGCTCATTTGTGAAGTTCAACAGCTTCCTTCCATTCCTGTTGACTTTCTTGTCCCCACCCTCTATGCCTTCTTCCTTATCACCTTTGTGTCCATTAAAGTCGCCCATCAGAATTATACCGAGCCCCCTGTTTTCTAGTTCAGTGATATTGGACATTAGTGTTGAGTATATCGAGTCATTCCACTCGGGTTTACTTCCCTCCACCGCACAGTATACAATCCCAAGGGCAATACTTTTGTTTCTCAGACTGATCTTTACCCATCCAATTTCTTTTGACACCTCAGCCGAGGTGATGATATCTTTCAGATCTGTGATCAGCGACAGTTTTAAATCCTCTTTAATGTACATGCCTACCCCTCCCGCTTTTTCTGGCCTTCCGTTCGCCCTACACCTATCCACACACACCCGCTTGCTTGGTCTACCCGTTCCTTTTACCCACGTCTCGCTTAACCCCATGACATCAAACTCCTCTACCTCGATCAATGTAGTAATTTCACTTACTTTCCGGCGGAGACCCTGGATGTTGCTATAACCCACTTTCAGGGTACTGAGGTTCATTGGCTTCCGCCTACTGGGCCCATTGTTTTCTGGCGCTAGTCTTGGTAAGCTTATTTTGTCCCCCTCACTCTTGTTCACCCCACCTATGTCCACTCTAGTTATACTTGCCTCTGACCTCCCAACCCGCTCCTCTCCAAAAAAGGCTCTGCTACCCGTAGAATTTTATCCCCCAATACCCGTTTCCCCACCCTGCTAAGATGCAGCCCGTACATGCTCCCATTGCCCCAAAACGTGTCCAAATGGTCGATAAAGGGTATTGCCAGATCAACACAGTAGTCCTCCAACTCTTCATTTAGAGCCAAAATCCTTGAGTTCCGTTCGTCCCCACCTCCAAGGACAGAAAGGACCCCGGATACGACTACCCTTGCATCAAACTTACTGACCTTCTCTCCCTGATATTGTTGGTCCCCACATGGACCACCACTACCGGTTGAAGGTTCCGGTCCTGACCCTGCCACAATGCCATCTACCCGATCCCTGAGATCCTCCACCTTCGCCCCCGGAAAGCACAAGACTGTTCGATTGGAACTATCAGGACTACAAACTACATTGTCAATCCCACGTACAATGCTGCTCCCCGCTACAACTAATTTTCTTCTTCTGGCCCTAGTTCCTATATCATCTGCACCTCCTCTCATTTTGCATGCTCCTGGCCCCCTCTTTCTCTTGACCGCCCTCCTTACCCCGTCTGGCTTATCATCATCAACAACCATCTCACCCCACACTTTCCCCCTCACTTTCGTCCTCAGGGGTATCAGAGTCTAAAACACTAAACCTGTTTTTTAAACACCGCCTAGCAACCTTGGCAGCCTTGCGCCGACTCTGGCTTCCAACTCGACGCAGCCCTGACCTGACGCCACCTTCCGAATTTTCCTACTAGAACCACCCCCCCCCCCCCCCTCATCAGTTACACCCCCCCCCCACATCAAGCATTATTCCCCCACGTTTCCTGCTTCCCAGTTTCCTCCTTGAGTCCACAACGACTTTCCACCCACCTTCCATCTCACCATCGTAGGTTACCTTCAACGGGGTAACTCCAGATACACCGGCCCTCCCCAACCTCCCTCTCAGCTCTGCAATCTCCCGCTCGAATCCAACACACTTCTCTAACAACTGTAAAATATCCCTGCAATTCGCACATACCCCACTACTCTCCATTGGCCGACCACCACCATACCTCATATTACACTGTCTGCATGCCTCCGGATCCTCACTCTGCCCCACCTGCACCCCTCGACCCACCTCCTCCAGACCTCCTCCAGACCTCCCTTGGTACCCATACTTACCTCCGTCTGAACACCCGTCGTGCACTTACCACTCATGATTATAAATATTATGTAGAATCTAATGACCGAGAACACCAAGGCAACAAAAACACGAAAAAAGGTAACTAAGGTAGACAAACAGCAAAATTGGAAAAACCTATCAACTAAACCTCCTTATTACACCCTACGATCCTCCCAAACACATAAACAAAACAAAATAAATAAAAACTTTCCTGAAATAAAACTAATATTCAAAAAATACTTATAAACAGATCTGAGTAGAAAATCCTCTTCTCTTCATGAGTAGTATTCACTTCACTTATGGACCCTATGGAAAACTCAGTGTTAAAAATGTTTGGGTCTATAGTGGCCCCCGCATCATGCTTATGACTAACTCCTATAGTACATTTTTGGCTTATAAGTTTCCACTGTACATCTATTTATTTTTTGTGTTTGCAAATTAATTTTTTGTTCAGCTTAAATGTTTTTGTGTTTTGCAAACTAGAAAAATAATTTGCAAACACAAAAAATATTTTCTAAGAAAATATATTTTTATGTTTGCAAATTTATTTTCACAAAAAGCTTTTTCATAAATTTTATGAAAAAGTTTTTTGTGAAAATAAATTTGCAAACATAAAATAGATTTTCTAAGTAAATATTTTTATGTTTGCAAATTATTTTTCTAGTTTGCACGTTTTTATTTTATAAGGAAATAGTTTATGTACCCCAGACCTGGATTTTTCTCTGGCGAACCAATGTCTGTAGGAGTTTTCACTGTTAAATCTGTGTTTGTCACCACTGTTTTGGGGAGATCCAGTATAAGAACCGACCTAAACACTGGTTTGATCTCCCTGTACATATGCAGGAGGAAGCTCTTGTGGGGAAAAGTTGCACCTGGGAACAAGAATGTTTCACAGAAGCAGATATGTTAGCAACAACCATAGACGTGTGGGAAGGTGAATTCTTCACAGAAGAAGAGATGGGTTTACCAAATAGCTCTCTACGGAACTGAAGATTAAAAAACGGCCCTTTTCAGGGCCAACTGCAATATTAGAAAGAGATATCTTCTCATGTACACAAGCAAGTCTTTGTTATAAAAAAGACAAAAAACAGTTCCCTCTCCAGAGTGTGACCTGATGTCTATATTGATTTAAATCATTTTATATTAGGGGTTATCCATGTGGTTCTGGGTTGTCATCTCTCCACTCTGTGCATACAACTTCTATAAATGGGGGAAAGGGCATTTTGTGTGTGTTCTTGTGTTTTGTTGTAAGCATAAGGAAATTATGCTTACAATAAAACACAAAATAAAAAACTTAGTGATTCGCGTTGTTGTCGAACTCTCTGTGAAGTTGTTTTTTCTATAGTAAGAATAGTATTCATTTTCATTGTATGTTTAGCAATCAAATGTTCTCTACAGTATAAACTGTATATCAGGTTACACTATAAAAGTATTTGATAAGTATGCATACAATATTAAACCTAATACAGTGAAAAAGAGAAGTGACTCTTAACTCTGTTTTACTGTTTGGGGAAATGTAGGAGACGGTGATAAAAAAGGGATTATAGGACTAACCTAACAAAATTGACTAAACTATCACAGAGGTTTTAACAAAAAACAAAAAAATGTATTTAAAGTTGAATCATTATAATGAAATGAAACTAAACATATATACACCGAGAACTGAGTTTGCCTATCCACAAGAAAACCTATTTACATCAAGATTTTTTTATGCTAGTTTTTATTTGACACCCAAGACTTTTTTTGAAAAAAATCTTGAGAGTCAGATAAAAAAACTGATATCACTCAAGTGATCTGATTTTGAAATAAATATAAAAAATAACTAAAAAAACCTATCTCTCTGTTACACAAATGTCTGGTGAAAATTATATAATAGATGATTGACTTTAATAAAATTTAAAAAAACTAAAAAGTCATAAATATAAAAAATTACCTCTGTGGGATTGTTTTGACACTTGATATTTATTATTATTACAGTTATTTCAAATAATGTCTATAAGTTTGCTCAAACCATCGCCGAACATCTCTATCATTCTCTTGGAAATTTCTTGGATTGAATTTGATAGTAAGAACTGTTTCTAAATCATATCCTCTTGCACGATGATCTAAAGCAAATATACAGTACATTCCACACACAACAGTAAATTCACTTTGTAGTCTCATTGTATTTATTGTCCAGGAATCTGTGTTTTTCACTATGAAATTGTATATGTCTCTATCTATGGGTGGTAAACCATATGAATCAAAGTAGATAGCAGAGTGATTGTCTTTAAAATATATTGCTATCCAATCTTCTGGTTCTTTCGATGAATCTGCATTCACAATATATGCTTGTCCGTGTTTAGGTTTTTGTTTTGGTAACAAGTCTTTTGAACACACTTTTCCATTTAAGGATGATAACCTTTGAGAACTGTCAAGTATATTTTGTAATTGTATGGTTTCCATCTTCTTAGCCTTGAAAAAGGCTGGCACGGAGCCGTTAATCAAGATATGCTGTATAATATGACCAGTCTCTTTTAACTAAATCTGCCCACTTTTGAATGTCTTTTTGGCAGTCTATTTCAATGTCCATATGAGCACAATATTCTAATAAGTTTATTTTTCTTGCTCTCTTGTGTAGATTATATAGTATAGTCACTGGAACACTTTCTGTAAACACTCTACAATGTTCTTATCTATTAATGTTGTTGTGTTGGTTCGATTTTCTTCACAGATATTTTTCATTTTCTGTTGAATGGATTTTGTCAGTTCTATCACTACACATTCTTGAAATAATGTTTGTATTTTTTCTTTACACATCTTTCAATGTTCACACTGACTCATCTTGTTTAATAGTCAAATATCACTGCTATAAATTGGTTGATTTCTATCTCACTATCAAATTCTGCATAGACAACAACGTTGATCACCTCTGGAAGAGCTTGAGCAAACTGAAGTTCAAACCTAAGATTGCCAGACTTTATTGGGTTAGCCAAGGGCCCACTACTACTCTGATCAGGTGTCAAATCAATACCCCAAAGGGTATACCATTTTGCATAATCCTGCAAAGATAAATTAAATGACTGATTTTGTCCAAAATAGACCATAGCTTCGTACAATGATAAATATGAATTTAGATAAAGTCCACCTTCAAAATTCGGTTCAAAAGGACGTGCTTTAATGGAATGTCCATCTATTGTGATCTCCAACTTATTCAAATCGAAATGTTGAAAATTAAATGGATTAGTGCCAATATCTCCATTTATATCTAACTAAACCAAGAATAATTCGTTTTGGCATCTGTTTATGAAACAGATAGTCTTCTGTTTTTGAACGAAGACCACTTCCAATAGTAAAAGTTTTAATTTCACTACGTCTTATGGGCATTTTATAATTTGTTCGATCTATTTGTGCATTAAGGTCATTCGCAAATTTTGGAAATAAATCCAATACCGGTATTCTAAATATGGCTTTTTGAATTTCTATTTTTCCATTTTAACTACCAATCAAACAAAATTTAGTTGGAGCACGATGCAATTTAATTCTCATCTCAACTCCATTTGGTAAATACTTATCTTGCACAAATAGATCTAAATGTAATTTTCCTCTTAGTTGTACATTTTTGCTACCACCAATTAATTTGGCTCGTTCAGTCAAACCTTTGTTAGACGAAGCTTTACTTGTTTCTGTGTGGTGTCCAGGAGTATCTGTATACCACATCTCACTAGCAGCTAGATGTGTTTTTTTCACATCTCTTGAATAACTAAGAAAATTCTCAAAAAATCCTTTATAAGGATAAAGATCTGTATTGGTGGTGATAAGACTGCCATTCAGTGTAACATCAATTTTACCGAACATGCTATGAACAAAATTATTGATAGGAGCAATTTGTGTATCTCCAGCCAAAACACTCCAATCTTGTTTTGTAATTTTAAATTGAACTTCAAGTGTAGATGCTGCAAGATCTAACCACTTGGTTGTTTGTCTTGGAATTAAAAATTCTATTGGTGAAGAATTATTTAAAGATGCAATAGGAAATTGTTCAATTTCATCAATATTTTCTATACCACTTCATGTTGGTGATACATTATCTGGATCAAAACTACTACCAAAATGTTCGCAAGATCCATGTAACATCATGATTTTTAATCAAATATATCATGTGGTCTTGATTTTCGTTTTGAATAAGCTTGTCTTTGACGTGTCTTACCTCTACGAGAACGAACCATAGACTGACGTTTTTGTTCTTGTTTTTGTCTTTTTATACCTAAAGCAGATTCACCAACTGATTTCAAAAGATCTTTTCCATGAGTTAATAAAATGTCTTTAGGTGCTTTACGTTTTTTTTATCAATTCATTTGCTATTTCTAAACCATGTTTTAATCCATCTCTCTTTAATGTTTGAAATGCATTTTTTTGCAATTGGTTTTATAAATGGTGCAGCTGTTCTTATTGCTGTGCGAAAAATAGACCCTAATCCATATCCATATTGCTGTGGTACACCTTGATACACTGGCATCCTTTTTACAAATTTAATTTATGTCTCTGTCTAAAATGCAACTTGACAACTGTCTTGCCACTTGCAAACTGAATGGGTTTACCAGTGTTCCCATTTATATTTATAGTGATCTGATCAAAATAAGATTTTGATACTGGTACATTATGTACATTATCAAATTCTATATGAGTGTGTAGAGACTCTTTATGTGATTCAAATGGAATTACACGTAAAATAGGTGCTTCAATATCACCAAGAAATGTATAATCTGCTATGTCAGCATAAATAAAGATTTGACTGAAATCCACATTTAAGTCCACATTATATTTAAATGCATCTTTTGATGTGTTAGGAAAAATGACAGGATACATAACATCTTTATATCCCAATTTTTGTAATAAACTTTCTGACATTTTAATACCCACTTTCCCAATACTATTTCCTACTATTTTTACACAGCCTTGGAGACATGAAAATCCAACATGAAATAATACATCAAATAATTTAAATATGTCTCCAAGTTTTTCTTGAATTTCTATTTGCATTGAATCTATGACATGAGTGCCATTCGCATATGCACCTGATAAAAATATTTAATTCAACAGCAGCAACACCTTTGTGTAATGTATGTTTCAAATTTGTTTTATTAATACGATTTGATATTTTGCTATCTGTCACAAAGATTTTAAAAACAGATTCTTCATCTGTAATATTTTTTGCTTCTGAAGGTAAAATTACTTCAACTAATCCCACTTCCCAATGCTCTTTATCAAGATGAATGGGTTTAGATAATTGTGTTTGAAAACAACATTGGGTATTATTTGGAAACATATCCATAGAACTATCACTCAGAAGTGTTACGTAAAATGAATTCATTTTTCTTATCTTGTCGTTGTTTCAAATATTTTAAACCTGGACTTGGAAGAATATATCCTAAAGAACTACTTAATAACACTAACCACAATTCTTTATCAGGGCTTTGTAAACTCAAATGTGCAATGGCAGTAATTATAACACCATAAATGATAATAATCTGTGTGAAATAAGTGACTTGATTTTTTGCAACACGATTTCCACAAATTTTAAATTGTTGACTTTGTTGACTTTGTACATCAACACTTGTGGTTTCATTTGGTAATGAAGTTTCATTTGATGACATATTCTTTCTATATCAAATCTGATTCTGCTATCCAACTATCAAATTTCTTTGCATAACCTTCCCAATTACTTCAAGTTCTTTAATAATTTTCTTTCCCACACGTCTTGACCGTCTATTAAGAACTGATTCAATTATATATTTTTTATCATCTTTTATACTTTGATTTTCTTGTGGATAAAATGTCCCTTGTATATTTTCATCACCCATATCTTCAAGTTTATAAGTGGGTGGTATTGTATGTTTTAAATGAGTAATTTTAAATAACTCTTTTGTCCAATTTGGTAAATACCCTTTTTCAAATGTACGTTTGGTTTTATTAATACGTACTATATCACCAACTATAAATTGTATTTTTTTCTTTTTAGATTTTTTACCATACAAATGTTGAGATACTTCTACTTCATTTTCTAATGATACTGATGCAGGAGTTCTCTGGATACTTCGATGAAAACTATGATTATATCCATGAACTAAAGTTTCCAACACATCAATGTATCTTAATGTACGTTTGTTTGTAAAATATTTCCACATTCGTGTTTTCAATGTGCGTTGAAAACGTTCAACAATACTAGCTTTTGTTTCAGGATTTAGTGTAATGAAGAAATGAATGTTTTGTTTCTTTAAAAAATTTTGTACATCTTTATTTTTAAATTCAGAACCTTTATCAGATTGTAATGATAATGGTTTACGTCCAGAAGTTTTCAAAATACTCTGAAAGGATTTTGTTAATGTCTCTCCTGATTTATTGTGAATGGGTATTACCCATACATATTTTGAAAATACATCAATAACACAGACTAAATAATGAAATTGGTCATTGTAAGATTGTAAACTTTGTAAGTCTGCTAAATCAATTTGCCATTGATGATCAATACCGCCCACTATAGTCTTACATCTTGAAAACTTTTTACGGATGGGTTTATGTAAAGTATAAGTTCTTTCTCCTTTCAACTATTTTTTCACTTGATCAACTGTGATGGAATTATCTTTACTATGAGCTGCTTTGTACAATTTTTGTATACCTCCATAACCAGCAGGATGTTTTGTATTGTAATATATTTCAGTTAATAAATCATTCAATAAGCCTCCCATTTTTCAGAAATTCTATGTTTTGTTTATTTACATTTTAGTGCTGACTCTGGTGTGTCTTCACTCCACTGCACTCTATGACCTCAACAAACTTTACGTTTTGGAGGGGATGATTGAGGAGTTTCAAACCAACTATCTTCTGGAGAACTTTGATATTTACTGGGTTTGGGTATACGTTGTCTATTCATCCATAACCAACGTTCATGATTTCCAACAAAATCTTGAGGGATATTTATATCTTTTAATCCACGACTAAACATTTCCCATCCACTTGGTTTAAAACCTTTTCGGTGTCTAAGAACATCATTGACTAAATCTATGATATTTGGACCTTTTATGACTTCTCCATCGTAACTTAATACACCCTGATCATCCCAGCTCATGTGAGGATGAGATGATAAAGCAGATAATAATGAAGTTGCTTTACGTCTTATTGTAACAGGGACACTTTCTATAATACGATCTCATAAAAATAATGATTTTTCTCCTGATTCAGGCAATGGAACCAATGTTGGTTGAAATGCCTTCTTATGTGACATTTGAAATTTTTGTAAAGTTTCCCCATACCTTTGTTCTTTCTCACTTTCGGACAACTCTGAATTTTCTAACACAGATGATAAATCATTTTGAAGTTCTGCAGTATTTGTAACTTGTGGGTTAGGTGGTAATCTTGGTCTTTGAAATTTTTCATTTCTAAAACGTTGCATATCTTCTAACATTTGATAAGATACAATAGCCATCTTTTTCATATTTTACTCACTAATTTATGTGCAAGATTTGTTGCAACTCCTATAGCAGGTCCAAGTAAACTAAGTAATAGTAAAAAAAAACACCTTTTTGATTTAAAATTTGTTTTTTCTTTTTAAGAGTTATTGATTTACTAGTGAGTGCTCGTAGTTGTTGACCCTTTGGATGTAATTTTTGTTTCTGACTTTATGTTAGATGTATGTTGCCTTCTTACACACAATTAATTCTTTAGGTGCATTTTTCATAATTTGTTTTTGAAATGCTGGAGGAGTTTGACTTAAACCTATTAACATAACACCATATTTTTTAACTAAAGGAATTTTTTGTTTCTTATTTTGTCTCACCATCTTGCTCTTATAGAATCTAATGATTAAATGAAACAAATAAAAAATGTAATGCTATTTATATATATGTGCGAAGAGCACACTTTATATAAAAAAACATTTTCACTTAAAGTAAGACCTTATCCCTTTAACAGGTTTAGGTGTATTTAAAGATGTAAAACATGCCATTGTGGGAATATTTTCTTTTAATGGTACATGCTCTGTATTTTGTCTAGAACCCATTCGGTCATGCAGTACATTTTGACTTGGTTTTATTACAGAATACATTGGTTCATGATTTTTGACACGATCTTTTGTTATTGACACTACACGTGTTAACTTAAGTGTTGATACTTTTCTTTGTTTTTGAAGATTTTTCACAAGTAATGCTTTTGTTTTTGTATGCTTTGTAGATGGAGAATTATGAGGTGCAATTTCAAAATTTGTGTACATATATTTAGGTCCTACCTTTCATTGATTTTTTATCTCTCTAGAAATTGACAAACTTTGACTCACTAACACAAACTCATTAGAACATGGGGAATTTATAGTTTTGTATAAATGATGGGACCGCGTTCATTTTGTGTTACCCAAGGATGAAAAATATCAGTTCTTAATCTCAAAGATTCAGGAGTTCTAGGATGAAAATCAATTAATAAATAACCATGATCAATACTTGTTGCATCTTGATAACATCCATTTAAATGTGGTAATTGAACTTGATTTGCCAATACTTTAATTTGTCCTTTATCTCTGGTATTTTGAAATAAAATCATATAATGTGCATTTAAACTTATGGTACGACTAGATTTAGATTGTTGAAACATATTTTGTGTAATGTAAATGACACTTGCATTTCTATGATGTCCTTTTCGTGTGAACCATAATTTAATTTTTTCTTCATCTTTATCTCCTAACATATCATCAAAAAGTACAAGATGTGGAATAGTGACATCACTGACAATTTCATATTCATCATCAGGGATACCTTCTATGAATTTAATATCTTCACTTTCTTTAAGTAAAGTATATGTATTTTGCCATTCTTTATAACACCAAATGATTTTTTGTGGGGGAATTTGAAATAAGTCATGTTTCATATCAATTAGCTTTTTGACAAATTCTGTTTTCATGAACCTCTAGGTCAGGAAATAAAGATATTACAAGGGTGTTGAAACAATAAACATTCACTCGATGCCATAATTGTATTTTTGTGAAAATGGTTTTCTATCATTCACTTATATACTTTCTGTTTCCATACCTTCTTCATGTCTTTTAGTAGGTATTTGTTTTAAGGGCGCTTTTAACTCAACGTTTTTGAAGAATCTATTCTTCTATATATTTGTGGTACACATTGTCTATACAAGCAATTAATGATTTCTTTATCATAAATTATATTACCCCACACAACTCTTGTCCAAATATTTTCTACATTATCTTTGTAAAAAACATTCATGATTTGTAATGCATTACAAAATTCCCCGTACATTTCATCTTTTTCCAATTGATTATGAATAAACTCTTTTGTTATTGTTAGATAACCAGGAGTGATCAATTGAAATGCATATAATAATGCCTTATGTGTAATCTTGTTGTCTAAGATACGTCTTACTGGTTCCATGGCAGAAATTCAAATGTTCCATTGACATCATAGGTGGGGAATATTTATACTTTAAACCCATATGGAGGTGTCTGATATTTATTTACCACATAACATTTTGAGTACACAAATCAAAATGTTTTTGGTTTGTTTTTTCACTTGTGACTTGTCTATTCTTGCTGTCTTTATTTCAATGATGTATCCCTCTATCCTGCACACATTTAACCATTTTTTACCTGCAGTTTTAAGTGATTTTGCTTCATTCCTTTCTTACCCTTGTGGTAAGGAAATGTGTGTTATTTCTAAAGATAATTGCCCATCATAGATAGTAAAGTTATCATTTGATTGTACAACTTTTTCTATTTCATCTAATATGGTGTTACCAGAGATAGCTGAAGCCTTAGTAAATGGGATAAATATACCTATATCCAGTCCAGGGTGGTTCACAGATAATCTCATGGGATCGTTGTCTTCTATACCACATTCTTCTTTAATATCTCCGACCATACTTTCAAATACTTTTCCAAGAATGTCAAATGGATTCTTCTGATTAAATTGTTAAAATGTTATTCTGCACAGATGGGATTTGGAATGGAATTTTCGTGATGTTCTTAGCATCTGAGGATGGATTGTATATAATTCCCTTGCTGATTCTACTCTCTCTTTCTTGTTATCTACTTCACTCTCTGGCTCACTGTAATTTTCAAAGCTTCTCTTCATCTTCTGTATTCTCTTGTTAACTAGAAGGCTGTGAAAAAATCAGTCTTGTCTTCTTGATGTCCAACAAGCAAGTGTAAGAAATGCATACAATTCATTATTCTATTCCCATTTTTTTCATCTTGAGGAAATGTACTTTGTAAATCTGGGTAATCATTTTCTACACCATCTATAAACATTTTATCTAATTTAGCTTTGAAATTATTTGAAAGTGCAGTTTGTCTTGCAATTATGGTACTAAATGATGTACTTTGATCATTTAGTACCATGAGTGCAAATAAAGAATTAGAATCTGGAAAATCATCTAGACACTTGTCATATTTTTTCATTGTTGAAAATATTTGATTTAAAGTGAATCCATAATCCATCACTGATAATATTTTATCTGGAGGAGTTTGCATACATGTTGGTGGTTTGTATAATTGACAATTTCTTATCAATTGAATATAAGAACAATCTGGTGACCACTTAACATGTTCTTGTAAAGGAATATCTTCTTCTTCCCAATTATGTAAACCTTGTCTACATACAAAACATTTTACTTTACCATCTCTCACATAGAAGAAACCAACTTTTGCTAATTCTTCTTTCTTGGATTGTAAAATAGGATTTGTTGTCATAATAAAACTCGAAAGTCTTCTTAACTCTGATAAGTATATAGGATAAGTAGGATTAAGTGGTAGAAACATCTTGCCTTTTCAGTGTTTTACTTTGACATTTCTGTAAAAACTAAAAGTTGTCTTTTTATATCCATGAGATTCATATGTGGGATGAAATGTTTCAGGTAATGATTGAAATAAACCTTATGCATTTGTCACATCACACTGGAAATAGAATGCATTGTGTTTTGCAAAATAGAAAAATAATTTGTGCTTGCAAATTATTTTTCTATTTTGCAAAACACAATGCATTCTATTTCCAGTGTGATGTGACAAATGCATAAGGTTTATTTCAATCATTACCTGAAACATTTCCAAATAGGAGAGTATAAAAGGCCATCGATTCTCAGCTTTCTTCATACTTGCTTTTAGACTATCAAGAGGTTAAGACGGGATCTCATACTGCTCCGAAGATGTATAAAGTGAAAGATCCAAGATTAGAAAAAGCAAGTAATGCAAACAGTAGTTACTACAAACCTTTTGTTACAGTCAAAGTAAGAAGACTTGTGGGCGAACTTTATGAGATGATACCTAGTACACTGCATGAAGCAAGAACTGTTATAAATGAACTTTATGACTTGACAAAAAAACCTAAAGAGCTTAAGTGTTTTATTTGTAATCACAACGAACATCTGGCTAATAAATGCCCCAATAGAGGACCGTGCTTTTACTGTCATGAAAAGGGACATTGGATTAATGAATGTGAATTGAAAAAACTATCTTATCAACCAATGTGGGGCACACCAGCTATTCCAATACCTGCTACAGGCTTTGGCATTGATCCAGAGCAGACAGAACGAAACATTCCACCACTGGATATCACAATACCTAATACATCACCAAAACAGTCTGAAGATAATGTGTAACCAGACTTTGATGAGAATATTTTAAAGTGTGAGAAACCAAGAGAAACAAAAACAGATGATAAATTATTTCCGGAGAAAGAAGCACCGCCAATGAAAGTATGTAGAAAACGTAAAGCTAAGGACATTAAAACAAAAGTGTCAAAACTACCCAAGAAATCATTAATGGACATTTGAAAAGTGATATTCAAAAAGTGACATTCCGAAAATGAAACATAACTGATTTATATTCCAAAATATTCATGAAATAAAATTCAGAAAAGGTAATGATACTCATTTTTATCTCTCGAATGAAAGAAAGGTTTTATTTCCAAAAGAAAATCAGTTTGATGTTGTTGCAAAAACTTTTCTGTATCACACATAAGTTTGTTTGTTTTTAGAATGCACAAATTCTAAAAAACAAACTTATGTGTGATACAGAAATGTTTTTGCAACTACAACAAACTTATTTTCGTCTGAAAAAATTATTCGTACAAGTAAAAAATTCATGTTAGAAAAAATAATTTTGATGTATTGCCAAAACTGTTTTGTGTTACACACAAGTTTTTTTTTTGTTTTCAGAATTTATGCAATGCATAAATTCTGAAAACATAAAAACTTATGTGCAACACAAAACAGTTTTGGCAATACATCAAACTTATTTTCCTTCTGAAAATATATTCATACAAGTAAAATATTTCTTGCTAGAAAAAATAAAATTGATGTACTGCAAAAAATCTGTTTTGCGTCACACATAAATCTTTTTGTTTTCAGAATTTATGCATTGCATAAATTCTGAAAACAAAAAAAATTTATGAGTGATGCAAAACAGTTTTTTACTGTACATCAGAATGCTCAAATTCTGAAGAAAAAAAAACAAACTCTTATGTGAAATACAAATACGTTTTCTTGCAGTACATCATTTGTGAAATGCAATAACTGCTGGTTTAAATCACAAAGTATGTAAACGACCTTATATTAATGTGATTACAAGGGAATGCATCTAAGCTTTTTTACCGCAAAGGAAAAAATCTTAGTCAAAATGTATGGGAACTATGAGGTTAACACCTCTTGAATTGAATAAAAGTCTTCACGCAAAGACTCAAGTGAGGGAACTGCCAAGTGTGTGTATCAAAGAGTTTTTCTCTTTTACAATATGTGATTTCTCTCAAAGGGTCTTTTGTTATTCCTCTTTATTCGCTATCCCAGTATAATTATTCCATTCTTCTTCAATCCTCTATTAACATCATCTCTACTGACAATGGCTTGTTCACCTCCTATTAATCTTGTGTATTGGATAGCATCCTTGGTGTCATTCCATAGAAAATCTTGTAAATCTTGTTAAATTTGTTCAAATACTAGTGGCGAAATTCACTCAACTCCAGCTCCTCTTGCAAGTCGAGATTATAAATATCCAAGACGGATGTTTGAGAAAAAATCACTTGACCGGGAGGACAATAGCCCAAATGCCTGTGTTGAATATGGATTTGTGTTTGTGTTGACAGATAATAGTCTATAACTTTTTCATTACTGAACGGATTGTGGTGGTTAAGATATCATCTTAAACAACAGCTCACAAGCTTTACGATGGTATATAATATGTTCAGATAAAATAATTATGAGCGAAGATATTCGAATAAATAGGTAAGGTATGGATATAGTGGGAGTGCTTAACCCGTTGTTCTAAAAAGTAATAAATTGTTCTGCTGTTAAATGCATAGTATAAGTCACGGGGAACGCATGTATTTCACAAATAAAGTTGGTCGATCACATTTCATTGATGAAAAATAATATTTCAGGTGTTATTCTGGTGTCAATAAAACATTCAATGTTAACTCAGTATTGATTTTTTGATTTGCAAAGCAGTGGTTATTTTCAGCAAAGACGCACTATATTTAAACCACTTCCCAGAAAATGACGTTGTGCTTCATGAAGTTTTATTTTTCAGGAAATCGACTCTAACACATAGCATTACAATTCAACACTCATTTTGTTTATCATAGGCGTATAATTCTTCGGATAACTTTTAGATTACAATTAATTCATCGCTTATATTGGATATTTTACTTGAATCATTTTGAAGGTATTGGTGTATTTTCTTCAATATATTTGTAATAGGATAGACAGTAAATTTTTTACAACTCAAATAATGGTTAGCGTTCTTGTATTTGCAAATTCGTATTCGTACAAATAATATATGAAATATGATTTGTGTGAATATGAATTTACAACTAGGGACTATCGACTTGATATTGTAAGTTGATAAGCATTCAGAAAAACTCAAAGTACTGGTGGTATTGTGACATTTTTTTTAAATTCGGAGAGATATCCATGGGACAAACAAATGTAACTTGATTGGATATTTACAATAACAAGACGGGAAGGGAGAAATGGGCAACACCCAAGCAATTATCGGGGCTGTCCCCACTAGAAAAAAAATTAAAACCGACATAGAACTCAAAGCTATGACTGTCAACAGCGTAGAAAATTCAACCTTTCCGCATTCGATGTGCAGCCTAATGGCTGGTTCAGTTTTTAATATAATGAAGAAACACTTTGACGTCAGTCTTTCCGGAATAGGTAAAGAAGTTGGGAAAACAGCATCCAAGCTATATCGAACTCAAATCTCTTATTCGCTGATAGATGCCGCCATAAATAAAATATAAATCACACCCATAACAAGTTAACTTTAACAATTACGTCAGGTACTGACCAATTATAGATACGTTGAAAATAATTCAGTGGAACGTTTGAAGCGTTAACTGCAAAAGCTCACAGATGTCCGATTACTTCACAAACACAGATGTAATTGGTATCAGCGAAACATGGTTAAAGCCAAGCAAGACATTTTTGCTAAGTGGATTCAACATCATTAGACGAGACCGTCCCACACAACATGGAGGCGGAGTGAGTCTCCTCATAAGGCAGGACTTAAAATATAAAATGATATCAAGAGATCCCCTCAACGCAGAGGTGATTGTCGCTGAGATTGAACTACGATATCAAGAGATCCCCTCAATGCACAGGTGATTGTCGCTGAGATTGAACTAGATCATAAAAAAGTTGCCGTAATCTCATATTATAATGAACCGAAAAAATAGTTGACAGCAAAGTCTTTGAATTCTTTGTGAAAACTTACAAACACTGTATTTTCTTAGGTGATTTCAATGCCAAAGATGAGGTTTTCGGATGTAATAAAACGGAGCCCAATGGCGACGCCCTCTTCAATATCATCGAACAATTTGATCTTTTTGTATTAAATAACGATCCAGACATTACCCACGTCAGTAACAGCACACTCCACCAATCCGATATCCTTGACCTTATTATAACCAGTAAATCTCTAACTAATCAAATGCAAGACATATCTGTGGGGACGATGATTTAGGTAGCGACCACCTGCCTCTTCATTCTACATTCCATGGTTGCACCGGACCCACAAGATACCCCACAATGAGTAGGAGGATTCTATCCAAAATTGACTGGGACCTCTTCAGAAAGATAATTCAGGTTAGAATAAATAAAAACGACCCACTGAATACCTGCGGGCTCGAACAGGCATGTACCAATCTCGGTGAAGTCATTAACAACACTCTTGATGAGATTTGTCCCAAACAGACGGTTAAACCGCGGGCCAACAGAATAACTGAAACCACACCCCAAATAATAAAACAAAAAAGAAAGGCCTTCCGTGCATTCAAATCAGAAAAACTTCCAACCAAAAAGGTCGAACTTTAAGCCATGTATAATCGCCTCCACGGCGAAGTTAAAAAAGCAATAGCAAACGACAATCGCGTGAGATGGGAAAAAGCAACGGACAATCTAAATGGATTCAGGGAGCCTAAAAAGTTTTTGGATACTTTTAAAACCCTAACTGGACAAAAACATAAAGACGCCAACAGTAGGGCTCTTAAGATCAGTGATGGAACTATGGCCCTGGATGACAAGGCGAAGGCTGGCGCCTTGGCTGAGCTCCTTAAGAAATATCATCGCCCCATGAGGGCGATAGGTTTCATGACGAGTTCAAAGAAAAAGTAAACAAATTTGTTCAAGACAATAAGCCGTTTAACGATGCCAAATTCAGCCAAACGCCGAGGACGGAGATGGCCATGAACTTGCGGGACCGATAAGCCAAGAAGAAGTGGCTAACACACTTAAAAAATGTAAGTCTTCTTCTTCCCCAGGAGGGGACGAGGTCTCATACAAATCCTGAAACAATGTCCCAATACTTTTTTGGTACACTCACTAACCTCCTAAACTGCTGTCTCTCTAGTGGATACTTCCCAAAATGTTGGAAAGTAGCTACAGGAGTCATGATACCCAAACCCGACAAGGACTTGAGCAACCTGGCTAATTACCGCCCAAACAGCCTACTCAGCTGTATTGGAAAAATTTTCGAACGGATCCTCACGACTAGACTCCGCAACTATCTCGAATCAATCAGCTTTTTCAATAATTGGCAAAGGGCCTACAGAAGCCAAAGAGAGGGAATCGAGCATGTTTATAGACTGGTAGATTATATGAAAACGGCGTTCAGTCAAAATGAAATTGGAACCACGCTATTACTCGACGTAGAAAAGGCGTTTGACTCTGTCTGGCACAATGGCATGAGATACAAACTAGCTAAAACGGGGCTACCTACCAAAATTCTAATGATCATATCATCATTTTTATCTGATTGAAAAATCAAAGTGAGGGTCGACCGCGAGGTGTCAGATGAGGTAAAACTCGAAGCGGGCACTCCACAGGGTTCGGTCCTTATCCCACTCTTATTTATAATATATGTGAATGACATTGACAAAGTAGGGAAGAACCATGTTGACCTATCTCAATTCTCAAACGACAAAGGAATGTGGACGTCCAGTAAGTCTCGAAACATAATACAAAACCGCCTGCAGGATACCATCCGCGATCTGCAAGACTGGTGTGCTCTGTGGCGCATCAAGCTAAATGCCGCGAAAACACAAAGAATGACATTCTCTAAAAAGCAAAGGAAAAACCTGTCCCTAATATTGAGCTTAAGCTTTACGACCACAGACTTGAAGCTAGTAATGAGGCAAAGTTTCTGGGATTCACCCTGGGTAGCAGTCTCAATCTAAACAATCACGTAAACTCAGTCACTGTCAAAGCCTCTAAACGCATCAATTTTCTGAAAATGATTAGAGGTAAAATTGGGGAGCCAATAAAGATGTTCTCCTCAAGCTTTACAAATCATATATACGCCCAGTACTAGAGTATGAGGTCATAATAACGAGTGACCTGAATAAAACCAACATTGAAAAACTACAACGGGTCCAAAATCATGCCTTGCGCGTGGCTCTGCGCAAGATCACGTGGACATCGATAAAACAACTTCGCGAGATAGCAAAAAAAGACACTATAGCAATGCGCTTAAAAGATCTTCAAAGCAAAACTCTAAATAGACTTCAAGACAGCAAATTAATAATAGTACTCAATGCGCATCACGTCCTCAATAGGAAAACTAAATAATCTGGGGTGTGTCCATCGAAAGGGTTAAAGATTACATCATTGTGATGGGGTGAGCCAGGCACTTGGTGACATAAATTCAGAACTGGCTGTGGGTGACACGATACGCACGAAAGCTTGCCTCTGTTACCAGTGGGAGTTGCAAACAGCGAGGAAAATCTCCACCTGCTGCCGGGTCTCCCGTCCGCGAGATATAAATTTCGGGGAAAAAATGCTGGCTTCCCCATCCACATGTCACTGGTCGTCACGGATGGAACAGTTGTAAAATAAAAACCGAATTGCTCTAATTTCCAGCTCTCTATCTTTTCTACCTTCTCTATCTCATCAGACACACGACCAAAACTGAATGACAAACTATGAGGGATTGAAACAATCCTCATGCAAAGATATGCAGAAAACCTAAATAAGACCAAGGCAAGGATTGAAACAATCTTGCCAGCAAACAGCCCTTTTAAGGGTTTTTTGTTATTTATTTAGGGGTGTTTTTTTTTGGGGGGGGGGGGGGGGCTGGGGGAGGTCATTTGAAATTCCCGAAGGATAACCAGTTACCTCATAATCACATACGGCATCCTATCTCCCAGAAGGCTTGATGGATGACTCCCGGTTTTTCAAAACTAAACTGTTGGAGCTTTCTCCACTCCTTTTTTGTAACCGCTATGGTCATATACCGGGGCCGCTACCAAACCGGCGTTGCTGTTTGGTTTTCTTTTCTCTTCTTCCCTTAAATTTGCCATCGCACAGCATTATATTCTTGCTCACCACTATGGTGGGACTCAAACCTCTACCATCGCCAAACTGGAGCCGAATAGAGCCCACTCTCTAATAGTCTTAATGGCGTTGAGGGATTGATTATTGACAATCTATCACTCCAACGTAAACTGACGGAAATTCTAACCGCGTGCATACCACCTCAGACCCCATTTGAGGCAATAGGAAGCTAGGCCTGTGTGATCCAAGTGAAATAAAATAAGGTTAACCGGGTCGCGAGGGATTTATAAAAAACACATCGTCCCTGCGCGCCTTCGGCGCGCTAAAACCTTTAATTCATTCGTCCAACGTCTTACATTACTTGCTGACACTTACCTTATTAGGTGAGACCGAGATTACGAGGATGAATGTGGTTGGCGGCGATTTGGAAACCCGAGTTAGAACTGTAACAACAAAGATATCCAAGAAGTTAGAGTAAGCACGGGAGAAATATAAAGAGAATGAGATAACTACATCCAGATTTTTGAGATTGTGTGCCAGTATATATAAAGTGTAATTAGTCTGTGTGAAACACACAGACTATTGTTTTTGCACGGTTTCTTTTTCTTTTTCTTTTTTTCTTCTTTTTTTTTTTTTTTCTTCTTCTTCTTCTTCTTTCTTCTTCTTCTTCTTCTTCTTCTTCTTCTTCTTCTTCTTCTTCTTCTCCTGTCTTCTGTCTTCTCATCACTTTTTTGTCCACAAGATAACTCGAAAACGAATAGCCCTATCTCGTTGATTTTTGGCATGCTGATAGACAGGCAGAAGTTCTCGGCCACCTATGTTTTTCAGATTCCTGGGGTATCAGGGGTGTCTGTAGGGGTGTTTTGAAAGTGGGTCACGCCCATATCTCAGGCGTGGTATGACCTACAGACCTGGGACCAACACCAAATGAGTCGACATTCAATGGAGGTTCAAAATATGGGTCAAGGTCACGGAGGTCATCTAGGGGTCATTGAGTGCATTTTTCAGAATTGCTGGAAATCACATTTTTTGACCCCCTAAAGTATTCCTGACGTACACACATGCATTTTGACGTAAAAGAAAAGTGGGGGTGGCCAAAATTTTGGAAAGTGGGTCACGCTCATATCTCAAGCATGGTATGACGTATGGACCTGGGACCAACACCAAATGAGTCGACACTCGATGGATATTCAAAATATGGGTCAAGGTCAAGGTCACGGAGGTCACCTAGGGGTCATTAAGTGCATTTTTCATAATTGCTAGAAATCACATTTTTTGACCCCCTAAAGCATTCCTGACATACACACATGCATTTTGACGTAAAAAAAAGTGGGCGTGGCCAAAATTTTTGAAAGTGGGTCACGCTCATATCTCAAGCATGGTATCACGTATGGACCTGGGACCAACACCAAATGAGTCGACACTCGATGGAGATTCAAAATATGGGTCAAGGTCACGGAGGTCACCTAGGGGTCATTAGGTGCATTTTTCATAATTGCTAGAAATCACATTTTTTGACCCTCTAAAGCATTCCTGACATACACACATGCATTTTAACGTAAAAAAAAAGTGGGCGTGGCGAAAATTTTTGAAAGTGGGTCACGCTCATATCTCAAGCATGGTATGATGTATGGACCTGGGACCAACACCAAATGAGTCGACACTCGATGGAGATTCAAAATATGGGTCAAGGTCATGGAGGTCACCTGGGGTCATTAAGTGCATTTTTCACAATTGCTAGAAATCACATTTTTTGACCCCCTAAAGCATTCCTGACTTACACATATGTATTTTGAAGTATAAAAAGTGGGCGTGGCCAAAATGTTTGAAAGTGGGTCAACCTCATATCTCAAGCATGGTATGACGTATGGACCTGTGACCAACACCAAATGAGTCGACACTCGATGGAGATTCAGAATATGGGTCAAGGTCATGGAGGTCACCTAGGGGTCATTAAGTGCATTTTTCATAATTGCTAGAAATCACATTTTTTGACACCCTAAAGCATTCCTGACATACACACATGCATTTTGACATAAAAAAGTGGGCGTGACCAAAATTTTTGAAAGTGGGTCACGCTCATGTCTCAAGCATGGTATGATGTATGGACCTGGGACCAACACCAAATGAGTCAACACTCGATGGGGATTCAAAATATGGGTCAAGGTCACGGAGATCACCTAGGGGTCATTAAGTGCATTTTTCATAATTGATAGAAATCACATTTTTTGACCCCCTAAAGCATTCCTGACATACACACATGCATTTTGACGTAAAAAAAGTGGGCGTGGCCAAAATTTTTGAAAGTGGGTCACACTCATATCTCAAGCATGGTATGACGTATGGACCTGGGACCAACACCAAATGAGTAGACACTCGATGGAGATTCAAAATATGGGTCAAGGTCACAGAGGTCACCTGGGGATCATTAAGTGCATTTTTCATAATTGCTAGAAATCACATTTTTTGACCCCCTAAAGCATTCCTGATGTACACACATGTATTTTGAAGTATAAAAAGAGGGCGTGGCCAAAATGTTTGAGAGTGGGTCACGCTCATATCTCAAGCATGGTATGACGTATGGACCTGGGACCAACACCAAATGAGTCGACACTCGATGGAGATTCAAAATATGGGTCAAGGTCACGGAGGTCACCTAGGGGTCATTAAGTGCATTTTTCATAATTGCTAGAAATCACATTTTTTGACCCCCTAAAGCATTCCTGACATACACACATGCATTTTGACGTACAAAAAGTGGGCGTGGCCAGAATTTTTGAAAGTGGGTCACGCTCATATCTCAAGCATGGTATGACATATGGACCTGGGACCAACAGCAAATGAGTCGACACTCGATGGAGATTAAAAATATGGGTCAAGGTCACCGAGGTCACTCAGGGGTCAATGAGTGCATTTTTCATAATTGCTGGAAATCACATTTTTTTACCTCCAAATGCTTCCCCAAAATTCAGATGTGCATTTTTCATGAAAAAAGTGGGTGTGGCCAAAATGTTTGAAAGTGGGTCACGCTCATATCTCAAGCATGGTGTGATGCATGGACCTGGAGCCAACACTAAAAAAGTTGACACTTGATGGAGGTTCAAAAATGTGGGTCAAGGTCACGGAGGTCACCTGGGGTCATTGAATGCATTTTTCAGAATTGCTGGAAATCACATGTTTTGACTCTCTAAAGCATTCCTGAAGTCCATACATCCATTTTTACGTAAAAAGTTGGTGTGGCCAAAATTTGTGAAAGTGTGTCATGCTCATATTTCAAGCATGGTATGATGTATGGACCTGGGACTAATACCAAACGAGTTGACACTCGATGGAGATTCAAAATTTGGGCCAAGGTCAAACAGGAGTCACGAGGGCTATTACCAGAATTGCTGGAAATCATATTTTTGAACCTCCTTGTGCATTCACTTGATTGGTCCCTTTGAATGCTGTGAAGATATATACCTTTTCTGGTTTCTTGGAAAAAATTATCTGATTTGTGAATGAATATCTATAAATACTGTCATTGAAAACCTATTTCTTATTTCTTTAAAACTATTTTATCCCCAAAATAAGCCTCTAAAGTATTCCCATTACATTCATAGAGGGGCACGGTGTCTAAGCAGTTAGAGGTGCAGGCTGCAAGCCGAGAGGTTCTCAGTTTGAATCCTATCTGCAGCAAGTGCCTTGTGTTTTTAGGCAAAAACACTTCACCCCCATTGCCCACATAATGGCATAGTGATGATGTGTACTAAGACATACTGCATGTCGATGATACACTTGCACTAACCCTGCTTGTGTGGAGTTAGCATGTTGGGGAGCCAGACAGTTGCTTGTTGTTGTTTGTTTGGTGGTTCTCTGTGTTCTCTGGTTTCCTCCATCCGTAAAAACTGTACGACACGAGGCGGCCTAGCTGTTGAAGTGTCATTAAACCCCAATAAATTAATAACATTCATAGAATGTCTTCTATGCACTGTTTGTCAACATGATAACCCAAATACAATCAATCCTATCTCAATGTTTTTGGTTTACTGATAGACTGCCTGCCATTGGTACTTGGTTATCTATGATTTGGAGGCATGTGGGGCCTTCGGACTCTAGATGTTAAAAATATGTTTACAACATTTACTGGGAAATGAGTTAGCTGAAGCAGTAACCATTATCTAAAACAGAAATCTCCAGAGAGAAAGCTGAGATAGAATTCTTTGTTACATTGAACAGCACTGTGTATTTATGTTGTATCATGTTACAAAACTTCAGTCTCAATCATTGAAGAGAGAGAGAAACCTTCACTTTTCAAAGCATTTTTTTTAAAAATCTATTTATTCTCAATCATAACTCAGGATTGAGAGGTTTTGGGATGGAGTGGTGTGTGGCTTTCTTGAAACACCTATCACAGTTACAAAGTAATAAAATGGAATATTTGAATGGTCAGATTTTAACCCTCTTAATACTTCGATGTGAATAAAAAAATATCTTTAATATAACTCATGGCTACAGAATGTTTTTCGCTTTCTTTTCTGAAACATTTAATTCTATGTGAAATGGGACACCTTTTCAGTGTGCTTTCCAAACTAAGGGATTCTTAACCCTTTAGCCAACATAAAGGCAAAAACCGGTCAGCTTTGTACACAGAAATGTCTATTCAGTTTTAATTACTTTTTCATTTTTGCTTGAAAAACATAGCTTATGACCCTTCATTGGAATGGGCTCATTTTTTAAAGGATTATTTATTTATTGGTGTTTAATGTCACATATTTCTGTACAGTGGTTTACCATGACCAGGACAGTTTTACAGGTGGAGGAAGCCAGAGTACCTGGGGAGAACCTCCGGGCAACAGCGAGCAACTATCAGATTCCCCACATACTAACTCCACACAAGCAGGGTTAGCATTGCTGGAAGACAGGTGCACCATCCATGTGCAGTACGCTTCAGTACACATCGCCACCATGCACCCACGTGGGCAATGGGGTGAAGTGTCTTGCCCAAGGACAGAGTGAGGACCGCTCGACTTGCAGCCTGCACCTCTGCCAACTCAGCCACTGCGCCCCCATTTAACCCTTTACCCAACGCAGACGATAGCAAAATTTATTATTTCAAATATCATTTTTTTTTCAAATTTCCCAAACAATTTCAACAAAACCATATCATGGGACCCCTCGTTGAAACTAATATTTTTTCAACTTCTCAATTTGCATATTACGCGGGCAGATGCGGCCAATTCGTTGGGTAAAGGGTTAAAGGATTAAAATAGAATATTTAAAGCGAATATTTTAACCCTCTGAAGATCTTAATATGGGGGCACGGTGGCGCTGTGTACTAAAGCATACTGCACTTCGATGGTGCACCTCTCTTCGAAAAAATCATTGAGAATAATGAAAACCATTTCCATTCTCACAGTGTTGTTCTAAACACACATGGATATAGATGGGACCTCGGTATTTTGACAATGCCAATAAGTCTTCAGACAGGCTCTCGGGGGGTCTTTAAGGCCTTTCAACGTCTACATTCCAGCATTACTGAACCTTTTTACTTGCAATATATTTTCCAGAGGTACCATGCATGCACTTCATCAATGCCTTGCTAATATGAACATTTGCCATCATCTACAAATATGGCAGATCCGGAGTTGGTGGAGCCAATATTTATAAAGTAGTTTATACTCATACATCAGGTTTGGTATGACCTATAGTAATGGTACCTACACCAAATGAGTTGAAACTTGCTGGAGGTTCAAAATGTGGTCCACCTCTATGCGGTCAAGAGAGGTCATTAAATGCATACTTTTTCGACCTATTAGGAATTTCATTTTATACCAGTTAATGCAGTTCTGAAGATTATACATGTATCTCATCATTCAAACAAATGGCAGCAGCAGTAATGTCCATTTCTTATTCCTTGATCGAACCCTATAAATGGTGTGCACATATATGCCTTTTCGGATTTCTTAGAAAAATTGTTCTGATTCCTGTATGAATATTTTCTCTATGAAAGAATTTCACAAAAAGCAGTAGGGAGAAAGCTGTGACTGTCACATACAATAACATGATCTATTTATTTAATCTCATTGTACAGAATTAATTCCCAAACCAAGTTAATATAAAAACAAACAACTTGATCATGAAGAATTCCTGTGTACATGTAATTGTATACTGTCAGGATGCTGGTAAAATATGCAATACTGACATAGTTGACTGTACTGTTAACTGTGTTAGTGCTATGACTGTTTAAAATTAATTTATTAGAGAAGTTCTAGTTTTATGTATGCCTTGTTTATGTCACTAGATGCTCTTTTATGAGCAGGCCTTCAAATGAGCTCTTGGGGTTTTTAAAGTTTTTATGACAATATCTCCGACATAGAGTCTATGCACCCTTTGTCAGCGCGACAACTCAAATACGGATCGTCCTATCTTGATGCATTTTGGCATGCAGGTTAGCAATAACCAGTTTGCACTCATCTATGTTTTTTTCACCCTTTCCATCTGAATGACAGATGACAGATCTGAAGTTGGTGGAGCCATTATTTCAAAGTGGGTTGCGCTCATTCTTCAGTGTAGATGTAGACATGGGACTACACCGACTGAGTTAAAAAGTGCTGGGGATTCAATATACGGTCCATCTGAATGAGGTCATCAAGTGCATATTATTCAGAGAAACTGGGAAATGCATTTACACCTTAATGTATTTCTAAAGTTTATGAATGTATTTCATCACTCAAATTAGTGGGCAAAGCCAAAATTGTCCATTTCTGATTCGTGTATCGAACCCTTTGAATGCTGGTCACATATATGCCTTTTCTGGTTTCTTATAAAAATTGTTCTGATTCCTGTATGAATATCTGTAAATACTGTTAACGAAAACCCATTTCTGATTTGTTAAAAAATATTTTACACCAGAAGATAAGCCTCCATAAATTCTCTTTCTGTAGAGTTTATTCCTGATACTTTAACCCTTTTCACACAGGCTTGAATTTACTGGATGCAGTAAATTCTGTTTCTCTAGTTATATCTTCTATTTGTCAATATATCTGTCAATGTATTTTATTTTGAAAATAAAGCTGTATTTAGTTTTTTAGCTCAACTTTGACGAAGTCAAAATTGAGCTATTGTCATGGCCCGTCGTCCGTCGTCCGTCTGTCCGTCCGTCCGTCTGTCCGTCTGTCCGTCCGTCCGTACGTCAACAATTGGCTATGGCTCGGGCTAGAGGTCGTATTTACGAACCGATCTTTACGAAACTTCTTGGGTACCTTTGTTATGACCGTGGGACGAGAACGAGTGTTTTTGGGTGCGGTCCGAAATTCAAGATGGCTGCCAGCCGCCATTTTGTACCGATGATGCAGAAATCTGTTTTTTGTACAGAACTTCCATATGAAAGCTCTGATTTGAATAATTGTTTGTATGAATGTTTAGTACCATGGGGTACATCACATATAATACGGGTTTTTTTCTCGTGCGTAAATTGTGCAAATTAGACTAATTTTGATGTTTTTTGGTGTTAATTTCAGCACTGTAAGTGCAAATGCCAATACGGCTCGGGCTAGAGGCCGTATTTATGAACCGATCTTTACGAAACTTCTTGGGTACCTTTGGTATCACCGTGGGACGAGAACGAGTGTTTTTGGGGCCGGTCCGAAATTCAAGATGGCCGATGGCAGCCATTTTGTACAAAATTAGGTGCAATCAGATTTTTGCACAGAACTTCCATATGAAAGCGCTGATTTGAATAATTTTTTGTGTGAATGTTTAGTACCATGGGATACATCACATATAATACGGGTTTTTTCTCGTGCAGAAATTATGCAAATTAGATGAACTTTGATATTTCAGTGCGACTTACACACATTAAGTACACATGTCAATACGGCTCAGACTTGAGTCTGTATTTATGAACTGATCTTCACGAAATGTCTTGGGTACCTTTGTTATCACCTTGGGACGAGAACGAGTGTTTCTGGGTGCGGTCTAAAATTCAAGATGGCTGCCAGTGGCCATTTTGTACCGAAATTAGGTCTAATCAGTTTTTTGTACACAACTTCTATACAGCTCAGACTAGAGGCCATATTTATGAACCAATCTTTACTAACCTTGTTGGGTACCTTTGTTATCACCGTGGGATGAGAGCGAGTGTTTTTGGGTGTGGTCCGAAATTCAAGATGGCCACCAGCAGCCATTTTGTACCAAAATTAGTGCAATCAGTCTTTTGTACAGAACTTCTGTATGAAAGTTCTGATTTGAATAAATTTTTGTATGAATGTTTAGTAACATGGAATACATCACATATTCTAAGGGGTTTTTTTTCGTGCAGAAATTATGCAAATTAGATTAACTTTGACTTATTCAGTGCTACTTGCACAATGTGAGCACACATGTCAATACGGCTCAGGGTACAGGCTGTATTTATGAACCGATCTTCACAAAACTTCTTGGGTACCTTTGTTATCACCTTGGGATGAGAATGAGTGTTTCTGGGTACGGTCCAAAATTCAAGATGGCTGCCAGTGGCCATTTTGTACCAAAATTAGGTCCAATCAGTTTTTTGTCACAACTTCTATACAGCTCGTATTTATGAATTGATCTTCACAAAACTTCTTGGGTACCTTTGTTTTCACATTGGGACAGGAACGAGTGTGTTTTGGGGTGCCTTTGTTATCACTGTGCTATGAGAACAAATATTTTGGGGTTCAGTCAGACCCACTCTGGGACTCAAAGTTTTCTTTTCTAGTTTAGCATCTGACTGTCACCCACCTTTACAATACTTTACCTATACATTTGTTACAGGCAACGGTCAGTATTTATGTACAGACCATTACAATACTTTATATGTACCTTTGTTATCAGGTCATTACCTAGATGTTTGTCATTGCTGTGTCACATACTATACATGTGCATGTCTTTGTCTTGACAAGTTGAGCTACAGTGTCATTGACACTTTCATTTTTGGTTGTAATAAAAGTGTTTAAACTCATCTTAATCCGCGTCCCTCTTAGTCTCCCCAGTTTAAAACGGAGGCCGAATGTTCCCAGGCCGAATGTTCTCGGGGCCGAATGTACCTGAGGCCGAAAAGACCCGCTCCGGGTCTTTTCGGCCTCGGGAACATTTGAGACAACTCGCCCCAACATCGGATAGAAGTCTTCTCTATGGATCCGATATCTATGCGTGCATGTATTGGAGAAGTCAGCTGGGCATGTGGGGGAAATAAATGTGCAGTAGGCCACAGGTCAGGCCTGCAACCACGGGGGGGGGGAGCATTTTCGCCCCCCCCCCCCCCCCCAGAAAAATTTCAGACACTGTTTTTCAATTTTCACCATTTGGATGAATCAAACAGCTATGCAAAATGTGAACTATAATGTTGTATGATATGAAAAAAACATATATGAAAATGGTAACTCACCTATAAATGGTAATTTAAACTTTAAAATTCAAATTTAAACTGCTCTCTCCAAAACCATCAAAGTAACAAAATAATACATCAAATCTGAAAAGAAATAGGAGGGAAAGGCTAAATGAATGTCTGTCTACACACTATTATCAATTGAAAATCAATTATTTGTCAATTAAAACAGAGAAAAAACTTTTTAAATTTACAATGAAACATACAAAAAATTTAAGATGGAACTTTTTTTGCCATGTAACAAGTATGGTAGCACAAGTGAACCATAGTATCTAAATTACAGTTTCATGTAAATAAAAGCATACATTCACTATTACTGATTGTACATGTTAAAATAGTATGAAAAATGCTTGATAGAATGAACTGAAATAAAAAAAATAGGTACAGTTGTAATCAAATTAAGGTGAAAATGATTTCAAAACATTGAGATTAATCATCTCAAGGTCTTCATCCTGTCAGTGCATTTCATATCTGTATTGGTGTACAGATCTACAAACAAAAAGACATTTCACCCAACAACTATCAGTTTTATGTCATGAAATTGGTCTTAATTGGACAGTGTTCCAATTTTAGGAAATCCTTATTTTCCCGCTAACCCATGCAATTATACATCAGAACTGGCTTTGCAGACTAGTTCTACTGACAGCCTTGGTCGCATTGTTCTTCCAACAGGATAAAAAGAAAATGTAAGCCTTTCTACATTTATTTCGACCAACTCTAGCTTGTACCGACCACTTCTTACGTGAAAGTGTCAAATTCAGTAACACAATGTGCAACATTTACATTATATATCATACAGAACTCACCATTTAAACATCTAAGAACTTGACAGAATTGTCATTGAAATCTTCAACAAGGTGATCAACTTCATATGGATCTTCACAGTCATCATAAATTATTTCATATACACAATCACTAGAACCATCAACGCCATGTAAAATGTCAACTACATGTCCATTAAACCAATCACTCCTTCCAAACTCGTCAATCCTCTCATGTGCAATATATCTATGTAAAAATTTCACAACATGTTTCCTCTGTTCAACTCTAGTTGCATGTTTTGGAGAACCACCTTCTGATAAATTTCCTGAAGAAGAGCTGCTACCACTAGTACATGTAAGTTCCGCTTTGAGAGTCTTTCTCCTCTTCGTTACTGCATGTAGTCCTTCTGATGTATGCTGAAATGATACATGTATGAAATATATTTAAAATACATGTAGAAATATATTGCAATATAAATTGTTCTTTATTAACCCACTCCATTATTTGTTCAAATCTCCAAATTTCCATTTTTTTCTCATTGAAAAATTGGATGCAGTTCAAAATTGACATTGCGGCTTATAAAGTATCCCTGCTTGTGTTCAACTAAATGCAAATTAAAACTTTTCAACAACCTAAGTCAAATGCATTAATAAAAGCACTTGTGTCGTCATAGATTGGACCAAACACATTTTAACCCTTTACTGTACGATTATTGAAAAAAGACCAAACTTCATATCATCTAAAATGAATTCACTTTTGTTATAATATCATACATGTATATGTAGGCTTTGTAGCAGTGACATGCCCAAAGTAAATTTGATACCCATTACAGGTATTGGGCCTAAACTCTACAGTCCAAATGTTCCCAAATTCCTGGAAGCAGATATTCCTTTTTAAAATTTTCCAGTTTCAAGCAAATGTCTGTAATGGTACTAACCCTTTACCCAATGCAGCTGAAAAAATGGCGGGATAATAACACCAAATAAGCCTCCCATGGCCCAGTGTAAGTTTTCATCATTCAAGCCACACAAACATGGATATCATTAGAACACGCTAGGTGAGCCTGTTCTAATGATATCCACCTTCGTGTAGTTTTATTGAAATACAGAATTTGGGGTACAAAATTGGAATTTCTGTTTTTTCCCCATATAATGTGTTAGTTAAAGGGTTAACTTTCAATTTCATTCAGTGAACTCGCAGTTTCCACAAATCATTTCCAAGCATATTTAATAAACTAATTATCAATTTTAAAATTTCAGGATATGTTCCTGACATGTAGCATGTGAACTGACGCACAAGAAGTGCACTATTTTAGGCAGGACTTTTGGTTTCCATTCATTTATTTACCCACATGTAGTTGTACTAGTGTTTAATGACACTTAACAGCCAGGGTTATATTACATTGGTTGGTGTTATGGGTGGAGAAAACCTGATTACCCAGAGAGAACCACCAAGCAGTGGTGAAAAACTGTCAAACCCCCAACAATTTTACTCCAGTCAAGCACACAAGCCACACTCAAGCAGGGTTCGTGTTATTGCAGACATGTGCCCCATCAACATGCGGTATGGCTAAGCACACCGCATCACCCCCACCCCCCACCCCCACCCCGCCCCTAGAATATGGTGAAATTAAGTGCCAGGCTGTCTTGCGCACATGACACAGACAGCACGGTTGTCACAAGCGGGATTCCATTTGAGATCCTCTCGGTTTGTAACTGGCATCTCTACCAACTGAGTCTCTGAAGCCACAATTGTAAGGCAAACCAGTTCACTAAACTTAATCATACATGTACATGTAAATGTGCAATAATTATAAATTGGTAAAATACTCCACATAATTTACCCATGAACCAGGCTCTCTAATTCCAGGGAATTTACCATAACGAGGAGCGGCTAATTCAGGTAGGATAGCCTTCTTGAAAAATGCATCTAATTTTGGTACCATATTGTTATACCAGAAATTTTGGTCTCTGTAGATGCGTTCTACATGCAACTGGTGAGGATCAACCCTACGAACAATAAAATATAGCCAGGAAAATTGCATTACATTACCCTGGATGTGATAATAAAAGGAGTGATTGGTTTGGGGTTTTAGCTGAGCTTCATCAAGTTTGAGGCAGAATGACTTGTTTTTAGATGCAGCTTCTTCAAACAATGTTGTTTTATTCATGAGAACATGTTTTATCTCAAGAAGTCCACACCCAGTGTAACAGTAAATATTTTCCCCTTGGAAATATTATCCTGGTCATAATATTTCCTAGGAAATTTTATCCTCCGGATAAAATCACCTAGGAAATAAGACGTTTGGGAAGAAACTTCCTAGGAAATAACATCCTACCCCAGAATAATTTATCCTATGCATTTTGTCAATGTAAATATTTACTGATGATATCCGGAAAACACAAATTTAATCAGTATAGCATTAGTACAATATAAACCAGAAAAAACAATTACTCAGAAAAATAAACCACCACCTTATTTTTGTGAAAGTAATTTTTGTCACAGTTTAATTTCCAAATGGAATAGTTTGAAATTATTGTCAAGTCAGTAATACATGTGAACACTATCATCAAATCTTTTAGTTTTGTTTCTCCTGGGCCTAGGCACTTGTGACGATACAATGTAAAAAATTGGAACATTGCCATTTTCAAATGAAAGTTCTTCCATTGTTTCAGTTGATGAATCAGATAAATCTTGTCTGACAGTTCCCGAAGGTGGAATATCGGAGTCTGTATCAGATTTGTCGCCTGTCTCAAAATACCTCTTAAAATTAGTTTTGTTATGGGGACCCAGTTCTTTGCAATTTTGGTCTTCCAGCATGTAAAGTCCTTTCGATCTATAGCTTTTTATGATATATAGTCCTTTATACTTTATTTGTTGCAGAGTTCCCATGCCACAACGTCTTTTGAAATTTTTTAGCAAAACTTTATCCCCAACAACATAGTTTTGTTGGAAAACTCTATGTCTGTTGTCGTAAGCCTTTTCTGTCTTTTTTGAGCATTATCAATGTTTTTATTGACTTTTTCGAAAGAAGCAGATTGTTGTTTTGCAATATTCTCCATGTTTTTTTTTAATCTCTATGTTTGCTGAATCACCAGAAATTGATATTTCCTTATCTGGCACTAGAGGCACACTATCACTAACATTGATGCTTGATTCTTTTCTCTGGAAAGGCAAAATAGGATGTCTCATGTACATCATATAGAATGGACTAAATCTTGTACTAGAATGCACTGTTGACCTATAACCAAATAAACACTCGTCCAATTTTGTGTCCCAACTTTCACCGTTGTCCAAAACTACTTTATTGATCATCGATTTCAAAGTTTGATTGAAACGTTCACATTTTCCTTTAGATTGTGGATGATATGGGCCAGTTGTGGTATGTTTGATATTGTAATTGGAGCAAAACCCTGTCATCAAATCGCTATTAAATTCCCCTCCTTTATCAGATATAATTTCTTCCATAACTCCAAAACGATAAATAAACTTCCTCAATCGTTCAACAATTTCACTTGAAGCTTTGGAATAAATTGGCACAGCTTCTAGCCAGTTAGAAAAATAATCTATAGCTGTCATTGCATATTTGCTCACAGATAGTGGGGATCCATCGGATTTCAAGAAAGGTGCTATAAGATCAATCCCAATCTTGGACCACACTTTTGAAGGAACCTGTACAACTGTCATTTCACTGACAGTGGAAACTGTTTTTTTATTAAGAAACTGGCACTGTGAGTATGTTTTAACATAGTCTCACACATCATTCATCATTGAGTTCCAATAATATCTTGTTTTCAGCAAGTCACCTGTTTTATCTCTGCCCAAATGACAGGCAGTATTAATGTGGCATTGTTTTATAAGAACTAACTTTTTATCCTGAGTGATAACTTTCCTTTTCTGGTCTTTATTGATATAGAACATTTCATCCTCCTCAGTTTTGAAATTTTTAGATTTCATCCTAAGTCACCTCTTCTGATTCTCCTTAAAAGAGTGAGAATAAACTTTCTTTGGAAGATAATTCCAAAGAATTTCATATTCTTCCAAATTCATTTTTATCCACAAACTTAGACTGTAATTCCGATTCCAATACCAACAACACTGTTAACTAACTAACCTAGGTTACCCTGAATAAAGCTAAGTCACCTGCAAAAGGTTCACTCAGGCAGCATGTTGAACAATTCTCACCGTTTTATGCTGCACAGTAATGTTTATGTTCTAATGTTTATAAACATTCTGTCTTTGTTTACATTTAAGAAGGAAAATTTTTCCTATTTACGGATAATATTTCCTAGGGTTATTTAATCCACAAACCTAGACTGTAATTCCGATTCCAATACCAACAACACTGCTAACTAACTGACCTAGGTTACCCTTAATAAAGCTAAGTCACCTGCAAAAGGTTTACTCAGGCAGCATGTTGAACAATTCTCGCCTTTTTATGCTGCACAGTAATGTTTATGCTCTAATGTTTATAAACATTCTGTCTTTGTTTACATTTAAGAGGGAAATTTTTTCCTATTTACGGATAATATTTTCTAGGGTTATTTTATCTTGGGGGATAATATTTCCAGGGGATGAAGTTTACTCTTACACCCAGAAACATCACTTTCAACTTTTCCATCCGTACTGGCTGCCAAAAAAGGATGCTATCGGGAAATAAACAAGCCAATCTGGTGTACTTCAACATTTTCTCCCTTTCTTCTACAGTGGTTTTTATATTCAACCAAAGCAAATTTCGCAAGTCGAAGCCCTCTTCGTGTCAATCTTGTGCCAGAAAATGAAGAATATAACAATCGCTGTACCAAACATTTTACAGGGAGACTGGGTTTTCTCTTAACCACAGCTGCAAAGTTAGATGTTGTCAGTCTCTTCCGCCTTTCCTCAGCCCACATACCACTCAATGATTGTGACTTGGTATTCTGTTCTATGTTGGCCATCATCTGTTCACTTATTTGGACATGATTGTTGTAAAATTCATCCATTTTAGCCTGCAATTCCTCATTTGAAAGATCAGGCACAACATCCATAGCCTCTCCACCATAATCAAGCTTTGCCTGCTTACTCTGACTTTGCTGTAAGGAACTGAATTTTCTTTTCAATCGTAGATGCTTTGCAGCAGTTGTTGACTGTGACTCATGGCTCTGCAGACTACACACTTTCCTCAAATTATATTTCTGATGAAAAACGCTTCCAGCTTCCGTTCCAGTGACTTTTTCCCAGATGAATGGAGACCAATCAGCTCCAAAATTTTTCCTCAGTGCAGCTCCATAACACCGAAAACGATTGAAAACTTTTCCACCGTCGAATTTCATTCTAATAAACATCCAATTCTCTGCTAAATTTGTAGTTGCATTTGACAACAGGCGGTCTGCTTTAAGAGCAAGTGAATTTATTAAGACATACAAATCCTTATACATATCATCTGGAATAGGTGTTGCAAAACTATTGTGCTGAGAAGCAGCATCATTTATATTTTGTGTAGACATGCCCTCAGACCAGTGAGCTACTGCAGTGTCAAAGACTGAGTTCACAGCATCAGTAACATTGGTATCCTCATGCATTGATGGTGTGATATCAGTATTTGAGTCTTCAGGTTCCTGAGAAGCATAACAGAGTTTTTTTTAATTTACAGATGAACAATTACTGTGGTCATCAAATGTGTGTTTGATGGAATTCCTAATGTCACATGCTAATTTCTCTGCAGTAGTCTTTTTATTTTGTTCATTCAGAAAAGAAGATGCATGATGTTTTATAATTCCTCTGACTGTACCCACGGGGCGAACACGAGTCTTTTTAGTTAATTTATTTTTCCCTTTATAATCAGGATTATCAGTGGCTAGCTTTTCTAATTTGGTCCGCAAACATTTACAAATATGATTTGCACACTCTATTTTTTCCGCCTCTTTTCCCCAAATAGGTACACCTTCCTGAATCTTAGCAAAAACTGAACTGTCTCCATCTCCTATCAGCCGCATGTACCGAACACCATGCATTCTTTCAGCCTCAAGAAAACCATTCAGAATTATCTCTGCCTCCATAGATTGACTTGAAGCATCCCAGTTTTTAAAACATATATGATCAGGACTTTCTTGGCCTTTATGCAAGGTTACTGCACAAATTGAACAATATTTATTCTTCACACCTACATAAAGTAATTGACCCGTTACAATACCTGCGATAATTGCCACTCTTCCCATTGCATTATATGTGTGTTTATGAGATCGTTTAGACCATCAGTGGCTATCTTTTCTAATTTGGTCCGCAAACATTTACAAATATGATTTGCACACTTTATTTTTTTCCACATCTTTTCCCCAAATAGGTACACCTTCCTGAATCTTAGCAAAAACTGAACTGTCTCCATCTCCTATCAGCCGCATGTACCGAACACCATGCATTCTTTCAGCCTCAAGAAAACCATTCAGAATTATCTCTGCCTCCATAGATTGACTTGAAGCATCCCAGTTTTTAAAACATATATGATTGTATATTCTAATGCTTGTCAAAACACAAGCCGAGTTTGTCAACAAGACAACTCAGAACGATGATAATCTTGGGTGGCAACACTTTCTGACAAATGGATCGCGCAAACGTAACGTTTACACGTGAAATATATGCCTTTCGTCAATATATGTTCATTGAAATTTGTTGCGATCACTTTTCTTACCAAAAATCAGGAGCACTTTTCAAATTCTTCTTTCGTATTCGACAGACGATTTTGAAACCGAAAGAAAATCACCGGCGCGTATTTTTACTATATCAGAAAATAGTTCTACAATTATTAGTCTGTTTTTGAAAATTCACCCTGGTACTGCCTTAAAAGATGAAAAAACACATATTGTTCCATCTTACTTTCATTAATTCTTGAATCCATATAAATCGTTACGGCATCAAATTGTATATTATTGGCGCACTTTTTGTCCGTGAAAAAGCAATTTCCGGTGTCAAAAAAATTCTGTTTGATTTTGTCTGGTAAAGACGAATAAACACATCGAAAATGTGAGACTACATAAGGACATTTTGTCTCACTAATGCCTGAGACGGTACTTCGTGTGTGTGTTGTAAAATTTTGAACGATCGCCCGCCATAATGATCGTTTCAGCCAAATTTGTTATAAGTTGCCTAATTTCGTTTTTCCGTCAGGTAATCCTGAGCAGGATGCCCATCCACGTGATTACGATAACTGCAGACATTTTCCCCAAAGTGTTACTAACTTGTCATTCCTATTTGAACAACAATTTCATACCCAGAAGACGTGAATGAGATATTCGCTACATTTGTTTGTCTGCTGGTTTTTTATATCTGATAAGCAGATCATGTCCAAAAGTTACTTTTGCATGGGGGTCAATTTTTTTTCTTCCCAGTTGTTTCCCCTCTTTGTATAAAATTGTACGGTATATAACCTTTTTTCAACAAAACTACACTCTCAATTTTGGCGTTTCATTGTTGTTTCCTGGCTAAAACTTCTGGGTACCATATACCTTAACTCAGAGTTTTCAATTTACACCTGTAATTACATTGAATATAATCCCATGACTGAGTCTCTATTGTTATATTTGAGGTGTTTATTCAACACACAGATTATACACAACTATGACAATACGAAACATTAACTAATTAACAGAAGAGATGAGTGGTTACTGATAATTGAAAGTAGGAGAAATGCTCTCGCAAACAGAGGCTTTCCATGGGACAAAGACAAATTTTTAAAATTTTTACACGCCGGGTGGAACCATGGTCGACCCGGGGCACATGTGTTTGGCAAAGAGTACCCAAATTAGTGGAATTTAGTCACTTTGTGGAGGTGTGGGGGGGGGGGGGGGGGGTAAAATGATTCTGAATGGTCCTTCAAAAGTTAGTGGACAGATATAAAAAATTGCAAATAATGAATCTTGTTATTTGAGCAGAAAAAATAAAACTTTTTGGGGTATGTTGAAGCAGGAATTGATCCTTCAGAAGACAGGAAATTGCTCCTTTTAATGCCAAATTTTAAAATTTTACCATGCCGGGTTGAGCCATGGTCGACCCGGCGCACATGTGCTTGGCACGGTGTATCCAAATTAGTGGAAATAAGTCACTATGAGGGGGAGGGGGGGGGGGGGCGTGAAATGATTAAGAATGGTAATTCAAAAGTTAGTGGGCAGAAATAAAAAAAATCAAATAATGAATCTTGTTATTTGAGCAGAAAAAATAAAACTTTTTGGGGTATGTTGAAGTAGGAATTGATCCTTCAGAAGACAGGAAATTGCGCCTTTTAAAGCAAAATTTTTAATTTTTTCCATGCCGGGTCGAACCATGGTCGACCCGGCGCACATGTGCTTGGCAAGATGTATCCAAATTAGTGAACTTTAGCCACTTGGGGGGGGGGGGGTGGAGGGGAGGGGGGATAAATGATTCTCGATGGAAAAATGATGGGATTATGTCCAGGTGGGGGAGGTGCCCCCCCCCCCCCCCTACATGGCTCGCGCCCCCCTGATGCGCGACCCTGGTTGCAGGCCTGCCACAGGTACTTGGCACGATTCCGATGTCAAGAAGGCCACAGGTACTTGGCAAAAGCTGCTAAGTTCAAAAACCGATATTTTAAAACTTATTTTACATCGATCCTCTTCCCTCCCGTAATAGATATATAAATATAATGGGGGATGAGACACTCACCCCTGAGACAAGTCGCCCCAAGTGAGACAACTCGCCCCAACATTTGAGACAACTAGCCCCAACTTTTGAGACAACTCGCCCCCATCTTTTCCAGTGGAAATAGTTATAACAAACTTACACGAGGCTGATTACCGAAACACCGTTTTTATTCGTAGAAATCAAATGACATGGAATAGGTATAAACATACGATTTTACAACAAAAATATTCATATTTACAAAAAAGAATAACATTTCTTATCTTCTGATATACAGTATGCCGTGACAGTGGTGTGGCTAAACTAAATGACCACTCTAATTGGTTAGTTAATTGCAGAAAAGTGATCTGGTTGGGAGTATACCACGGAGCAATCGAATAGGGATGGGTAGACAGAAACAATAACATAGCTCACAGACACATAGAGAGAATCAGAGGATTCCAAAGGAATCCAAACTAGTAAAATAGTTGTCTGGTCCATTTCACACACTACACGCCATACATAAGAACACGACAGCATACAGTACGTGGAGAGTGGATTGTAACTAAATCACGTGGGGAGTGGAGTTATCACTCAAAGTATCACTTTCAAATTCTGTACATGTGGACAAAAAACACGAGCAATGTTTCAGCAAATGGACCTCCGGGTATAAACTGGAGGTCCATTGGCTGGAACCTTGCTTGTTATGCTTTGCAACAAATTTGCAGTTATTGCTTGGGTGGAATCTCCACCCTGTGGGGGATTTAGTGATAATACACTCTCCATGTACTGTATAGGGTAGAAGTGACGCGTACAGGAATGTTTCTATTGCGTGATTCATGCAGTGGGGTGGTTTGGTGTAACAGTACTCTACAGTGGACTTCTTAGCTGGATTTCATTTCCGGATGCTACATTGACCCAGGCGCGTCACAAGGTATCTATACACGGAGAGCACGGGACGCATTGGGGTGGGGGGGGGATTTTTATGCTGTAGACATATCTCGAAATTTGAAGTCTTGAGGTGGGGAAAGGTAAGGAGGTGGTGTCCTTTCGTGTTGTTGTGGCCAACGGGTATATTTTTCAGATTCGAAAGAATGTCAGTTTTCACCAAATGTGTATGTCATCTATAATTTCATCAGCTGATGCACCATGGTAGAATTTCGGATTTTTAGGGGTGAGGAATGGGGATTTGGGAAGGTGGCAATGGGGATTTGGGGAGGGTGCACGACCCCCCCCCCCTCCAACCCACAAAGTTACGCCACTTCATTGACATTTCATGTGATTAATCTTTCATTCAAGGAGAGATGCGATATAGCCTACTCTGTCTAATCGGGAGCGCAGTGGCTCAGTGGTAGATTGTTGGACTTCTATGCTAGAGGTCCAGAGTTTGATCCCCATCTGGGACGACCCGCGTTGTGTCCTTGGGTAAGGCACTTTATCCCGGTTGCCTACATGAGGGCACGATGACGCCGTGTACTAAGGCGCACTGCACGTCGATGGTGCACATGTCTTCAACCGCTGTAACCCTGCTTGAGCGGAGCTTGAACAGAGTTAGAATGTTGAGGAGCTGACAGATGCTCGATGGTTCTCTCCGAGTACTCCGGCTTCCTCCATCCGTAAAACTGTCACGGTCACGAGTAGCCATTGTGCATAAGTATGTGACCTTAAACACCAATAAATAAATAATTAATATGTCCCCAATCGGGCACAACAAGTTTAACTTATTATATTAATTTACAAAAAGAACACAAATAACCACAAATTTTGTGTTTTCGTCGGCCCTACTGTCATGGTGGATATCTTGAGGTTGAAGTGAGATTACCGACACGAATAACATTGATATCCACCACAATTTATGCTCGTGTGAGCGCCCTTTTGCACGCCGATACGCGGTGTTAAACAGTTCAACGGCCAGCTATTTTGTCCTCAATTGCGCTCTTTCTTCTCTATATTTTGTTCAAAAAAGTGATTCGTGAGCTTATTAGACCTCCTATTCGTCATTTATGGGTATGACTGTACTGAATATTTGAATTAGAGTTACCCGCTTTCAAATGTTGCACCCGGAAATGATGCATTCTCCGAAATTAAGCAGCCTCGGGAAATATATAGTTTCAATAAACGTTTGAATCATTCTACTGGCATCTTGCATTACTGTTGAATATTCCAGATAAACAAAAGGGTGATTTGATGACTTTTGGACCTAAAAAATATAATTCGCTATGGGGTGTGTTTTTGTTCGGAATTACCTGAAAAATATGTGTACGTGACCTTGGTATTTCCCTTCCTGTCAGCCTTTCTCTCTTATTTGTTGCATGACCTCTTTTTGGGGGGGGGGGGGGGGGGGGGGCAGAAAAGTTGTCTGAAGGGCTATACTTGACAAAGACAATCCTGATCAAGGTGCCATCATACTCAACCGCGATCTAGCCACAATTGAACACTGGGCTAAAACTTGACTCGTTGAGTTCAACCCCCCTTAAAACGGAATCCATGATCATATCATGTAAAAGTAACGTTCCGGTGCACCCACCTATATATTTAAGCGGAACTCAAATCTCCGAGGTGAGTAGTCAAAAGCATCTGGGTGTAATTTTGAATAAAGGTTGTACATGGAACGACCATATCGATCATGTGTGCGCTAAAGCCTGGACACGTATTGACGTGCTCAGGGCCCATAAGTTTACACTGCAGCAAGAATAGTTACTGGTGCCACTGTGAGCTGCGGTAAAGACCTTCTCTATACACAAAAACTCAATGGGATTTACTGAAAGAAAGACGCCGAAAGCACAAGCTTATCCAATTTTTTAAGATGTATCACAAATTAACACCCCCTTATATCTCCATTAATCGGAAATCAACCACCGCGTTCCCTTTTGTCACACCAATTTATATAAGTTCTCGTTTATCCCGGAGGTTACCGACCAGTGGAATAGATTACCCCCCTCAGTCAGAGAAAATTCTTCACTCATAAACTTCAAGACGTTTATAAATAGTGCGAACTTGCGACCACCATTTTTTTACTATGGAGCCAAATCTCGTGCTGCACAAATTTATCATTGCAGGTTACGCCTGCATTGTAGTAATATAAACGCCCACTTATACGATAACCATCTCTCACCATCTCCACGCTGTCAGTGTGGGGATCTCGAAAATACTGAGCACTTTCTCGTGCACTGCCCAATCTATGACGATGCTCGTAGTAATTCCACAATCAATGCGTTGCCATTTACTCTTGAGCCCCCCCCCCCCCCCCCCCCCGCACTACTATTTGGATCCGAACGATTGAATAATAATGATAACCGTACTGTCTTTAGAGCCGTGCAGGACTTTATCATGCTGAGTGGACGCTTTGATTAGTAACAGTGCACTCATTGGCTTTTCTGGTGTTACTTGCCACACCATTACCGATACATTCATCGAGGCTGCCCTATTGAATATCCTTTGGTAGCGAACGCTGAATTCAGGTTGTCCCCATGTTTCCTAGTTAACCCTTTGCCTAATGTAACGGTAAGTGTTATCCATGAAAATCGCTATTTAAATCCTTTTATATTTTCAATTTTTGTCTCGGGAACATGACTTATGACCCCTCATTGGAACGAGTTCGATAAGCTCGTCCCGGTTGGGTGTCATGGGCTGTGATTCTGGGACGGTCATTGGAAATTTCCAGTTATTCAATAATTTATTCTGCAACTGTCGTCAGCTATACTTGTTGGATAAGGGGTTAAGTTCCTTTTCCCATCTTATTCTCCTGCTCTCTCTATTGCTCTCCTTAATCTCTCTGGTTCTCATGTTTAAACAATATTTTACTTAGTGCCTGCTGCTACCATTACATTTCGTCAGTAATCCAAAGGAGACGGCTTATACAAGCTAAAAGCTTACTGCTGAATCCTTTCAAGAAATCTCGTCCTTGACTCACTACTTTAATGCATACCATTGGACTGTGCACTCTATATGACAATCATCTTGTTTTTTTTATTATATGTATGCATCATATTTTCTCATGAATAAAAATATTGTTTAAACTAAAGACATGTGAATGCCAAAATTAAAGTGATCATATATTTTTTCGTCTGAACGTTATGATGGTCGTCTATGGGAAAATATTTAGTACTGTGATATCTGTATCAACTGACACTTCCGAGTGCTATCGGGGATTATATGATATTCGACGTGATGGGAAGCAATTTTCACGCAGAAAATTGTTTGCGCCGAGAAATACAGAAAAAACAGACGCAGATTTTTACAATTGAAGAGGCACGGTAAATATTTGTGAGGGCACGGACGCAGTCTCCTTAGCATTTCCAACTCTGGAGACACGGTCATACAAGGGCATCCGCACAATGATATACATCACTGGTTGCACGCGTGTCAGTAGTTTGTCAGGGATGAATAGTAACATTTTTGGATTACCCCACGGATGATCCCGGAAGTGACGTCATAGCTACATGCCCCAGTGACGCCATGTTGGATTGTCATGGTAGCCCGCGTGAGTAGCCATTTTATGACGTCATTTTCATGGTGATACATGGTGTCAGTGCGCATACACGGCGTGTGTTAGGGTGATACGTGTTTCCGCCGGCCATGTTCTTCACTAACGGACGCAATCTTGGTTTCTATGGTGGCAAGTGGTTGCTATGAGCCTGAAATGCTTCTAATAGTCCTACCACAACTTCAGCTATCTATTCTATGGTCGGCCTCTATTGTAGGCTATTCACTATAACTATAAAGTTCTAGTCACCACTGCAGCCTTGTACCGTTATTATTGATTTAATTTCATATAGGCCTACTAGGACTTCTAGGAACTGTATAGGAGCTAGAAGTTGTGTATTGGCCAGGAGCCATATAGGAGCTAAAAGGGACCATGTCGTGGGTATCCTCAAATACCGAGATGAGGATAAGAGTCGTATGTTGAGTCACTTGTGGCTCGAGCAGTTGCTCGGTATAGCTCATTTGCTCGATACGATTCGAGTCGTCCGAGCGATGCCTGTTCCGGTCACTCCACGATAGCTCATTAGGAGAACCTGGAATAGGTATGAAAAAGTCCTTACAGTAAGCAGATTGTATTCGACTGCTGCTAGTAGTACAAGTAATCAAGTTTGATAGTGATATGAACTGGGACTTGTAGTGGTGAGAGTGTAATGATAGGTACTTAGATGCATAGCGTCACAAGCCAACAGTAATATTACAAGAGTTGCAAGAAGGGCAGAACATTATAGTAATGGTAATTGCAACAGACTGGAGGCCAATCATCGGATAGATAGCCGAAGGTAGAAGCCAATGGTAGGACTATTCTGGGAGTTGTATAGAAGCTTGGGATCCCACTTACTGAATTCCACTAATTTAATCTCTTTTACGGAAACCCGCTTAGAGAATCCATTTTGGAGAAAGGTCTTTGGCTATGTGGTAGCCGTGTCGCAACTTAATTAACACGTAAGGTACCGGCACTCGAAATTGGTGGTACTTGGTTCCTCAACAGACCGAATCGGGTTCCGCAGAGCTCCATTTCATGATTTGTATATGACTAGCTGTGTGTGTGACATAAGTCCCGGCATCAAAACTAGTCTTTTCAGAACGTACATGTTTACTAGTAGCAGAGAATTGATATCTTAGACTCCAATCCTGACGAAAATGTCACGACTGGAAAAATCGCCCCCCCCCCCCCCCCCCCTTTAGCGACGCACCTGCCAATATAGTTAAGGAGACTCCGAACCAAATTTAATCTATCACCGCTGTTGGGTCAGATTATTATTGAACATCCCTACAAATACAAAATAGACTCGCCCAATAGTCTGGCCAATATTGTTTGTGGAAACGCCATTCAGGAACTAGGTGCCTCTATGGGTGTTATTTATTCGACGAAATTGCCTCCAAGTAGGATTTCTCCTCATGGTTCTTTTTAAGAGACCCGAGAATGTAGGGCGCCCCGTTTACTGCGATTCAGTTTGTGCTATCCTATTTTAATGTATTGTCACCTCAACAAAAATTTCCCCACAAATGTGATTTCTCCAGGTGGGCCACTTTTGAAGACAACGCCCAGTGTGAACATTTTCATCCTTAAATTCGTCTATTTGTGCCACCCTGTGGGTGGTGTTTCCAATATGAATCGCCCCACCCCCACCCACGGATTCTTTTGGTGTGGTACTTCTCGAGTCACCTCGTCTGGTGGACCAGGGTTTCACAAAAAAATTCACAAAAGTTTATCTTTCGTCTATTTGTTCCACCCTGTTGAATGATTTCTTTGGCGAAAATATTCCACAATTGCGAATTTTTACTGGGTGTCATATTTTCGAAAAGTCACAGCCAGGTGGTGGAGTTGAATTTTTATCGCGCTTCATTTTTAATCTTTTTTTGCCGTATGGGTCAGGACCTTTTCATTTAATAAACTGTTTATACAGATTAATAAACTGTTTTTACAGATTAATAAACTGTATTTACTGATTAGTAAACTGTATTTACAGTTTATTACGAGACTGTTTTTACAGATTATTACGAGACTGTTTTTACGGTTTATTACGAGACTGTTTTTACAGATTAATAAACTGTATTTACAGTTTAGTAAACTGTATTTACAGTTTATTACGAGACTGTTTTTACAGATTATTACGAGACAGTTTTTACAGTTTATTACGAGGCTGTTTTTGCAGATTAATAAACTGTATTTACAGTTTAGTAAACTGTATTTACAGTTTATTACGAGACTGTTTTTACAGATTATTACGAGACTGTTTTTACAGATTATTACGAGACTGTTTTTACAGATTATTACGAGACTGTTTTTACAGATTAATAAACTGTATTTACAGATTAGTAAACTGCATGTACAGTTTATTACGAGACTGTTTTTACAGATTATTACGAGACTGTTTTTACAGATTATTACGAGACTGTTTTTACAGATTAATAAACTACGGCAGCGTATTAGGGTCGGACCTTTTCATTTAATAAACTGTTTATACAGATTAATAAACTGTTTTTACAGATTAATAAACTGTTTTTACAGATTAGTAAACTGTATTTACAGATTATTAGGAGACTGTTTTTACAGTTTATTAGAAGACTGTTTTCACAAATTAATTAGCCATTCGATTATTGGTTAGTAGTATAGCATGTACCCGATCGTGCGCTATTACCCGGATTTTTGTGGAAGCTGCTAGTGTTAAATTCACATAGGAAGCGGACTTTTTGGGTTGCAACCTGACCAGATCCTGCACGTGATGTACGTACTGCATATATAGTATGCTATGATATGTGCAGTGATATATGTACACACAGGGCTATGGATATATAGTGTGGGGGTGTGGTGGAAATTAATGGTGAAGGTGGGGTTTCTCGAGAAAAAAAATTCCCGCGAAATGGTTGACGTTGCTATGGACGTCGTGACGTCATTATGCGCACCATGACGTCCGAAAACGTTGACCGCTGTTGTTGTACCATTTACAATGTGGTATGACATCTTTCGGGTCAGGGTGTGTCGGGGTTCTCGTTCTGGACTGATATCGTAGTATAGTAAGGGTGGTATATACCCCTTTTGGTATACTATTAGCCCTTGGCCTTGGTACTACTAATCAACCTTCATATTATCCTACGACTGGTATATATAGCACGTAATGCTAGGTTAACCAGTATTGTCGGGTGGGGTAATGCATGGTCATCGTCTCGTGCGGTATTGCGAAATAGTGCTTGGTGGTTTGGATTTGCAGTATAGTATGGGCATTATATATCATTGTAGATCCCATCTTAATCCTTGTTGTATCAGCCTGCCGATTGCTTTGTACTGTCCTATGACTGATATAGGTAGTACGTAATGCTAGGTTAACCAATATTGTGGGTTAGGGGTAATGGTCGTCGTCTCGTGCGGTATTGCGAAATAGTCCTTGGTGATTTGGATTTGCAGTATAGTATGAGCGTTATAGATCCCATCTTAATCCTTGTTGTATCAACCTGCCGATTGCTTTGTACTGTCCTATGACTGATATAGGGAGTATGTAATGCTGGGCCAGGCGGTATTGTAGGGTGGGTGGTGGTAATGCATGGTCGCCTAGAGTGGCAGTATGGGATGTACGCTTCTCACCCTAAGAGTCCCATGTTAGCCCTTCGTACTATTAATCCACCCAATGCTTCAAATTATCCTCTGACTGATATACATAGTACGTATCGCTAGGACAAGCAGTATTGTGGGTAGCGGTAAGGCCTGGTAGTTTAGAACGGTAGCAGCACCATTATCCACCTAGGACGGTGTGCTGACCCACAGATGGTACAGGTATTGCGTAATGATAGGCCAAGCAGTATTGTTGAGTAGGGGTAATCCATTGTTGTCTAGTTAGGAAGTATAGGATGTGTTGTTTATATCCCTGTTGGTTCAACTTTTCCCTTGGTAATAGTAATCGACCTAATGCTTCATGTTATCCTATGGCTGGTATAGGTGGAACGTAATGCTAGGAGAAGAGCTATTGTGGGCGGGGGTAATGTCTTCTGTAGTGCAGTAGAATAGTATGGGCAGTATATGCCGATTTAGGCCCCATCTTAACCATTGGAACAACAATCCACCTGGGCTGGTGTGCTATCCCATATATGGTATAGGTTGTATGAAATGTACTGCTATGTGGTGTGTGCATGGTTTCCAGTCCCCTAGCAGGGTATGGATGGTTCTTTGACATTCTAAGACTTGGCATAGGGTAGAGGTAATATGTGGCGGTTAGCAAGCCCACAGTAGTGCTTCAAATCAGCAGTAATGGTAGAAGGGGAGAAGAAGATTATAGGATACGGTACTACAGTACAAACTAGTCATAGGACGGAAGGCTGAAACCGATGGTAAGACCACCTATATAGGAGCTATATAAGGCCTTGGAATCCCACTTATGGAATCCCGCTTATAGAATACCTTTTATGGAATCCCTAAGGAATCCCTTTTTGAAAAAGTCTAGCCTTCGGCTCCACTTTTTCCCGAGCTGAAGATAAGAGTCGGATGTGGTGTCACTGGTTCGACCCATTACTCGATGGCTTATTTACTCGATGGGATTTTAGTCGCTCGACCAATCGGAGATAGTTAGCAAGCCTGCAGTAGTGCTACAAATCAAATAGTAATAGTACAAGAAACTAATGGTACAAAGCTGCGAGGGTGGTAGAAGATTATGGTATTGGATGACAAGGTTATCTGTTTAGGAACTGTGTTCGAGCTTCAGCGCGTAAAGGTTAAATGAGGTGATCGACTCTTCTCGGGGGTGGGTCTGAGGCGGCATCAAAAACTCATATTTTAGAAAGGTTTCGTGTGATACATCATTTTAACGGTCTCGATGCGTGTAGTCCGAACATTTGTTATTTGTCCCTCCCCGAGAGGGTGGGGCTGAGGGGCATAAAGAAATTCAAGTTTTAGAAAGGTTGTCAAGCGATATATCATTATAAAGGTCTCGACGCGTGTAGTCCGAATATTTGGTATTTGTCCCTCCCGAGAGGGGCTGAGGGGCATAAAGAAATTCAAGTTTTAGAAAGGTTTCGTATGATACGTCATTTTATTTGTCCCTCCCCGAGAGGGTGGGGCTTAGGGGCATCAAGAAATTCAAGTTTTAGAAAGGTTGGCATGTGATACATCATTTTAAAGGTCTTAACTCATGTAGTCCGAATATTTGGTATTTGCGTCTACCCGAGGGGGTGAGGGATGGGGCCTCAAAACTGAAGTTTTAGAAAGGTTGTCGGGTGATACAGCATTTTAAAGGTCTCGACTTGAATATTTCGAATATAAAGTATCCGACCCTCTCCGATAGGGTGGGGCTGAGGGGTGGGGGCCTCAAATCCCAAGTTTTAGAAAGGTAGTCATGTGATACATCATTTTAAGGTTCACGACTTGAATATTTCGCATTTGAAGTATCCGACCATCCCTGAGTGGGTGGGGCCGAGGGTGCGGCCTCAAAACTCAAGTTTTAGAAAGGTAGGCGTGTGATACATCATTTTAAAGGTCTCGACTTGAATACTTCGAATGTGAAGTATCCAGCATTCCCAATGGGGTGGAGTCGAGGGGTGGGTTTCAAAACTTAAGGTTTAGAAAGGTAGTCGTGCAAATGCGAACGACACACTCTTCAGCATGCGACAATATGTGAAACCGTGTACTTTTTTAGCTGTTTTTTTAAGTGTTTCATCAAAGGATTTCATTGATTTGGAGGTGATGTCTCGTATGTGAAACAGTCCAAATTGACGGAAGATGCAAAAAAATATGTATTTTTCCGTCTGTGTTTTCCGGTATCTCTACATCGGATGCGATTGGTTTGGTAGAGATCTCTCAGATGAGAAACATTTTCAACCGCATCTTGGTTTATTCCATTCAGTATGTGGCAGACGAATACAGCTTTATGTGGTGTGCTTGTACGACGGGTGTGGATCATTCGATAGATTCGAAGGAGATCTATCAAATGAGAAAGAGAGGATATTTTCAACTTCGTGGCATGCTGAAGTGTAGCTTGATACACGCTAAACGAGAGAGAATACAAATGAAATGAGTGAAAGTATTATGATACATTAATGTGTCTGATGAAACCTCTCGAGAAGGAAACCCAAAACACTAACACGACCTCTTCACGAATACATTTTGAGGAAGCTGCACGTACCCTCCAAATACAGTAGCACACAACTAATTTACTCGTTGATCAGAAGCTCGACACTACTCGAAGAACTCATCAACGTTCTTGAATGTAATATTAAGTTTACGAGTCGATTAAAGAGGAATAATTTTTGACAAGAGAGATTCGTGAAGGTATTGTGACACAATACAGATCTGACTACTTCCACATTTCAATGGAGTGGAATAAGACAAACATTCAGCAAGTGATTCGTAAATGTACTGTGATAGAGAGATCCTACTGTTGTCGCCTCGACATTACGGAAGAATGAAATGTGGAAATCCTTTCACAGAAGTGATTCATAAACACACTGTGATTGAGAGATGTAAGTGCTATCACCTCAACATGTCAGGGGATTGGAATATGACAAAACTTTCGAACAAGTGATTCGTGAACATACTGGGATAGAGATACTACTGCTATCACCTCGACATTACGGAAGAATGAAATATGACAGTACTTTCTAGCAAGAGATTCGTGAACATACTGTGATAGAGTGATCCAACTGCTATCACCTCGACATTGCAGAGGGGAGTGGAATATGACAAAACTTTCGAGCAAGTGATTCGTGAACGTACTGAGATAGAGAGAGATCTTACAGCTATCACTACAATATTTAGAGAGAGTGAAACATGTCAAACGTTTAAGCAAATGTTTGAGCAAGGGATTCGTAAACATATTATGACAGAGACATCTCACCGCTATCGCCTCGACATTGCAGGGGAGTGGAATATGAATCAAGGAGTGTTGCCTGAATCCGTGCGTGAACGTATGTCTCACCGTGAAGAACCCGCCCGTTTCACTTTTGATGGGGCGGTCCTTATCCCGAAGGGGTCTGTGACTTTTCGTCAAAAACCATGAATCAATTGTGGTTCACTGGAAACAAAACTTTTAATACATATACATATAAATAAATGTGGTAATTTGTGACTTACATGGAATCCAATGAATAAACGTTAATCACCCCTACCCACACAGTTTTTGAGTCACTTGTGGGCCCGCATTCTCTGTTCTCGCTGGTTTTCCTTCCTTCTCGTTGGTGCTTGTTCTTTGGTCGCCTCTTCACTTCACTCTTTCACTGCCGTCGCACGGCCACTAACTTGTCACTTTAGCGGATGTTCTCACTTAACATGTGACGGAATGTCACTCTAGGACTGCAGTCGCACGGCTGCTAACGTATTGTCACTTTAGTATGTCGCCTTCCCTCTAACAAGTGACGGAATGCCACTCTTACACTGCCGTCGCACGGCCAGTAGCTTTTTGTCACTTTACTGGACGCTTTTCACTGAAGCAGTCGCCACCAATGGGGCTAAACTCTCCGTCGCAGCCAAGTCGGTGGCCATTTCTGAATGTAGGATCAGAAAAAGGAAGTGCGAAGCACAAGGAACTATTAGTACTTAGGAAGACGACATATCTGTTGTAGACGGCAAGAAGTACGTAGGCAGAGTAGGCTTGCCTGTATGAACATTATTCTGAGATAAACATAGGTGCTCCTATTCTAAATATGAGCTCTGTGACTCGCCTACACAACGTGTCTATACTTTCGCACCGGTGTGGCACCTCCTCCAACCTATAGCATGGGGCATCCCCATCTACTCTCAACGACCCACAGCCTTACACACATTCAGATTGGAATGGCTGGAATGAATTTCTCGAGAAATCCCCCGATCGATTTTTATTTCGATAGCCAGAACATTAATTCTCATTTTAATTGCTTCTCTTGAACTTGGCCGCTTAGATCTATCTTAATTTAATATTCGCTTTTAAGTTCCTTTAAGTCTTGCATTTCGGTATATCCTGACATTCGTGACAGGCCAGATGCATAATATGGGTGTGTGTAAAGAACATGTGCGATGTACTGTATTTACAATAATTACCTATTAACTGGTCATAATTACACAGATAACGACTGCAGGATGACACTGGATTTACTACCTTTAATGTTTTATCCAGACCGCCCATGTGGCGTTCAATAAATGCGTCATAATGGACATTAAATTGCATGCCTCATTACCAGCGCTTGAATTACTGCGGGTCTGTTGAAATGACAAATCGGTTTTCGGGGTCCGCCATGTCCTTATCCTTATGCTTTATATTTAGCCCAGTGAGAATGATTATCGAAAATATATACACTTTTAAACAACGAAATCGAAAATTCAAGCTCTCACCTTGACACATATATCCCTGTAGGCCCCCTTGTTGGTGCTTGGTACTATTAACCAACCGATTGGTTTGTTATATTTGTTTTATTATATGGCTCATTTGCTCGATGGGATTTGAGTCGTTCGAGTAGTATGCGCGAGTCACTTGGTCGATAGCTTATTTGCTTTGGGAATGATATATGCTTTTGTTATACACAAGGGAGACAACTTTGTATGAATAAGTATAAATTACGGGAAATGAAGCAATATGATTGGTTAATCAGCTTCCATAATGTGGACTGATTGGATGATCTGGATAAATGAAACAAGAACAAGTGTACTTGGAATAGGGTAGGAAGAATTAGGATTACGTACCACCTTACCAGTGATAGGATGATACCAAATATTCGGTAGGTTAATTCTACCAACGGTTAAGATGGGCCTACAGGGGCATATACCAACCATACTCTGCTGCCCTTCTGTATTACCAGGCATTAACGCAATCCCACAATACCGCTTGATAATATGAAGCGAATTTGTAGTACCAAGGACTAACAAGAGACCTACATGGGTATATAGAGCCTATGCTATACTACCGTTATAAGCTACCAAGCATTACCCCAACCCCATAATACCACTTGACCTACTATAAAGTACTACCTATACCAGCCATATAATAAAATAAACCAGTCGGTTGGTTAATGGTACCAAGCAGTAACAGGGAGCCTACAGGGTTATATACCGCCCATTCTATACTACCGTTCTAAACTACCAGGCATTACCTGTACCATCAATACCGATTGGCCTAGAATTACATAATACCTATACCAGTCATAGGATAACACCAAACATTAGGTGGATAATAGTACTAAGAGCTAACATTGGCCCTATAGTGGAACAACGCGTACATCCTAAACTACTACACTCGGCGACCATGCATTACACCCACCCACCCCAAAATAACGTCTGCCACCGCATTACATACTACCTAACCCAGTCATGGGATGACACAAAGCATTAAGTCGATTTGTAGTACCAATGGCTTTCGGGGAGGGGCGGGGAAGGGGGGCACAGAGGTATATATCGCCCATACTCTAATGTCGTTCTATAATAATAATAATAATAATAATAATAATAATATGAAGGCCCAAGGGGTAATAGTATACCAACATTGATATATACCGCCACTACCATATCACACACCCCATCCCATACGAGAAACCCGACATCCCCTGATCCGAATAACATTATGCCAGATTGTATAGTGGACATCAACAGCGGTCAACATCTCTGTGACGTCGCGTGCGCATCATGACGTCGCGACGTCAATAGCAACGTCAACCGTTTCGTGAAAAAAAACTTTCAAGAAAACCCAACTTTCCCACCATCTTCCCACCACTTACCCATAATATATACCCAAAGTCCCATGTGTACGTATATCACTACACACACCACAGTATACTACATATGCTCTAGGTACACCATTTGCCGGATCTAGCTGGATGGAACCAACGTTTTCCTAAGGAAAAAGTGCTCCGGCAAAAGTCCGGTTCCTATGGGAATTTAACACGAGGTGCTCCGGCAAAAGTTCGGGTTATCAGAGTCGATCGGGTAAATGCTATACTACTCACTTGCCCACCAAATATGACACCAATTCGCCTAATTGTTGTCGCCTAAAAACAAACACATTTGCGAAAAATATCAAGTCTATAATAGGACATAACTCTGACAAGACTATAGCAAATAACACCGTCGAGCCGAGGCAAGTTAACGGTAAGATACACCTGCATACTAAATGCCACGCAGCATGCCACGCAGTTGGAAAACTTCTCTTTCTCATTTGATAGATCTCCTTCGAATCTGTCGAATCAATCACATCCGTTGAACAGACACTACCTTAAGCTGTTTTCGTCTGTCACAGACTGATTGGAATAAACCAAGATATCGTGCGGCTGAAAATGTTTCTCACCTGAGAGATCTTCACCAAACCAATCGCATCCGACGAAGAGATACTGGAAAACACCGACGGAAAAATATATGTTTTTTTGTAACTTCAGTCAGTTTGGACTATTTCACATACGAGACAGCACTGCCAGTTCAATGAAATCCTTTGATAAAACACTAAAAAGTACACGTTTTCACACATTGTCACATGTTGGAGAGTGTGTCGTTCGCATCGCCTAAGATTTGACGACCTTGCCCCACCACACCCACACGAGGGGGGTCGGATACTTCATATTCGAAATATTCGACACAAGACCTTTAAAATGAATTGTAACATGACTACCTTTCTAAAACTTATTTTTTAATTTCCCTTAGCTCCACCCCTCGGGAAGGGTCGGATACTTCATATTCGATATATTTAAGTGAAGACCTTTAAATGATATATGACACGAATACCTTTCTAAAACTCAAATTTGTTATGCCCCTCATCCTCCACCCCCTCAGAGAGGGTTAGACACTTCATATTCGGAATATTCAAGTCGAGATCTCTAAAATGATGTATCACATGAGTCACATGGCTACCTTTCTAGAACTTGGGTTTTGAGGCTCCATCGCTCGGCAGCACCCCCTCGGGGAGAGTCGGATACTTCATATTCGAAATATTCAAGTCGAGACCTTTAATATGATGTATCATCCGACATCCTTTCTAAAATTTGGGGTTTGAGGTCCCAACCCTCAGTTCCACCCCACTGAGGAGACACAAAAACCAAATATTCGGGCTAAAATGATGTATCACATGACAACAAACCTTTTTAAAACTTGAATTTTTTATGCCCCTCAGCCTCACCTCCTCGGGATCTGGCAAATACCAAATAATCGGATTACACGCGTCGAGACCTTTAAAATGATGTATCACACGACAACCTTTCTAAAACATGAGTTTTTGGTGTTCATCAGACCCACCCCCGAGACGAGTCGATCACCTAACAGTTCCTACACAGATAGCCTTGCCATCTGTTTACATATTGTCATCAACTTCCTGTCCTATAACCTCGTTCGAAGTCAACCAATACTATAATTTCTAACACCCTCGAAGCTTTTTACCATTAGTTCCTTATAATATTACTATTTGACTTGTAGCACTACTGCAGGCTTGCTAACTATCTCCGATTGATCAAACGATTATAATCCATCGAGCAAATAAGCCATAGAGTAATTGGTCGAACGAGTGGCTCCACATACAACTCTAATCCTTGTCTTACAAAAAGTGGAGCCGAAGGCCAGACGTTTTCAAAAAGGAATTCCATAATGATTCTATAAAAGGTATTCTATAAGTGAGATTCCATAAGTGAGATTCCAAGGCCCTATATAGCTCCTATACAGGTGATCTTACCATCGGTTTCAGCTTTCTGTGCTATGACTAGCTTCTTCTCTGGTCCTCTGTACTATAATCTTCTTCTATCGTTGTGCCATTACTACCGACTTGAAGCACTAGTGTAGGCTTGCTAACTGTCACATATCACGACCACTAGGCCAGGTCTTAGAATGTCAAAGGACCAAGCGTGCCCTGCTAGGAGACTGGAAACCAAGCATACAGCATAAAACACTACATCACATACTACCTATACCATATGTGGGATAGTACATTGTCCCTGGTGGATTGTGGTTCCAAGGGTTAAGATGAGAACTAAAATGGGTATATGCCGTCCATACTACTCTACTGCGCTACACAACAAGGCATTACACCCGCCCACAAAAGCGCTTGGCCTGGCATTACGTTCTACCTATACCAGTCATAGGATAATATGAAGCATTATGCCGATTACTAGCACCAGGGGCAGAGATTGAACCAGCAGGGGTACAAGACAACCATGGATTACATCTACCCAACAATACTGCTTGGCCTAGCATTACGTAATACCTATACATCTGCGGGCCAGCACACCGTCCTGGGTGGATAATGGTACTACTGCCTTTTTAAACTACCAGGCCCTAACCCTACCCACAATAACGCTTGTCCCAGCAATACGTACTATCTTTTCCAGCCATACACTCTATACTTCCACTCTAGGCGAACATGTATTACCCCCACCCACCCTACAATACTGCCTGTCCCAGAATTCCATACTACCTATACCAGTCATGGGATAGTACGATGCAATCGACGGGCTGATACAAGGATTAAGATGGGATCTACAGTGATATACAGCGGCCATACTCTACTGCAAATCCGAACCACCAAGCACTATTTCTCAATACCGTACAAGACGACGACCATGCATTAACCCACCCCACAATACTCGTTTGCCTGGCATTACGTACTACCTATACCAGTCGTAGGATAATATGAAGGTCGATTAGTAGTACCAAGGCCAAGGGCTAATAGTATACCTAGAGAGGTATATACCGCCCTTACTATACTACGATATCAGTCCAGTACGAGAACCCCGACACACCCCGGCCTGAATAACGTCATACCGGACGGTAAAGTAGACAACAACAGCGGTCAATGTTTCTCTGACGACACGGTGCGCATCATACCTTAACGACGTCCACAGTCAACCGTTTCGCGGGAAATTTATTTTTCGAGAAACCTCACCTTCACCGTTAATTTTCCACCACATACCCATACAATAAACCCATAGCCCTGTGGTTACATATATCACAATACATATCTTAGCATACGATATATGCAGTTCGTATACCACTTGCTGGATCTAGCCAGATGGCATCGAAGTTTCGCGCAGAAAAATTGCTACAAAGTTCGGTTCCTATGTGAATTTAACACTAGCAGCTTCCCCAAAAGTCCGGGTAATAGCGCACGATCGGGTACATGCTATACTACTAACCAATAATCGAATGGCTAATTAATTTGTAAAAACAGTCTTCTAATAAACTGTAAAAAAAGGTCTCCTAATAATCGGTAAATACAGTTTACTAATCTGTAAAAACAGTTTATTAATCTGTAAAAACAGTCTCGTAATAATCTGTAAAAACAGTCTCGTAATAATCTGTAAAAGCAGTCTCTTATAAACTGTAAATACAGTTTACTAATCTGTAAATACAGTTTATTAATCTGTAAAAAATAGTTTCGTAATAATCTGTAAAAACAGTCTCGTAATAATCTGTAAAAACTGTATCGTAACAAACTGTAAATACAGTTTACTAAACTGTAAATACAGTTTATTAATCTGTAAAAACAGTCTCGTAATAAACTGTAAAAACAGTCTCGTAATAATCTGTAAAAACAGTCTCGTAATAAACTGTGAATACAGTTTACTAAACTGTAAATACAGTTTATTAATCTGTAAAAACAGTCTCGTAATAAACTGTAAAAACAGTCTCGTAATAATCTGTTAAACAGTCTCGTAATAAACTGTAAATACAGTTTACTAAACTGTAAATATAGTTTATTAATCTGTAAAAACAGTCTCATAATAAACTGTAAAAATAGTCTCGTAATAATCTGTAAAAACAGTCTCGTAATAAACTGTAAATACAGTTTACTAATCTGTAAATACAGTTTATTAATCTGTAAAAAACAGCTTATTAATCTGTATTCACAGTTTATTAAATGAAAAGGTCCTGACCCTAATACGCTGCCGTAGTACGTTTTGTGTTTATTAAATTAAAATCTCAAGAAAAGTATGATATCTCTAGGTTGGCTAACTTTGATGCCCATGGCCAGGCGGTTCGAGGAACCTATTACTGCACTTAATCCTTAATTCGTTTTTCCAGCCTCGTCGTCTTGTTTAATAACGGAATTATTGTTGCTCTTTGGGTCATATATAGCACGTATTGGGATGTATGTACATGGCTTTGAGTATATAGTAGGGCCTATGGGTATGTGATGGAATATGGAAGGGAAAGGTGAGATTTCTTGAAAGTTTACCGGAAATCTCTCCCAATATACGCCTTTTCTTGGTTTACCTCGTGTGGGGTCCATTGATCCGGTGGTCCAGGGCCCAGGTTGAACCTTTTAACTGGTTGAGGGGTAGCTTATTTTTGGAGGTCTGTATTTGTTCATCAAATTTGTTTTTAATAAAAAATATTGGAGAGTGTACTCTCCAATAATTTGTAACAAAACACATTTATATAAACTCAATATTATTTGCGTTTACCTGAGTGTGAAACATAAGCATAGGAAATGCCTGAGTATGAAACATAAGCAAAGGAAATGCTGGCTTTTACTCTCGTACCCTCCTGTTTTTGAAAGCCCTGATAGTGGCTTCTAGTACTCAACCAGTTAATACCCTTCCTCTTCACTTCATCCATGGAAACCTGTGGCGTTGTATATTTGTTGAAAAGTGTCCGAAAATGAGATTTATATTCAGGGGCCACGTTTAGAGGTCCGTGTCCCGGTGGTACACCGTTCTTTCTAGTGCGAACCGTTTTCTTCTCGTTCCATAAAACTATGTTAGTAGTGTAGCAGCGATGAATCGACCTTCATCACCTTGAGCTTTGCTGGAGCAGTTAGTGTTAAATTCCTAAAGGAACCATCCAGCTAGATCCGGCAAGTGATGTACGTACTGCATATACAGTATGCTATGGTATATATATATATGAATGCATGGATATGGCACGTATTGGGATGTATGTACATGGCTTTGGATATATAGTAGGGCCTATGGGTATGTGATGGAATATTGAAGGGAAAGGTGAGATTTCTTGAAAGTTTTACCCGCTAAACGTTTGACGTTGGTATTGGCGTCGTGACGTCATGATGCGCACACGACGTCATAGAAACATAGACCGATGTTGTTGTCCAATATGCGATCCGACATTATAAGTTGCAGGGCGTTTAGTTGGCAGATACAGTGTCATATACGGCTCAGAGAAAACAATATTAGGTTCGACACTGTATCTGCCAACTAAACGCCCTGTAACGTATTTATTATGCACGGCATGCTAAAATGTCATTGGGGAAGTTAACTCAACGAATAGTTAAATTATGCGCACTTCTAGAAAAACGTAAACAAAGCAGACGATGTTTACATACGCAATAAGGGGAGTAATTTTGTTTCCGCATTCTAATAAGTCACTCGTGACTTGTTCTATAACCGCCAATGTTTTGGGCTGGTTTGGCATTTTATTATAACAGTTTCATTCAATCGAATGCAATGTTTGTACGACGGGGCTATTTTATATGGTGGGTCTTCTGTACGACTGCGCTGCAGCATGTACGTACGTGTAAATTAAAAGCTGAGGCGTGTGGATATAATGATAAAACAAAATGGCTGACGGGCACCTAATATTAAATTAATATTGGGTGCTTTTCAGGCATCCCGAATCTAATATTGCGGAGTCTATGTCTCTCAGTAACTTCATTTGATTGGATAAACAAATTTACTAGCATAATAATACGTTGTTCGGGTTAGGGTATGTCGGGCTTCTCGTATTGGACTGATATGGTAGTATAGTATTGGCATTATATACCCCTGTAGGTCCCTTGTTAGCCCTTTTACTACAACTAATCCACCTAATACTTCATATTATTCTATGATTGATATAGGTAGCATGGAATGCTAGACCAAGTGGTACTGTGGGCTGAGAGTAGGGGTAATGCATGGTTGTCTAATTAGGTAGTATAGTATAGGCAGTATATACCTCCAGTAGGTCCCATCTTTCCCTTTGCTACTATTAACCTACCGAATGATTTGTATTATCCTATGACTGGTATAGGTGATACGTAATGCTGGGTCAAGTAGTTTTATGGGATGGGAAATGCATGGTTGTCTAGTGTGGTAGCATGATGTGTACGGTCTTTACCCTTGACTTGGAACTATGAATCCACGCATAGCGTTACACTGTCCAATAGTTGGTATAGGTAGCACGTTATGATAGGCGAGGTGGTATTGTGGGCTGGGTGAGGGTAGTGCTTGGTTGTCTAGCGTCGTAGTATGGTATGGACGGTATATACACAGTTGGTCTAGTGCTGGCCTTAGTACCACTTATCCACATAATGCTTTATATTGTTCTATAACTGGTATAGTGAGCATCTAATGCTAGGCCAGGCAGTGTTATACTTGGTTGTTTAGAACGGTAGTATAGGATGTTCGGTCTATACCCCTGGTGATTCCATGTTAGCCCCCAATACTATCAACCCACCTAAGGCATTATGCCGTCCCATAATTGGTTTGGGTATAATGTAATGCTAGGCCATGCAGTATTATGCTTGGTTGTCTGGTACAGTAGTATATGATGTACGGTCTATACCCTTGTTGGTCTACTGTTAGCCCTTAGTGCCTCTATCCATGTAAGGCGTTGTGCTGACCCACAGATGGTATAGGTGGTGCGAAATCCTAGGTGTTGTGGAGTATGTATGCTTGTATGGCACGGTAATACAGGGCGTACAGTATGTATCCTATTATTCTACTAGTCTTGTAGTGTGGTGGGTATGTTTTGTTGTCAAGTATGGTAGTATACAGTGTACGATATTTACCACTGATGGTCTACTGTTATCCCTTAGCACTACAAAACTACCTACTGGTTTGTACTATTCAGTGGGTAGCGAGTTCATGTGGTGCAATGCTTGGTTTGTAATATCATAGTAGAGTAAGGGTGTTCTTTTGGACATTCTAGATCGGAGATAGTTATCAAGCCTGTAGTAATGCTACAAGTCAGTAGTAATCGCACAAGGCTGTAAGAGGGAGAAGACTATAGTACTAGGTGACTGCAGTAGAAGTTGAACGTAGGATAGGTGAGGATGACTATGGGTATGTAAGCAATAATGATCTTAGATCCCTCAATGGTAGGACTACTAGGCGCTAGGTGGCTGTATAGGAGCTTGGAGTCCCACTTACGGAATCCTTCTTACGGAATCCCAGTAGCAGAATCCCTTTTCGAAAAACATCTGTGGATATGGAATCCCTTTACCGAGATCAGAACAAGAGGGCAATAAGGAAATCCCTTAATAAGGTAAGGTATTATCTACCACTCCTCTTATCCTCATCTCAGTCAGATGCAGTGCCGAAGGCCAGTTGTTTTTTAGTCAGGTGTGCTGGAAGTGGGGTGCCACGAGCCGTGGTCGTTCCATCCTCAGGAACGGCCACGCCCCATGGCACGACACTGGGAGAATCCTTTTGGATAAACGTCTCTGGATATGGAATCAACTGTTTCCAATATTCCCAAGTAAAGTCAAGTTCCATCTTGTTTTTCAATAAATGGATATGTATATCACCACTCGTGTTTTTCGAAACGGTAACGGGTAGTTCGTCTAACATCTCTTCCAAGATACGAACAGGAAAGAGAACTTTGCTATCAAGTGTTTCGTTTATAGTCTCTGGTCACTGGGTCTTTTCCTTGACTAGTTCCTCGCCTGTTCTTGGGCTGGGAATAGACTAGTTTTGTTTCTAAAAATTTGGATTTCAAATCTATTTTCACATGGGAAAATCATTGTCATAATATCATCAGGCATCTTCACTCATCGGTTATGTTACGTTACTAATATTATCTAGTTCCAGTAGTGGCCAGAATTCTTTTTTTCAGTTAGCTTCAAACCACTCAGCCATCTAAGTTTCTTTCGTTGCTTAAATTTTGTCCCAGTCCGACTGTCTCATGAAATCACAACGTTCTTTATGACCGATCAACTCTTGTGGGGCATTACTTCTCTCAAAGCTTGTGCCAACACTTTCTATCCTATAGGTTGAAAAAACTTTCGTCTTCTAAGCAAATCATTCAGAAGATCTGTCACATTCGACCCTACCACTGTCTGGGCTCTTTGGACCAGTTCTCCCTTCTCATTCCAAGATATATTTGGGTAATTTCCAATACGATTCAACAACAACTTTGCCTTTCTCTTCATTGTTACATGTACAGAATCAAGAATGTCTTAGTCTCTATTGTCTTTCTCAAGTTCGACTCTGATGGGTCGAGGGGAAATTGCCTTTTGCTGAAATGTCAAATATCATTGTGAGACTTCATTATATCAAATAATCTTTTTGTCGGATGTGAGGAACGGGGCGTCTCCCATTTCTCCATCCAAAGACGAAACAGCCATTTCATTCGGTTGTCTCAGAGGCGGATTGGCCATGCGGTCTACCGTGAAAATTCCCGGTGGGCCCCTGTTGGGGTCAACAAGTGTTGGTGCATGAAATTTTGTGAAAATGATCAACAACCGAAATGGATCTGATTGCATAGACAGCCGGATTGCCGAAAGGCTCTCTATGTGGACTGCCATTGGTAGATCACATAGAGACATTTCGATGTACCAGCAGTCTAGTCGGTATTTAATCGCTCAGGTGCAAAGAAACAGTGTTCTGTCAGTTTGAAAAATCAAAATTTTATCCCATTGGGTCGAACTATGGCCGGCTCCATTGGTCAACCCTCTTCCCCGGTTCAACCATTTTTTTTTTCGACTTAGCGACTAAGATAACATAAAAATGCCATCGATATGTCCTCTATGTGGAATGCAATTGATCGACCAGATGTAGGGAAGCAACGTTCTTCCAGTTCGAAAAATCAAAATTTGGTGCGTTTACCGCTAACTCTTCTTGGCCCAATCCGTCCCTAGGTTGACCGGTCACTGGAGTCTCTTGTAAACGTCCCAATAACCTTGGTTCTACCAATATGTACCTCTTCTGTTCTGTTCCCTTCTTTGTTGTGAAAGGATGGTGTAGGGGTGCTTCCATCTTTCTCGGATTACTCGGGTACAAGGGTTTCTGTTTGGAGTATTGTTGCCCACAGGTCTCTGATACGACTGTTGTACTTCGAGCAGTTCCAGTGAATTTATCTTTGATAAGTTTGATTCGTCTCTTTGAAGTATTCGTATCCAAGGATTTTTGTCTGGTCCAACATTTTGATTAAGCTGTTCAGTTGGTTTGTTCTCATGTCCACATAAATTTTCGTGCGCTTTTAGATAGACTGTTCTCTTATACCGCACTGAGCACTTACCACAGCAGAATGTTGTATTGTTGTGCAATGTCTTTTCATGCCGTAAACGATTGCTTCGAAAGTCTTACTTCAAACATCACAACGATGCGAACCCAGAACCCATTGCTTGGAAAAACTACAATGACTATATTCGGGAGAGGTACCCCTTATATACCCCCGCTGGTTTCTAGCTTTTAGACCTCCTGGTTGCCAGCTCATAGATCACGACGACCCTCATGGCTCCTACTGAGTTGCTATTTGGGCCATTATTTGGGCCATATATAGCTCCTAGCTCCTATAAGACTCCTAGCCCCTATATGAACCATATATAAATAGCTCCCAGACTATGACCTCTATGGCTTCTAGCGCATATACGACTCCAAGCCCCTATATGAACCATATACAGCTTCTAGCTCCAGCATTGCTCCTAGACAATGACCTTTATGGCTCCTATTTTGTTCTGATCTCCGATATGAATCATATACTAACTTCTATGGCTCCTAGCTCCTATATGGTTTCGATTTGGCTTCTAGCTCCTTTATGGTATATATATGGCTTCTACCTGCCTGGCCAATACATCCATGGCCCCGGCCCCTAGTAGCACTACTGCCAATACCTTCATACATCCTAGATTATAGTCTTCATGGCTCCTGGTCATCCCAATGGTCGGACATTCTTCTGACTTGGAGGCAGACTTGCTGTCCCCTTTTATACCTTTCGGGGTACACGTACTGGGTTTCCCTGGTGAAAATTTGAGTTCTCAATCTCATGTGTTCGGGAGTGTCTTGTATGAGATCGATTAAAAGGTTACCACATGGTGTCATAGTGGCATCTTCGAAAACTTCTCTCGGAAACTTGGAATGCCCTGGGTCTGTGCTGGCAAGTGTGTAGACTGGTTTGGGAATAATCCATAGGATTTTGAAACAAGGCCACAAGGACTTAATTTTTGTCGAACAGATTTTGAACAATGTGCATCACACTAATCTTACGATGGTGACTACCATTAATAAACGATCTAGACACTCGAACATTTGCATCGAGCCTCATATCATCCAGAATGACCAAACTATCAGATTTCAATTATTGAGGAAGACCCTCTACAAATTCTTCTTTGGGTAAAGTACTTATAGTGGTTGTCACTCATCTCATACACTATCACCTGCATCTGAAAACAGAACACCAACATCCTACTAACAGAACAGAAGACAAGAAGACAAAAGGTGTGATAAGACACCTCCAGAGAAAGTTTCCTGAAAAAGACGCTGAAGGGACACTGCCTTGTGGAAGAATATTCCACAAGAGAAGCAACTTGTAGCTGTATGTGAGAACTGTGCATATGAAGAAGATATATGGTTGCCAAAACTATTACATGAAGTATTCCAGGAACGAAGATCCTGAACACCACCTGGAGAAGTGTGAAAAACGCCGACGAGAATTATTACAGCTATCTTAAAACAGTATGAAATCAGCCAACCAAACAGACGAGAGAACAGCCAAAAAGCGAATGACGAACAACAGCAATCAAGTGACAAGAAGAAGAAATTCAGAACATCGATCATGGAGTGTGAGCCTACAATGTTTTCACTTGGACTGTTAATCGAAGAGGAATGTGATGAGACGAAGGGTCCCCATAAAGTGAACTGGAACAATAGACGGACTCACAGACAGAAAACTTCAAGGTACTTACAATTAAATTTTCACATCAAGTCCATTGACATAACAGCTATGGCCAGGGAATTTACAGAAACCATTTTTCGACAACAAGAATGGAAGTTCAAAATTAATTTGAGCTATGGATTTATTTTAAGAAATAATAAACCGGAGTTCCCCAATACTACCATGCATGTCAGAACAATGCCTGATTCTTGGATATACCACATCTTGTATCGAACCAAGAAGATTTCGAAAAGTTTGTGAGAGATGTTTCCAAAGAAGATATATTGGAGTGGGGGAGACAACCGCGACCAGATTCTAAATGGTCTGTACATAAAATGACCAACTGGGAACAGGTGTCATACTGTCCTGAATGTTCTAAAAAACCCGATTTACAAAGGATGTTTTCCGCTGCCCCGTGGGCCCACACAATAAACAAGTGAATGAATGCTTTCAACGAGGATCCATCTGTTTGTTGGACAGAATGTGGTGATGCTCACATTTTATGTATTCTGGGAAGGTAGCCTTTGTGGCCGCCAAAAACAAAAACAAAAAAAAACAAAAAAATGACTCCCACAAAAATATACTCACCATTGGTACCCCTCTGACTTTTATTCTGACTTGGGACAGTTCAACTTTGTTTGATCTTTGTTCAGAAGATATATACCAAATAACTTGAGTGCATAACCACCTTTTTCTTCTTTTTTTCATCTTTTTTATACTTTTTAATAAAACCCCCCAGCTATTTACAACTTCTATTCACATGTTCATACTGCTTGGCTTCTTGAGGGTTATGAATTCAATCACTAAATTCATCATACAAGGTCTCTGTTCATTTGTGATAGGTTTCTTGAACATATCTTCATACTCTTTCTGTACTGTTGGTGGATTCATCCCAGAAGTATTATGGTGCCACAGTAGATGGACGTCATTCTTGTTCACTCTTGCAAGTGCTTCATCAAAACATGTGATAACCTTCTCAAGACATCATCAGGCATGCATTGTGTTGAATCTGGCTTGGGTGGTCGACTGTACATCCATATCAATTTTCTTTAGCAACAGTTAAAATGTTTTTGTACATAAAGAGCATACGCCAAACAGTGAAACAGAGGTCATGCGCAGGCGAACTCGTCTGAGTTCGGTATCACCTTCATCAACAATCAGTGGTTGTGGTTTGGTTTGGTTATTCTCATTGTGATCTTCTTCTTCATCTCCACAGGTGGTTCTTGAGCTGGTTTCTTGAATATGGGTTCATCAGTGACTGGGTCCCGGTTTAGTGGCTTCAGGTTTAGCAGGTTAAGTTCTTCAGACAGAGGTTCGGTTTGAGTTGTTTGTAGGATCTGGATGTTGATAGCTGCATCTACTTCTTCTATCTGAGTCTTCAGGAAATTCCATTCTTCTAGAGATATTGCAATTCCAGTCTTGGATGGATAAGACTTCATGGGTGAGGTTTGTGCTTGTTTCCCACAGGGTTACGGGTTAAAGTTGTGAAATTTAGAAAATTCACATAGAAATCCATGGAAAGGAAACACAGTGTACTTTTCCATTGAAAACTCACAGAGGGAAAAATTTATTGGTAAAAAATTCTGTGATCTGATTGGTCAGTTTGGCGATCAAACTGCAATCTTGATCCCAAAACTGGAGGATATGATCATCTGTATTTTATACCAAAATTTTTAAAAACAATTCTGTGGGAGGGCCCCCAGATCTCCCGCTTATCGCTTCGCGCCTTTGGCTTCCGCGGGACGGTCTGTGTCTCCTTGCGCCAGCCATCAACAGATAACTTCCGTCGGTCAACCATCTTTTCGGCTCCTTTAAACTGATGTCTTCTCTCATCAACAAAAAAACTAACCATTGTTCTGTCATCTTTCCATACTTCAAGGGATGTTCTGGTTTAAACTGGTCTTTTACACGTCGCCCAATGCTCCATCACAGTGGCATCTCCTGCATCAAGCACCATATGTATAATGTATTCGCATCAAAATCAACAACACTTCCACGTGGGTTTTTTTTTCTTCGTGGTATTTCGTTTCCAGGATTCGGGTGTCAGCTTTCTCGTGGTACCGGTTAAAGATATTCGAAGGTCCACCGACGATATTATTTTTCACTAAACGGTGCAGGTCTTTGTTCTTCTGGTTGAATAACATGAAGTAAGTGGCACCATTCATAGTCCAGAACAGGAATTTCAACGTCAGGCCCGGAACACTAATACCATCTTTAAACATGTCGATGTGGCGTTCTTTGAAGAAAGCAAACTGCTTGTCAACGGCTTCAAGGAATGGCTTTACATCTCTGTTGTAAAATCAGATCAAAAAATCACGGAAAGTGGTCATATTCTGGTCGTTCCATGTCTGCTGGCAGTACTGGTCCACTTGGGTTATGATGTTTGTTTTCTTTCTGCGAACTTCAGAAGGCTTCATGGTCTGGTATGTCGTCTTGATCCATGTTGTCCAACTTGTCGATCCATTCATATGGTAAAAAAGAAAAAAAAAACATGGCGAGAAGTGAAGTTTCTTAGTGTTGGATGTGCGTTATTTTTTCTTCATTTATCGGCCTTGGGCTTTGAATTTTGCAACCGCATATGCACTGAATTGTACTACAACATGTCTTTCTAACGTCAGCCACAAATAATTACGCAATTCTACAAATTTAAACGACATCAGCAGTGTTGATGGGTTGTGTTGCACTCTGTCGCCCATCTTCGTGGTAACGTGGTGTTGTTCTCCACTCGAGTGTTGTTATTTTGTAAACATTTTGTATAAGAAGTAATTATGTCTCACTCAGCTAATTCTGCGAATTCTATAAATCTGGAAGACAAAGCACGGATGGCAAATCAGGAAGATCAGGCATCGATGCATCTTCTATCGCAGAATTGAAAAAATTAATTATTGATTCGGACAGAAACTCATCTTCGAATTTTTGATCTATTAAGACGGGAGGTGAGAGGGCTAAAAAACCGAGATAAGCACATTAAATAAAACCGTTCAGGATCTAAGAACTGATCACATTGAGTTGACGAGGAGTGTAGACTTTAATGCCCCAAGTATAGAGGCGATAGAAAACACGGCTATTCCCGGATTGGAAGGAAAAATTGAAGCACATTTCTCAGAGCTAGAAGAAAAGAGACTGCTCAATGAGATACATGACAGGAAGTATAATCTCCTTACATATGGGCTGTTCGAAAAGCAACACGAATACGCATATTCTACTGTGGAGGAATTCTTGGCAGATGACCTGAAATTTGACAGTACTGAGTCTTCTTGAATACTTAATAGGGCAGTGAATATCCATAGGTTGCCTTCCTCAAGACAAGGAAATTCCAATATAGCTCCACCACCTAAACCCATAATATAAGGCTGGGAAATGACAGAGACAAGCAGAAAATTCTGAAGGCTGCACCAAATTTGAGAGGATCCAGGAAAGGTATTAGAACTGACTTGCCACCTTCTCTCAAAATAGAAAGGGGTAAGCTCTCCAGTGTGGCTTACAAGCTCAGACAAGACAGGGGACTTAAGACTAGAATAAGAGTTTCTGGGAGTAGTATAGCGAGAGGTTTTCGTCCCCTATTACCCGGATTTTTTGCCGGTGCAGCTAGTGTTAAATTCCCATAGGAACCGGATTTTTGCCGGTGCAACTTTTCGGTGCAAAAGTACGGCTCCTTGCAACTGGATCCGACAAGTGATGTAGCTACTTCGTATATAGTATGCTATGGTGTGCATAGTGATATACGTGAACACGGGGCTATAAGTATATTGTATGGGTATGTGCTGGAAAAATGATGGTGAATAAGGATTTTTCTTGAAAGCTTTTTTTTTTCGCGAAACGGTTGACGTTGCTATTGACGTCGTGACGTCATGATGCGCACACGACGCCATAGAGACGTTGACCGCTGTTGTTGTCCACTATACAATCTGACATAACGTTGTTCGGGTCAGGGTATGTCGGTCTTCTCTACTGGGTGGGGGTGATATGATAGTAGTGGTATATATGCATGTAGGTCCCCTGTTAGCCCATGGTACTACTAGTCGACCTTTGTATTATTCCATTACTGGTATAGGTAGTATTGAATTCCAGTCCAGGCGGTATTATACTAGGTTGTGCAGAACAGTATTAAAGGACTAACGGCCTGTTGGTATATTATGCCGAAAGTTCAACTAACCCATTAACTGCGTTTTGGGGATTGTCATTGGTAGTGCGGAAAACGGACTACTATGGAAATGACGTTAGCCTTTGTGAAGGTTTGGTATTTAAGGCCTAATTTGGGGGGTCGGGGTGGCTGGTGGTTTGGGGGCTAGTGGGGATTTTCGAAAATTAAACATCGAGCTTGTTTGGACACTATTAGGAGGGGGGGTGGCTGGTGGTTTGGGGGCTAGTGGGGATTTTCTGAAATTAAACATCGAGCTTGTTTGGACACTATTGGGGGGGGCGGGGGGGCGGGGGGGGGGGGGCGGGCGGTGGTTGTGCTGATGTTGGACTTGTCTTGTTTGGCTCCTGAATCCCAGAAAAACCTTTAGGCCTCTTACTTCCAAGCTCCTACACAAAGGAATTATGGCTCCTATATGGCTCCTACGTGGCACCTATTTCTATAGATAACAGAAGGCCTTTCAACATTCAGTACATTTATTCTGTACAACATAATAATATTACAATATACATTTATCTGACAAAACACGATTTGATTGCGACTTTGAAATATACACGACTGATTAATGACGTGTAAAATAATATATATGCATTTTTCACATAAAGAATGCAGCGACAAAACAGCTAATGGTCAGAGTACATTAATGTCTATGTATCCAGTGGTTTTGTCGAGGTTCCATCTTCTTGAACTTTTCTTTTCGGGTAAACATATGGCAGTCCATCTTTGATCTGGCTGTAAGTATACTGTGATTATTGTTCACCACAAATCCACGGTTAACTCCTGTTCCACTCTGTTTCGTTTTCAACACATGCAGATATTTGTTCTTCGTCAGGTCGTTTTGGCGTTTATTTATTCCTTTGGAACTGAATTTGTTACTCGGGCCGAAACAGTAGTAGGTTTTGCTACAGAGACCCACGATTCCATCTCCGCTCAATTCAACCTTGAAAAGGCCATGCAGGTGTTCTTTTATCAAATGCTTTCCGGTTGCAGCAGCACAGCCCCTTCGCTGACCATATATCACCTCTAAGTTTGGTTTAAACAGAGTCTTCTCTGTGCTGATCGCATGATTCTGGCGGCAGCCATTGATGATACTCGCTATAAAACGGTTCTTTCTTTTCCGGTTTTATCACTTCTTCCAGAGATGATTTCGAAAATGAGATGTATCCAGAATCTGTATCCATGAGGCAGTACTGAAAATCACGTCTATCCACAAAGGTCTCAATGAAATCATAGTAAAACTGCAGCATCTTCATCTTTGCATATTGATACACGAAGAAGCCTATGTGAAGTGGTAAGTTCAGCTTGGTCAGGTTCTTATTCATTTCCAACTCGTATAGTGTTTCGCTCAAAGGGTTCATTTGTCGGAAGTGCAAACTGTTTACTAAGCGAGAAGCTTCGTCGTCATTGCAGTAAATAATATGTCTGTGTTTTTCTTTGTTGATTACTGTCTTTCCGTATCCACTGTTTCCAGGGAGTTTCATTGTGTCAGCAACAATTGCCTTATCTGGATTCCGATCACCATCTCTTCTGGCCTGTGATACCTATTCTCCAAATTTCTTGAAGCACGCCTTTGGTTCATACTGTATGACTTGGTAAATTTGTGTCACCTTGAGGCCGTGATCTAGGTACCATTTCAGGAGTGGCGTTGCAAGCAATATCTTCGCATGATAACTCCCGATTAAACTTCTTCTCGGCTGGCTCATGGCGTTGTTCTGTTCGGCAAACTTTCTCATGTGATCCCCGATGTCTTCTGTACTAATGGTGGTATTTTTAAAGATGGGTGTCATTTCTTCAAAATGGTGTCTGAGGTGGTCTGGAACATGAATGTCACACTCAACTAATCCAAACAAATTGCCCGATATCACATGCTGCGTTACTTCACTCTCGTTCATTGTCCCTGTTAAGGCGTGGCTCTCAACTTTCTCTAGGTAACGTTTTACCACAGGATCCTTTCTCATTTTCAGCCTCTGGCATTCCCAAATTTCAACAAGTTTGTATCCTTGATAAGTAATGTATTTGGAGTTTTTGATAGTCTCTTTGTGAAGATCTTCCATTTGTTTTTCTCGAACATTGTTGAAAAGAATTGCTTCTCCATTTCTTTTTGTGTTTAGTCGACAAGTGTGGCCGTGCCAGAAGCAGCCGTGAAATTGGTAAACAGTCTGCGTTTCTTTACACCAGCCGACTACGAGCAGATGTCTCCTTCCAATCTTTTTCTCTTCTCCATTGAACTGATGCCGGATTTCAAGACTGTCTCTTGTGCGGATATAGTTCAGCCACTGCTGTGCCATTCTGCCATACTTGTGAGAATACTCTGGTTTAAAGCCATGTTCTTTACGTCTTCTTATATACATTCCAGTTGGCATCTTTTGCATTAAACACCACAAGTAAAGTGCGTTGGCATCATAACCAACTACACCGCCACACGTTTTAGCTTCATCTCCATACTGAATAGCTCTAATTTTTGTTAATCCTTTCAAAAATTATCGAAGGACCTCCTACGATGTTGTCTTTTACAAGGTGAAGTAAATCTTTATTCTTCTCATTGAAAATGGAAAAATGGGTGCCATTGTCGATCGTGTTGAACAAATACTTCAATGTGAGTCCGGGAACACTTATACCATCTTTCATCATATCGATTCGGCGATCTGTGCAGAAGGCAAATTGTTTCTCTAGTGCTTCTAGGAATGACTGAACATCACGATTGTTGTACCAAACGAGAAAATCGCGAAATGTGTTCATCTTATGGTCTTTCCATACTTGCTGACAGTAGATGTATTCTTCTGTAGATATATTTTCCCCTTTTAGCGAACTGTAGAACGTGTTGTAGTCCGGTATGTGGTCTTGTTCCAGTTTCTTCAAATCATCAGTCCACTCGTATGGCAGATAACCTTTCGTCACTGAACATCCGAAGGCCCTGAGAAATTTATCATACGAAAAACCAGGTGCTACATAATTCACAATGTCGAGGAATTTGAACTGTTCTGTTTTAAGGCACAAGAAATGTTTGTTTCTCTTCACGGTGAATCCAACATCCTGTTTTGTTTTCAAGAATGTGAGGAGCTTCACAATGTTGAAATCATACTTTCCAGAGTTGAATCCCACAACTGGCATTTCTTTCAGATAAGCATCAAACTGATGATGTAGCTGCTCCAATGGATGTGATCTGGAATGCCCTACTTCATTTATCAATGGGTAGCTTTTCAGTGCGTCTGTGATCTTTGTATTGAGTACATCAAAGTAAGGTTGATATTCTGACTTTAACAGAGTATAGGCCTGGTTTGCGATCTGTTCCAAGTAATTCATCATATGGCTTACCAGTTCTTGTGAGTTCCCTTCAGTAATAAAGCAGACTGGTTCTTTAAATCCTGATACATTGCTGCATAAAATTACGCTCAAGGGAACATGTTGGGCATCCCAGGTCAGCTTTTCACTTTTTTAGGTAGATTAGTTGTATCGAAATAACATTCGAAGTCAAAGGTTGCACGGTACGGGTAATATCTATTTTCTTCTGGAACTGAAATGCCTTCACCTTCTAAGAGTTCAAAAACTGTATTCGGAACATGATAAACACCGCTAGTATATTCATAAGATACTTCATTTGTACATGTTCTCTCGTGGCGTTGCATCGACCATGCCGATTTCCACAATTTACCGCACTTCCGACAGGTAAATGACTTACAGTAATGATTGATGTCTGTGATTGAACTGAAATGTGCTTCATGAAGGTTAACATACATTGTCTCACTAAATCGGCAGAGTAACCGTCGAACTACACTTGCATTTGTTTCGCCATCATCAATGAGTTGCAACTGAAATAAGTTCTCTATTTCAGGTAACTGGCTGAGATTCAGTCCTTTGAACGTTTCTCTGTCTTCGTCTGTATATTGTCGAAACATGTGTTTAGTTTCGGTGTTCAGGTTGTGGTAGGCGGCCCCTTTTGAAAGGGCTAAGCAACCGAATATACAAAGGTTGTCGTCGTACTTGAAGTTGTTGTGTTCGTCCTTCACTAAAGAAATATAAATTTTATAGTAAATTTCCTTTCTTATTATACCTACCGCCAATTGTTTACTACAGGCTTGCACAACAGTGGAAGAACCTATCTCGGATAAAATACTCTCTATTTTAATCTTTCCCAAGAGATTTGGGAAAGAAAAGTGGTGTAAAAACACCACGAAAAAATAAGCCAAAACTGGGCCGAGCGCCATCGGCGCACACCCAGTAAGGAACGCTCTTCTCTTAGTACAATTCCACAACTTCCGTTAACCAGTGCGCAAGCAGTCATCAAAACCATTCTTCTGAGTCCGCCTACATAGGATGTATGTGATCAGCGGGGAGGAAGGATTCTTACCCGAATAAGAAGACGGGAGGGCCTCCATGTAAATAATTGCGGTAGGTATAATAAGAAAGGAAATTTACTATAAAATTTATATTTCTTATCAACCTACCTTACAATTGTTTACTACAGGCTGAATAGACAATAGGATGGAGGGAATCACATAACCAACCCACACACAACTCAATTTCACTGGAAACGTGGACAGAGGAAGAGATCCCTAGGCCTATCAAACCATAACATCACAAACATTAGTAAAAGACAACGAAAGATGAGGCGTATGGTGAAGTGCGACGCACAGACAGCAAGGGCAGTAACAGCACGGAGCTGGAACTTACCCTGTAAAAAGCTGAATGGCTGGGAGAGACAACAGCCTGAGCCGAAGAAAGAGGGCCAGTAGGACAAAGGTCCTCTGTCGGCTCCTGCAACTGTGTCAGATAAATGGAGAAGGTAGCATTTCTCCAGTAGGCTGCCAGTATAACATCCGACAACCTGACGGAGTTAATAAAAGCCCCGAGAGGAAGACAATGCACGCACCTCGTGGCAGAAAAAAACAATTGGTAATACAGTCACCAGTAGCTAGACGAGCGGAAGGTGCACGAATAGCAAGACAAATCCATCGAGAAATGGATGCAGGAGAGATCTGACATGTGAGAAAACGCATATCCATCCAGGATAAAGGCGCGAACGCCCCCCCCCCCCCCCCCCCCCCCCCCCAAGCAGAGCAGCGCCCAAGAAAGTGTCCATGTTGAAGTAAACTGCAAAGTCCTAGGCCTTTTCAAAGAAAAGAGCTGAACAAGCTTGGAGAGGCAAGGATGAGTGTCGAAACAATGCGGTACCACCTATGAAAAAGGTCGCCGAAGCATGGACGTGTACCCATTGCTGGAGACCCCCAGAATCAAACATATACAAGAAACTCCGCAATCGGTGTGATCGAAGAAATGATTGCACACAATCGACAGAAGAACCTTCGACTGAGCCACAGAGGCTAAACCAGTGGAGAGAGTGCTTCCTTGAAGAAGAAAAGCAACTCCACTGCTTGTCTCTAAAAAACACTACAGAGGATACAGGACCCGATAAAAGACATGCGCGAAGGCAGAATGAAGTCGGGTCAGCTTGAAACCTCCTCGGGCGACTTTGGCAAAGAAAGTCGCGACGTAGAGGGAGACATGCCGGAACCGCCGCTAACAGAGAGCGGAGCAGATTGATCCACACCCACCGAGGCGACAGGGGTTTGATCGAAAGGATTCGACGACTGCAGGTTCATATCTGGGCTAGAACCTGAGGCGGAATCGGAACCGGCAGGAAGGCGTAGCCGACAAGACCGTCCCAAAGGAGGGCCAGAGCGTCCACGGCGAAAGCCAGAGCATCTGGACACGGGGACACGAAAGTGTCCACCTGCATGATGGTTCCAACGAGTCGCAAAGAGATCGATGGAACACCGCCATGTGGAGCATCCACTCGGTGGAAAAGAACCTGCCCCGTCGGGACAGGGAGTCGGCTAGGACGTTCAGACGACCGGGAATGTGACGAACAACCATCCCGCCGTTGACATCCTGAGCGAGCAGTAGAAGATCCCGAGCCAATTTGTGCATTGGAACCGAGTGCGTGCCGCCCTGGTTCCGAATGTAAGCAACCACTGTCGATGGCAACCAGCTTTCAGATGGCTGACACTGTCGGCTGGTTTGATGGTTTGAGATCCGGAAGGAACCCAAACACAAAGTCAAGAGCTGCCCCCCAAGTCAGAAGACTGCTGGCTCTCGACAGCAAGGATGTCTGACTCTCCCCGGAGTCGGAAGACACATAGCCTATCGTGGGCAAATCAGCCGACGCCTCCCATGGTGTAGGCACACCAGGGGGATCAGAAAGCGGCCTGTTTCCAATCCGGGAGGCGGCGCCATAGGGGGCGCCTGGAAACCACTCGCTGCCTCACTGGAAGCAACGGGAAGGCTCTTGGGCAGAACCCGAGTCAGTAAGGAGAGGGCCTCCCTAAGCTCACTGCCCGTACCGGCCGATTCGACATGGGGACGAACCAGCAAAGTGGCTTCACACCTGACACTCTTAACCAGCGAAGGGTCACGATCCTCCAATACACCCGAAGCGGGGCGACGGGCGGCAGCCGAAACATCTGAGGGCAGACGTGTATAGGGGTACGACACACCCCGAGGATCAACATAGCGGGACTTAGGAGAGGTGCCGCGGACCTCTGCGGGGCAGAAGGTCCAGGCTGCACAGAAGGCGTTGGTCCCACGAAACTGGCCGTGTGACCGGAATGAATGGACGGAAAACGCCAATGACAAAACTGTGGTACTCGACGGCGCAGAGACCCCAGTAGAGGGTTCGGCCGGCAGCCACTTCCAACTTCGCCGAGTTGAAGTCAGGGAAGGCTGAGGCCAATACCCCACGTCTACACTACCAGACACCACTGCAGACCACTGCAGTTATAAAACTGCTGTGCTCAACGGCTCAGAGGACACAGCAGGGGGTTCAGTCGGCAGCCACTTCCGACTTCGCCGAGTTGAAGTCGGGGAAGGCTGAGGCCGATACCCCACAACCACACTACAGACATCCCTGCAGACCCTTGCAGGGATAAGCCGAGGCGGCTAAAAACGGTGCTCGATGACGTTGCAGACGGAACAGCAGTAGCAGCAGATACGATGGGAGCTGTTGGAACTGGCGGAAAAGGGGAGAGAGCCACCTAGCTCGGCCTCCAAAGGAAAAGTCACAAACCTAGTGACAGCCTCAGATGTCGACTGGAGAGGGCGCATAGTCCCGGGACCAGGCATCTCTTCACCAGAAATCCAACAGCTCCCGCAGTATCCACCACGGTAAAAAAACTGCACACCCCCCACGGATGAGGAATAACTCTCACCAGACGTGGTCGAAACGGGAGGCCCCGAAACGACAGCGTTCCACACCCACCGCGGGTGCGGGAGGAGCTGCACATCTCCCACGGAGGGGGAGTAACTCTCACCAGACGTGGTCGAGTCGGGAGGCCCCGAAACGACAGCGTTCCCTACCCCCCGCGGGTGCGAGAGGAGCTGAACATCCCCCACGGGGGGGGGATAACTCACACCACCCCCCGCGGGTGCGGGTGGAGCTGAACATCCCCCACGGAGGGGGAATAACTCACACCAGACGGGAGGCCCCGAAACGACAGCGTCCCCCCCCCCCCCGCGGGTGCGGGACGAGCTGCACATCCCCCACGGAGGGGGTATAACTCACACCAGACGTGGTCGAGTCGGGAGGTCCCGAAACGACAGCGTTCTACACCCACCGCGGGAGCGGGAGAAACAACCACGAGAACGCACCAAAGGCGAGGGCAAAAGGAATTGCCCTAAGGGAACCGAACTGGAAATAACAGAGATGAGAGCAGTAGAAGAAAAAGGTGAACTCAACAGATACAGAAAGTAGAAGAACACCCTCAACTACGAGAGAAGGTGGCAGAAATAAACCGGTGGGTACACGACAGAACCCAGACGGCCGACAGGGACCGAAAAAAACAGAAATTCAGCCCTCAACAGAGTGAAGAAATCCTGTCCAGACAGTCCCTCATTGATACCTAACTCCAATAACAATTTAAATTTATCAACCGAGAAATTTCATTGTCGAACCGCGTTGACACTTTGTTGAAAAAACATTCGCGAAAACGGAAGATATAAATAATATACAATGAGAATGTGGTTGAAAATATTAACGAGAATATATAAAACACAGTCCTGTTATTATACGATCTTCAGATCCATAATCCAGTCACAGGAAAACCATTATCGACGAGGTGAATTATCACTGTATCATAATACAAAGATGGCAACACGTCAACCACGTTGCACGGACAAAAGAAGAATGGTTTTGATGACTGCTTGCGCACTGGTTAACGGAAGTCGTGGAATTGTATTAAGAGAAGAGAGTCCCTTACTGGGTGTGCGCCGATGGCGCTCGACCCAGTTTTGGCTTATTTGTTAGTGGTGTTTTTACACCACTTTTCTTTCCCAAATCTCTTGGGAAAGATTAAAATAGAGAGTATTTTATCCGAGTTAGGTTCTTCCACTGTAGTGCAAGCCTGTAGTAAACAATTATAAGGTAGGTTGATAAGGAATTATGGCTGGATTGTTCATGATGTACTCAGGTAAATCTGTGGCGTCCCCAATTGGATGCTCTCTGATTTTATTGATGTAGAATGTTATGTTGGTCACTTTATATACAGTCCGCTTATAATCTGGTCGCTGTTGTTTTGCCCACTCCAATACATCTTCTTGGGAAATATCTCTCATTTATAAACGTTTCAAAATCTCCTAGGTTTGAAACAAGACGAGGTGTATCCAAGAATCTGGCAATGTTCTGGGATGCACGGAAGTATCGCAGGGCATCAGTTTCATTATTTGTAAAGATGAGTCCGTAGCTCAGGTTGATTTTGAACTTCCATTCTTGTTGTTGAAAAATTGTTTCTGTGAATTCACTGGCCATAGCTGTTATGTTGACGCTCTTGATGGGAAAATTGTAAGTGTCTTGAAGTTTTCTGTTTGTGATATAGTGGGTCCGTAAAGTGTTCCAGTTCACTTTGTAAAGAGCGTTCATCTCATTAATAAATACATTCCTCTTCGTCAAGTAGTTCACCTGAAAACACTACTGGATCACACTCCATGATTGATGTTCTGGATTTCTTCTTCTTCCCACTTGATTGCTGTTGGTCGCCATTCGATTTTCGTTTTTTGGCTCCTCTCTTGTCAGATTGGTGAGCTGCTTGCATATGTACACTGGTTTGAGGCAGTTCGTTGAATTTCCTTCGGCGGTTTTCGCACTTCACCAAGTGGTGCTTAAGATCTTCATTCCTGGAATACTTCATGTAGCAGTTGTGGCATCCATATCTTCTTCTTCATATGTACACTTCCTGCATGTCTCTCCAAGTTGCTTCTGTGGTATAATATTTTTTTACACGGTTCACATTTTAATGAAGTTAATGTCTTTTCAGCGTCTCTTTTATCAAACTTTCTCTGTAGATCTGTTGGTGCACAGGTCTTCTTGTCTTCTTTTCCTTTACGGAGGCTTTTAGAAAATATCCATAGACTACAAATGGGTTTCCGAAGGCTTAAGTGTAATTTTCAGCCACCCCCTCCCCATACAGTATATATCTCTACAGACAACATGACTGCATTCCTCTATCTACCAATCGGAAACAGAATAGAAACTCAGATTATTTTGTAGACTATGGATATTTCCTAAAAGCCTCCGCAACTTGAATAGGGCCGTAACAATATGCTGTAGCACAGACGAAGTACAATTCGTCGGCAACACATGGAAGAATGTTTCGTTTCTCTCGAAACACCAACGCGGTGGACTTTCACTCGGACAGAAGTTGACAATCTTGTTTAGGAAAAATATTAGAAGCTTAGTATACAGACTTTGTGGCCCACATGCGACGTTACAGCTGCTCTCAGCCACTGCCCCTCGAATTATTATTTCGGAAAGTCTAAAGGGAAAGCGAGATAACGGAAGCTAACTTTATTGTGTAGAGGAGCCAGAATCATTATTTTTTAAAGTGTCGGTGTGCTCCCTCGTGCTTTTTCATTATATCACAAGCTGTTTGCAACCAATATCTACACAAATACGATTATTTGCGAAAACAATGTACACATTTCGATACCTCTCCATTTCCGAATTTTCTACATGCGTAATTTTTCGAGAACACAACAGCATACCTTTGGAATATATGTACATATTCCTATATAGAGTCGTCACAGGCTTGATTTTGAGTAAATATTCAGAAGCATTTTAAAAATTCGATCGACCTTGGTTACGGTAAGTTTTATTAAACTTGAAAAAACATGCTAAGCTCTGTCTTTTCAACTTATGACAGATTACACATCTTTCTGTCCCGTCCAGTGAGCAAGATCAGCTTTCCACGAGTATTCCGTTTGAATTCGAGGCACTTCCACTTTGATTGGAACCCTAGTGCATTTCAGCGGAATGAGCTGATCATACCTTGAAGTAAAATTCAAGGATATCTCACAGGGCGGATAAAAAAATCTGTGGCTTGGTATTTCACATGATGCATCAATTGTGTAGACTGACTGCATTTTATGTATAAGACAAGGGGGGTGGGGGCTTGAATTGCTATTGACGAAAATTAAAATGAATGACGTATCGAGCTGTCGAAGTGTACCTATCGTCTAACAGTTGCCCTGAAAATTTTAAGTAATTTTCTTCATTACTTTCAGTTAAAAGAAACCTTGTGGCACGACCAAGAGATATCAGTTGTTGAGTGCAATCGAGCTGATTGCAGGATATTTTGATGACATATCCAAGGTAAGTTACTTGCAGTTGGCAAGTTGTTGTTTAATTGAAGTATTATATTATGTTATCAAAGTCAGCATTTCACAGGCATTCTGTTTGAAGTTCAGGCACTTCCACTTTGTTTGGAACCCTAGTGTGTTTCAGCGGAATGAGCTGATTGTACCCTGAAGTAAATTTCAAGGACATCTCACTGACCCGACAAAAAGCCGTGGCTTGGTATTCCACATGACGCAACAATTGTACCGACTGACTGCATTTTTATGTACAGAACAAGTTGGGGGGGGGGGGGGGCGGTGGTTAATGCTATTCACGAAAATTAGAATGAATGACACATCGTGCTGTCGAAGTAGACGCATCGTCTAACAGTCGCCCTGAAAATTTTAAGTAATTGTCTTCATTAGTTTCAATTGAAAGAAACCTTGCAACACTGTCAAGAGATATCAGTTGTTGAGCCCAATCGAGCTGCTACCAGGAGATTTTGCTAACATATCCAAGGTTAGTTACATGTAATAGACAAGTTATTGTTTATTTGAAGTCTTATATTAAAGGTTCAGTGATCAATGTCAGCATTCCACGGGCATTCTGTTTGAACACCAGGCACTTCCACCTTGATTGGAACCCCAGTGTGTTTCAGCGGAATGATCTGATTATATCCCGAAGTAAAATTCAAGGACATCTCACTGGACAGGTCGGGGGAGGGGTGGTGTTTCAACACCATTGTCGCTGTTAATGTGGGTAGAGTGGCTTCCAGAAGGTATAAAAAATGATGCGCACCGCGTACTCAGTCATTCGCCATCCAGCCGCAGTAGTATAGCTCGCATGTTTCACCTCCAGGTTGGGGGACCTCGGTGGGGGACCTCGGAAGTGACGTCATGCCACGTGACCCAGGGGCGCCATGTTGTGTTGTCATGGTAACCCGCGTGAGCGGCCATATTGTGACGTCATCTCCATAGTGATACGTGGTATGAGTGCGTATGCGCAGCGCGTGTTGTTAGGGTGGTACGTATTTCCGTCGTCCATTTTGTATACTGGAGGCCGCCATCTTGGTTTCTGTGGTAGCACGTGATTGCTATGTTATATTTTTCTGCAATAAGACGGGGTATGTTTAGAGGGTGTGTTCGATTGAATCAGAGTAAATCTAATTACCACAAACAACCCGACAATCCCTCCAAATCACCAAAATCTATCCCAACTTTTACTATTTCGAATTCTTTCAGAATTCTCTGCTTCTATCTATATATGCAATAGTTTTCCTCTACCTGGCCATGTTCCTTTGTTCTGGAGTATACTCCAGTAGCGTAGAAGAGCCTTCAACTGGAACAGTTTACCTTATTATTGCTATATTTAGCAATTTCTGGTCTATTCTTGTTAGTTCTGGCCCTAGTCCGTGTACTCTTGTTGTTTCATTTATCTAGATTATAACTAACCAATCAGATTGCTTCATCCCCCGTAATCTCTATGCAGAGTTATCTCCCCTTATTACAACGAAGTTGTATCGGATTTTCATCACCTCTATATCCAATGGCCATATCCCATGGAATCCCATTTTTGGGAAACACCCGCGGCTATGGAATCCCTTTTTTGTCGTATGAGACCATGATGGCTATGTAAACGCCCTCAATGAGTCCTCATTTATTATCCCTCATACCCTCATTGAATTTTGAGGTTATGAGGATCTTGAAAAATCCCTCAATGAGGTATAATTTACTACGACTCTTAGCCTCATTTCAGTATTTGAGGATACCTATGGCCTGGTATTGTATTATTCGAGAATACCTATCGAGGATACCTTTAGGAGAATCCCTTTTTTGTCGTATGAGGCCATGAGGGCTATGTAAAAGCCCTCAATGAGTCCTCATTTATTATCCCTCATAGCCTCATTGAATTTTGAGGTTATGACCACTAAAAATCCCTCATTGAGGGATTTTTAATACGACTCTTATCCTCATTTCAGAAAAAAGGGATTCCACAAATGGGATTCCTAAAAAGGGATTCCGCAAATGGGATTCCTCCTGGAGAATCCCTTTTTTGTCGTATGAGGCCATGAGGGCTATGTAAAAGCCCTCAATGAGTCCTCATTTATTATCCCTCATAGCCTCATTGAATTTTGAGGTTATGAGGACCATTAAAAATCCCTCATTGAGGGATTTTTAATACGACTCTTATCCTCATTTCAGAAAATGGGATTCCTGAAAAGGGATTCCACAAATGAGATTCCAAAAAAGGGATTCCACAAATGGGATTCCGTTTCCATCTTGTCGCCAAAGCTCTAAGGCCACTACTGGCTATGGTCTATCTGTCCTACCATTAGCTTCTACAGCAGGCCTGTTCCATTGCGGCCTTGTACCAGTACTATTGACTAAACTACCATCCATTAATATTGACGTGTACCACTACTTCCTAGCTATACCTTCGCCCAGGCCTTCAAAATGTTTCATCAGTGTATACATATAAAGCATTCCGTAATTGAGATTCCTATCCGAGTCCGTAAAATTTGGATTTCGTGATTTGACATCAACACTCGAGGGTATTGCCCTTCCCTATTGGAAGAATTCAGTTCAATTGGGTGATAATACCTTCATGGGATTATAGTTCAAAAATTCATTCAGTTAAACGTTGTTCAGTTCAAGGGTATTAATATTTATTTATATTATATATAGTTCATTCAGTTCAAAAGGGTGTTAATACCTTCATTAAAGTTATGGTTAAAAAATAAAGTCCATTCAAACAGTTCAAGAGGGTTATATTTAGAGGTTATAGTTCTAAACTTTGTTCACTTTGTTTTGTTCACTTCCATCTTGATTGTATTTGATCAGATCTGTTCAGTCTGTCCAACTAGTTCGATCAATCCAACTGGTTAGACCTTCTTTCATTTTGTTATGTTCACTTCAATCTTGGTTCTGTTGGATCTTCGTCCTGTACCTTTGTTGTTTTGTAGTGGTTGGTTATCTCAGTTCAGGTTCTTGAAGTCATTGTTGAATTGGGGGTTATTAATCCTTTTCCATACCCCCGAGTGCAGTGGCGTAGCCATAGGGGGGGGGGGGAAGGGGCCACGGCCCCCTATTATTCTGTCTGCCCCCCCCCCCCCTAAAGGTTTGGCAGGGTCAACTAAAACATGCCCATGTCAGTTGTTAAATTTATGATGATAAGACTTGTGAATTTTCATTCATTTGGGGCGACACTGTACGCGCGATAACTGCGTGTGTTCACTTGTTGTGTGATTTGTGTCCGGTCATCTTCGGTAGCTGTGTATGTTATAATAGTTGGACCCTATTCGACCAAGGTGAAGTACATCGCAAACAAAGTTTGAAAAATGTCTTGTTCAAAAATGACAAAAAATATCACCCAAGGACAACAATCTATGTTGAAATTTTTCAAGACTTCGTCATCTAGAGATTGTGAGAAAACCAGTGAGCCTGTGACTGAGCAAACCTCGACTGCAGTTGAAATCCCACCCGTGTCAAATATAAATTCGGATATTTCTCGGACCCCAGAGGAGCTGCCATCTCAGCCTGACATTGAATTCCCCCGAAGAGCTATAGGTGATCGAGTACGCTCATTCAACAAGATTTGGTATTCGAAATACAAATGGCTAGAGTACAGTGTGGGCGCAGATGCTGTTTTCAGCCAACCATGCAGGTTTCCGAATTCGAGTTACGGCGATAGAACATTCAGTGACATCGGTTTCCGTAATTGGAAGAAGATCGGTGATAAATTAGAGAAACATGATTCATCTACTGTCCACAAAAGAGGAAACGAACGTCTAACCGAGATGCGTCGAATCACCAATCTGGTCGTGGAACAATAATTGATCAAATCGACCCTTACAATTCAAGGTCTACATTTGTAGACAGGAACCGAGAAATCCTGAAAGCTGTCCTGGATGTTGTCCTGTTCTGTGCTAAACAAGAAATCCCCCTGCGTGGGCACAGGGAATGCACTGACAGTTCTAACTCTGGGAATTTCGCCGAGTTGCTAGAATTGATTTCTAAGCATTCCCCTGACTTGAAATCGAAGCTTGACAGTCTGCCCGGCAATGCTAAAATGACAAGCCCAGATATCCAGAACGACTTGCTGTACAGTGCCGCCCATATATTACTCGACCGTATCAAGAAGGAGGTTCTGGAAGCAGAGTACTTCTCCATAATGGCAGATGAATGTAAGGATGCGTCCAAGCGTGAGATTCTTGGGGTTTCTCTGAGATATTATCATTCTGACTCTGGGCAAATTAAAGAACGGGCGATCGGCTTTGTCGAAATAGGTGATCTCTCTGCATCAACAATTGCTGATAGTATTCTGGACGCACTCACTTTCTTCGATCTGAATCCCTCTAAGTGTGTCGGGCTCTCATTTGATGGCGCCAGCGTGATGTCCGGGAAGAAGAGCGGAGTACAGACGCGATTGCGAACAGTATTCACAGATTGAACCTTGTGATGACTGCTGCATGTACGTCGGATTCGGAAATAGCCAACTTCTTTTCACTTCTTGATCAGCTGGACAATTTTTTCTCTGGTTCCAAAAGACATTCAAAATTCATCAATACACAGAAGGAAATGCATCCAAACAAGCAGACTGTGGAGCTAGCTCATTCCTCAGATACACGATGGTCATCAAGGTCGATTTCCGCAGAAAAGGTTCTTAAAGTATTTGATGCGATACTGAGTTGTCTGGATTTTTTTCAAAATGGACAAGGACTTCGAGACTCGCACTAAGGCATATGGGTTGCATTCACAGATTAATAACTCTGAATTCCTCTTTCTTTTAGTAGCATTCAATAGAATCTTTCAGTGCACAGACCAAGCGACTAAAGCCTTGCAGACCGTGTCAAACACTGCGGACTTGACATTAGACCTGATCACTGTGGCAGCAGAAACGCTGCAATGCTTCAGAAATGACGACTCTTCGGGTTACACGCAGACGAAGAAGCTCACAAATGATTTGTGCACATTGTATGGCATAGATCAAGACTCATCTACCAAGAAGAGGAAGATGAAAGTGCCTTCCCATTTCGCGGAGTCTGTCATGGTTGAAGGTTGTGGCCATCGGGTAGACGACGCAGACGCCAAACTGAAGCGCCAGTGGTATTTCATACTAGACTAAATTTTGTCGTCCCTGGCTGATAGGTTTGGAGCTGAACAAATTATTCTGATGTGAATTGTGAACACCCTTAAACCGAACAATCCAGATTTCTTGAACGAGAGATCTATCCTAACCTTGGCAGAGAAAGCTAACGTTGAGACGGATCTCACTGAAATTCCAACCTTCAGGAAACTTATAGCAAGGAGAGTTGTCAGAGGCGATGAGTATGGGTGTCTTATCCAAGTAATCTCGATATTGGAGAATGACATTTTCCCTTTCCTACGGAAGCTGTATGTTTATACAGTTACCCTCCCCATGACAAGCTGTACGGTCGAGAGGATGTTCTCCACAATGAACAGAGTCAAAACAAAAACTCGAAAATCTATGCTCACAAATCGACTGTCAAACTTGTCGATTCTATCATTTGAAGAGGATGTCTGTGACTACGATTTAGTCATAAATCATTTCAAGACGAAACCTCGTCGCCTCCTCTTTTGACATCTTTAATTTTCTCCAATAGGCCTACTGAAATAAGATTAACTTACATGGTCAATAAATAAATTTGCTTCATTATGAATGGGTGTTGACGAGCAATTTTCTTTCTTTCAAACTCTTTATTTACTGTGAAGAAATATGCTCGATTCTGTAGATTCATCTCACATTGGTATAAACCAGCCGCCATAATGTGAGATGAGTCTCCAGAATCGAGCATATTTATTACTATTTATTTGTACTACGCGCCATCGCATGACGTCAGATGGCTTCGCTATGGGTGAAACTTCAGGCGCTTGCAAGTTGTAAGCAAATGGAAGAACTAACAGATCAGCTTGCAATCCGAGTAGATAAATAATGTCGTAGAATACATTAAATATACAAACAATAATTTGGAGAAACGAATTTACACCACTCGTTGGATGGTTGGGTCTATCCCACTTGCCAGAGGCTCGTGGGATAGCCCCCAACAATCCAACTCATAGTGTAAATACGTTCTAGAGATGAGTGATGTTCTAGTTTCTGTTCAATTTTCGATTTCGATTTTTTTTGACAAAAAAAAAACAAAACACACAATTCAATTTTTTGATTTTATTAAATTACCCAATTCCGCCATGAACGTTTCACATAGTTTGGAGTTTGTGAAATGTAGTTTTCGCTGTTGAAAAAACCAAGAGGATTTTCACCTCCAAAAGCCACCAGAATTCCTCATTTGATCGCTTGGTTCGAAAATTTTCTGGGGAGAACCAAAGCCAACCGCCCCAACTCACCCAGACGCCTCTCATATTATGTAGACCCCGAAGCCGTCACCATGAGCCGCCACCGCCAGCCATATTTTTCGTCAGCCACCGCCAGCCACATTTTTCGTCAGCCACCCGTATTATAAATCAACCACCACGACATTTTGCGCCGGCTTGAGCCGTGTAAATTGTCAAAATTTCATAATTAACTCTTCACATAATGCTAGTAGCAGACGACAGTCGTAAAAAAAAGTTCTCGTATAACTAACAATTTTCATTTTTTGCTTCCAAAACATGGGTTAAGACCCATCATCGGAACGAGCGCTCGTTCCAATGATCGGGTCATAACCCATGTTTTAGAGGCAAAAAATGAAGATATTTAAAAAATTGAATGGCGATTTTCGTGTCCACCTTCGTAAGATTTATACATCTCCCTTTCTAGCGCATTTTAGTTTTGTTTCATTCTACCAATCTGGGATAGCCATGTTTTTACACCTCTCAGTTAGCTGAGTCGCCATGAGCCGCCAGTCGTTAAAGTTAAAACTTAGCCAGCTGAGCTAGCTAGCCAGCCATATATTCCTTCAGCCAGCCCCACGAAAATGAATTTACATAGCTTCGGGGTCTAATATTATGACATATAGATTGTGGAAACGCTGCCATCAAAATGAGTCATTTTCAAGTGGATCTCTGGTACAAGACTGGCTCTGGCTGGAAGGGAACTTGACACGGCTGTGGTTGCCCTTTACTCTCCATTTGCTATGCGTTAAAAGAGTTGAAAATGTGTCTTGAATTAACCATTTTTTTTTTTTGCCTGCATCAAAAATCGCAACATCATGGTAAAAAATATCAACTTTTGATACCATGAAAAAATAGACAATATTCACCCCCAAAAGCCACCAGAATGTGCCATTGGAGACTAGAATTTAAAAATTTTCCTGGGGGTAGGACCCCCCCCCCCCCCGACCCCCCTTATAATCCTCGCGCCTTCGGCGCTCGGAACAGATGCCTGCGCCCCCATATATAAGTTGCCCCCCCGAAAATTTTTTCATGGCTACGCGCCTGCTCGAGTGTTGATGTCAAATCACGAAATCCAAATTTTACGGACTCGGATAGGAATCTCAATTACGGAAAGCTTTATATGTATACACTGATGAAACATTTTGAAGGCCTGGGCGAAGGTATAGCTAGGAAGTAGTGGTACACGTCAATATTAATGGATGGTAGTTTAGTCAATAGTGCTGGTACAAGGCCGCAATGGAACAGGCCTGCTGTAGAAGCTAATGGTAGGACAGATAGACCATAGCCAGTAGTGGCCTTGGAGCTTTGGCGACAAGATGGAAACGGAATCCCATTTGTGGAATCCCTTTTTTGGAATCCCATTTTCTGAAATGAGGATAAGAGTCGTATTAAAAATCCCTCAATGAGGGATTTTTAATGGTCCTCATAACCTCAAAATTCAATGAGGCTATGAGGGATAATAAATGAGGACTCATGAGGGCTTTTACATAGCCCTCATGGCCTCACACAACAAAAAAGGGATTCTCCTAAAGGTATCCTCGATAGGTATCCTCGAATAATACAATACCAGGCCATAGGTATCCTCAAATACTGAAATGAGGCTAAGAGTCGTAGTAAATTATACCTCATTGAGGGATTTTTCAAGGTCCTCATAACCTCAGAATTCAATGAGGGTATGAGGGATAATAAATGAGGACTCATTGGGGGCTTTTACATAGCCCTCATGGCCTCATACGACAAAAAAGGGATTCCATAGCCACGGGTGTTTCCCAAAAATGGGATTCCATGGGATATGGCCATTGGATATAGAGGTGATGAAAATCGGATACAACTTCGTTGTAATAAGGGGAGATAACTCTGCATAGAGATTACGGGGGGATGAAGCAATCTGATTGGTTAGTTATAATCTAGATAAATGAAACAACAAGAGTACACGGACTAGGGTCAGAACTAACAAGAATAGACCAGAAATTGCTAAATATAGCAATTATAAGGTAAACTCTTCCAGTTGACAGGCTCTTCTACGCTACTGGAGTATACTCCAGAACAAAGGAACATGGCCAGGTAGAGGAAAACTATTGCATATATAGATAGAAGCAGAGAATTCTGAAAGAATTCGAAATAGTAAAAGTTGGGATAGATTTTGGTGATTTGGAGGGGTTGTCGGGTTGTTTGTGGTAATTAGATTTACTCCGATTCAATCGAACACACCCTCTAAACATATCCCGTCTTATTGCAGAAAAATTGGGTAACATAGCAATCACGTGCTACCATAGAAACCAAGATGGCGGCCTCCAGTATACAAAATGGACGACGGAAATACGTATCACCCTAACAACACGCGCTGCGCATGCACACTCACACCACGTATCACTATGGAGATGACGTCACAATATGGCCGCTCACGCGGGTTATCATGACAACACAACATGGCGCCCCCGGGTCACGTGGCATGACGTCACTTCCGAGGTCCCCCACCGAGGTCCCCCAACCTGGAGGTGAAACGTGCGAGCTATACTACTAGCCGCCGAAGTGAACACATCATCAGTGAGAAGCTCTGCAAATTTGAAAGTTTCTTCTATAATTTCAGCCAAGATGCCTCCAGCCTCCTTCGTGTGCCACCAGTGTGAAAAATTGTTCACCAGAAAAAGCATCTTGGAGAGACATGTATAAGGACTGTACACCTAGAAGAAAGAAGACACGAATGCCAGAGGTGCCACAAGAAAGTCGCTCGGAAAGAAGACCTGAAGCACCACTTAGAGAAATGTACAAGTCAATGGAATTGTGAAGACTGCCAGAAAGAATTCAGCAATCTCATACACTATCGCCTGCATCTGAAAACAGAACACCAGTACCCTGCTAAAGGAAAAGAAGACAAGAAGATAGAAGGTGCACCAAGAGATCTCCAGAGAAAGTTTGATAAAAGAGACGTTGAAAAGACATTGACTTCATTAAAATGTGAACAGTGTAAAAAAATATTTTACCACAGAAGCAACTTGGAGCGACATGTAGGAAGTGTACATATGAAGAAGAAGATATATGGATGCCACAACTACTACATGAAATATTCCAGGAATGAAGATCTTAAGCACCACTTGGTGAAGTGCGAAAATCGCCGAAGGAAATTCAATGAACTGCCACAAACCAGTGTACATATGCAAGCAGCTCACCAATCTGACAAGAGAGGATCCAAAAAACGAAAATGGAATGGCGACGAACATCAATCAAGTGGGAAGAAGAGGAAATCCAGAACATCTATCATGGAGTGTGATCCAGTAGTGTTTTCAGCTGAACTACTTGACGAAGAGGAATGTAATGAGATGAACGCTCTTTACAAAGTGAACTGGAACACTATACGGACCTACCATATCACAAACAGAAAACTTCAAGACACTTACAATTTTCGCATCAAGAGCGTCGACATAACAGCTATGGCCAGTGAATTCACAGAAACAATTTTTCAACAACAAGAATGGAAGTTCAAAATCAACCTTAGCTACGGATTCATCTTAAGAAATAATGAAACTGATGCCCTGCGATACTTCCGTGCATCCTAGAACAATGCCAGATTCTTGGATACACCACGTCTTGTTTCAAACCGAGAAGATTTTAAAACGTTTATGAGAGATATTTCCCAAGAAGATGTATTGGAGTGGGCAAAACAACAGCGACCAGATTCTAAGCGGACTGTATATAAAGTGACCAACATAACATTCTACATCAATAAAATCAGAGAGCATCCAATTGGGGACGCCACAGATTTACCTACGTACATCATGGACAATCCAATCATAATTTCTTTAGTGAAGGACGAACACAACAACTTCAAGTACGACGATAACCTTTGTATATTCAGATGCTTAGCCCTTTCAAAAGGGGCCACCTACCACAATTTGAACACCGAAACTAAACACCTGTTTCGACAATATTCAGATGAAGACAGAGAATCGTTCAAAGGAGTGAATCTCAGCCAGTTACCTGAAATAGAGAACTTATTTAAACTGAACATCAACGTTTATCAGTTGCAACTCATTGATGATGGAGAAACAAATGCAAGTCTAGTTCGACGGTTACTCTGCCGATTTAGTGAGACAATGTATGTTAACCTTCATGAAGCACATTTCAGTTCAATCACAGACATCAATCATTACTGTAAGTCATTTACCTGTAGGAAGTGCGGTAAATTGTGGAAATCGGCATGGTCGATGCAACGCCACGAGAGAACATGTACAAATGAAGTATCTTATGAATATACTGGCGGTGTTTATCATGTTCCGAAAACAGTTTTTGAACTCTTAGAAGATGAAGGCATTTCAGTTCCAGAAGAAAATAGATATTACCCGTACCCTGCAACCTTTGACTTCGAATGTTATTTCGATACAACTAATCTACCTAAAAAAGTGAAAAACTGACCTGGAAAGCCCAACATGTTCCACTGAGCGTAAGTGTATGCAGCAATGTATCAGGATTTAAAGAACCAGTCTGTTTTTTTACTGAAGGGAACTCACAAGAACTGGTAAGCCGTATGATGAATTACTTGGAACAGATCGCAAACCAGGCCTATACTGGTTATAAAGTCAGAATATCAACCTTACTTTGATGTACTCAATACAAAGATTACAGACGCACTGAAAAGCGACCCATTGATAAACGAAGAAGGGCATTCCAGATCACATCCATTGGAGCAGCTACATCACCAGTTTGATGCTTATCTGAAAGAAATGCCAGTTGTGGGATTGAACTCTGGAAAGTATGATTTCAACATTGTGAAGTGCGAGCTCCTTACATTCTTGAAAACAAAACAGGATGTTGGATTCACTGTGAAGAGAAACAATAATTTCTTGTGCCTTAAAACAGGACAGTTCAAATTCCTCGACATTGTGAATTATGTAGCACCTGGTTTTTCGTATGATAAATTTCTCAGGGCCTTCGGATGTTCAGTGACGAAAGGTTATCTGCCATACGAGTGGATTGGTGATTTGAAGAAACTGGAACAAGACCACTTACCGGACTACAACACGTTCTACAGTTTGCTGAAAGGGGAAAATATATCTACAGAAGAATATATCTACTGTCAGCAAGTATGGAAAGACCATAAGATGAACACATTTCGCGATTTTCTCGTTTGGTACAACAATCGTGATGTTCAGCCATTCCTAGAAGCACTAGAGAAACAATTTGCCTTCTACACAGATCGCCGAATCAATATGATGAAAGATGGAATAAGTGTTCCCGGACTCACATTGAAGTATTTGTTCAACACGATCGACAATGACACCCATTTTTCCATTTTTAATGAGAAGAACAGAGATTTACATCACCTTGTAAAAGACAACATCGTAGGAGGTCCTTCGATAATTTTAGACCGTCATCAAGAAAAAGGATTAACAAAAATTAGAGCTATTCAGTATGGAGATGAAGCTAAAATGTGTGGCGGTGTAGTTGGTTATGATGCCAACGCACTTTACTTGTGGTGTTTAATGCAAAAGATGCCAACTGGAATGTATATAAGAAGACGTAAAGAACATGGCTTTAAACCAGTGTATTCTCACAAGTATGGCAGAATGGCACAGCAGTGGATGAACTATATCTCCACAAGAGACAGTCTTGAAATCCGGCATCAGTTCAATGGAGAAGAGAAAAAGATTGGAAGGAGACATCTGCTCGTAGACGGCTGGTGTAAAGAAACGCAGACTGTCTACCAATTTCACGGCTGCTTCTGGCACGGCCCACACTTGTCGACTAAACACAAAAAGAAATGGAGAAGCAATTCTTTTCAACAATGTTCGAGAAAAACAAATGGACAATCTTCACGAAGAGACTATCAAAAACTCCAAATACATTACTGATCAAGGATACAAACTTGTTGAAATTTGGGAATGCCAGTGGCTGAAAATGAGAAAGGATCCTGTGGTAAAAAGTTACCTAGAGAAAGTTGAGAGCCACACCTTATTAGGGACAATGAACGAGAGTGAAGTAACGCAGCATGTGATTTTGGGCAATTTGTTTGGATTAGTTGAGTGTGACATTCATGTTCCAGACCACCTCAGACACCACTTTGAAGAAATGACACCTATCTTTAAAAATACCACCATTAGTACAGAAGACATCTGAGATCACATGAGAAAGTTTGCCGAGCAAAACAACGTCTGAGCCAGCCGAGAAGAAGTTTAATCGGGAGTTATCATGCGAAGAAGATGTTGCTTGCAACGCGACTCCTGAAATGGTACTTAGATCACGGCCTCAAGGTGACACAAATTTACCAAGTCACACAGTATGAACCAAATGCGTGCTTCAAGAAATTTGGAGAAGAGGTATCACAGGCCAGAAGAGATGGTGATCGGAATCCAGATAAGGCAATTGTTGCTGACACAATGAAACTCCTTGGAAACAGTGGATACGGAGACAGTAACCAACAAAGAAAAACACAGACATATTATTTACTGCAATGACGACGAAGCTGATCGCTTAGTAAACAGTTTGCACTTCCGACAAATGAACCCTTTGAGCGAAACACTATACGAGTTGGAAATGAATAAGAACCTGATCAAGCTGAACTTACCACTTCACATAGGCTTCTTCGTGTATCAATATGCAAAGATGAAGATGCTGCAGTTTTACTATGATTTCATTGAGATCTTTGTGGATAGACGTGATTTTCAGTACTGCCTCATGGATACAGATTCTGGATACATCTCATTTTCGAAATCATCTCTGGGAGAAGTGATAAAACTGGAAAAGAAAGAACAGTTTTATTGAGGGTATCATCAATGGCTGCCGTCAGAATCATGCGATCAGCACAGAGAAGACTTTGTTCAAACCAAACTTAGAGGCGATATATGGTCAGCTAAGGGGATGTGCTGTAGCAACTGGAAAGCATTTGATAAAAGAACACCTGGCCTCTTCAAGGTTGAATGGACCGGAGATGGAATCCTGGGTCTCTGTAGCAAAACCTACTACTTTTTCGGCCCGAGTAACAAATTCATTTCCAAAGGAATAAATAAACGCCAAAACGACCTGACGAAGAACAAATATCTGCATGTGTTGAAAACGAAACAGAGTGGAACAGGAGTTAACCATGGATTTGTGGTGAACAATAATCACATGTGTACTTACAGCCGGATCAAAGATGTACTGCCATATTTTTACCCGAAAAGAAAAGTTCAAGAAGATGGAACCTCGACAAAACCACAGGATATATAGACATTAATGTACTGTGACCATTAGCTGTTTTGTCGCTGCATTCTTTATGTGAAAAATGCATAAAAATGTGTTACACGTCATTAATCAGTCGTGTATATTTGAAAGCCGCAATCAAATCGTGTTTTGTCAGATAAATGTATATTGTAAAGAGGCCTAAAGGTTTTTCTGGGATTCAGGAGCCAAACAACACCAGTCTAACATCAGCACAACCACCCCCCCCCCCCCCCCCCCAATAGTGTCCAAACAAGCTCGATGTTTAATTATCGAACATCCCCACTAGCCCCCAAACCACCAGCTCCCCCCCCCCCCCAATAGTGTCCAAACAAGCTCGATGTTTAATTTTCGAAAATCCCCACTAGCCCCCAACCCCCAAATTAGGCCTTAAATACCAAACCTTCACAAAGGTTATTTCCATAGCAGTCCGTTTTTCGCACTACCAATGACAATCCCCAAAACGCAGTTAATAGGTTAGTAGAACTTTCGGCATAATAGACCAACAGGCCATTAGTCCTTTAATTCTGTTCTGCATAACCTAGTATGTCCCACACTATCACGGTTGGCGGAAGTTGGCCAGGGTGATTGACCCCTCTGGTAATAGTGTTTGTGGTGTGCCACCCTACGATGGTATTTATTTGATTCTATTCCTTCAAACGGCCGAGAAAATCAAAACCCCTGTTTTAAGCCTCTTGGTTGGACGGTTGGAAGTGGTTGGCCGGGGTGGCTGACCCCTCTGGTAATAGTGTTTGTGGTGTGCCATCCTACGTTGGGATTTGTTTGATTCTATTCCTTCAAACGACCAAGAAAATCAAACCCCCTGTTTTTAAGCCTCTTGGTTGGATGGTTGGAAGTGGTTGGCGGGGTGCCTGACCCATCTGGTAATAGTGTTTGTGGTGTGCCACCCTACGGTGGTATTTATTTGAATATTTTGCGTCAAACGGCCGAGGAAATCAAAACCCCTGTTTTTAAGCCTCTTGGTCGGACGATTGGAAGTGGTTGGCTGGGGTGGCTGACCCCTCTGGTAATAGTGTTTGTGGTGTGCCACCCAATGGTGATATTTATTTTTAGTCTATTGCTTCAAACGGCCGAGAAATTCAAAACCCCTGTTTTTAAGCTTCTTGGTTGAACGGTTGGAAGTGGTTGGCCGGGGCGGTCGACCCTCCGGCAGTAGTGTTTGTTGTGTGCCACCCTACAGTGGTATTTATTTGAATCTATTGCTTCAAACGGCCAAGAAAATCAAAACCCCTGTTTTTAAGCCTCATGGTTGGACGGTTGGAAGTGGTTGGCCAGGGTGGTTGACCCCTCTGGTAATAGTTTTTGTGGTGTGCCACCCTACGGTGGTATTTATTTGATTCTATTCCTTCAAAGGGCCGAGAAAATCAAAACCCCTGTTTTTTAGCCTCTTGGTTGGACGGTTGGAAGTGGTTGGCTGGGGTGGCTGGCCCCTCTGGTAATAGTGTTTGTGGTGTGCCACCCTATGGTGCTATTTATTTGAGTCTATTGCTTCAAACGGCCGAGAAAATCAAAACCCCTGTTTTTAAGCCTCTTGGTTGGACGGTTGGAAGTGGTTGGCCAGGGTGGCTGACCCCTCTGGTACTAGTGTTTGTGGTGTGCCACCCTACGGTGGTATTTATTTGAATCCTTTGCGTCAAACGGCCGAGAAAATCAAAACCCCTGTTTTTAAGCCTATTAGTTGGACGGGTCGAAGTGGTTGGCCGGGGTGGCTGACACCTCTAGTAATAGTGTTTGTGGTGTGCCACCCTACGGTGGTATTTATTTGATTCTATTCCTTCAAACGGCCGAGAAAATCAAAACCCCTGTTTTAAGCCTCTTGGTTGGACGGTTGGAAGTGGTTGGCTGGGGTGGCTGACCCCTCTGGTAATAGTGTTTGTGGTGTGCCACCCTACGGTGGTATTTATTTGATTCTATTCCTTCAAACGGCCGAGAAAATCAAAACCCCTGTTTTTAAACCTCTTGGTTGGAAGTGGTTGGCCGGGGTGGCTGACCCCTCTGGTAATAGTGTTTGTGGAGTGCCACCCAATGGTGATATTTATTTTGAGTCTATTACTTCAAATGGCAGAGAAATTCAAAACCCATGTTTTTAAGCCTCTTGGTTGGACGGTTGGAAGTGGTTGGCCGGGGCGGTCGACCCTCCGGCAGTAGTGTTTGTTGTGTGCCACCCTACGGTGGTATTTATTTGAATCTATTGCGTCAAATGGCCAAGAAAATCAAAACCCCTGTTTTTAAGCCTCTTGGTTGGACGGTTGGAAGTGGTTGGCCGGGGTGGCTGACACCTCTAGTAATAGTGTTTGTGGTGTGCCACCCTACGATGGTATTTATTTGATTCTATTCCTTCAAACGGCCGAGAAAATCAAAACCCTGTTTTAAGCCTCTTGGTTGGACGGTTGGAAGTGGTTGGCCGGGGTGGCTGACCCCTCTGGTAATAGTGTTTGTGGTGTGCCACCCTACGCTGGGATTTGTTTGATTCTATTCCTTCAAACGACCAAGAAAATCAAACCCCCTGTTTTTAAGCCTCTTGGTTGGACAGTTGGAAGTGGTTGGCGGGGTGCCTGACCCATCTGGTAATAGTGTTTGTGGTGTGCCACCCTACGGTGGTATTTATTTGAATATTTTGCGTCAAACGGCCGAGAAAATCAAAACCCCTGTTTTTAAGCCTCTTGGTCGGACGATTGGAAGTGGTTGGCTGGGGGGTGGCTGACCCCTCTGGTAATAGTGTTTGTGGTGTGCCACCCAATGGTGATATTTATTTTTAGTCTATTGCTTCAAACGGCCGAGAAATTCAAAACCCCTGTTTTTAAGCCTCTTGGTTGAACGGTTGGAAGTGGTTGGCCAGGGCAGTCGACCCTCCGGCAGTAGTGTTTGTTGTGTGCCACCCTACAGTGGTATTTATTTGCATCTATTGCTCCAAACGGCCAAGAAAATCAAAACCTCTGTTTTTAAGCCTCTTGGTTGGACGGTTGGAAGTGGTTGGCCAGGGTGGTTGACCCCTCTGGTAATAGGTTTTGTGGTGTGCCACCCTACGGTGGTATTTATTTGCTTCTATTCCTTCAAAGGGCCGAGAAAATCAAAACCCCTGTTTTTTAGCCTCTTGCTTGGACGGTTGGAAGTGGTTGGCTGGGGTGGCTGGCCCCTCTGGTAATAGTGTTTGTGGTGTGCCACCCTATGGTGCTATTTATTTGAGTCTATTGCTTCAAACGGCCGAGAAAATCAAAACCCCTGTTTTTAAGCCTCTTGGTTGGACGGTTGGAAGTGGTTGGCCAGGGTGGCTGACCCCTCTGGTACTAGTGTTTGTGGTGTGCCACCCTACGGTGGTATTTATTTGAATCCTTTGCGTCAAACGGCCGAGAAAATCAAAACCCCTGTTTTTAAGCCTATTAGTTGGACGGGTGGAAGTGGTTGGCCGGGGTGGCTGACACCTCTTGTAATAGTGTTTGTGGTGTGCCACCCTACGGTGGTATTTATTTGATTCTATTCCTTCAAACGGCCGAGAAAACCAAAACCCCTGTTTTAAGCCTCTTGGTTGGATGGTTGGAAGTGGTTGGCCGGGGTGGCTGACCCCTCTGGTAATAGTGTTTGTGGTGTGCCACCCTACGGTGGTATTTATTTGATTCTATTCCTTCAAACGGCCGAGAAAATCAAAACCCCTGTTTTTAAACCTCTTGGTTGGAAGTGGTTGGCCGGGGTGGCTGACCCCTCTGGTAATAGTGTTTGTGGAGTGCCACCCAATGGTGATATTTATTTTGAGTCTATTGCTTCAAACGGCCGAGAAATTCAAAACCCATGTTTTTAAGCCTCTTGGTTGGATGGTTGGAAGTGGTTGGCCGGGGTGGTCGACCCTCCGGCAGTAGTGTTTGTTGTGTGCCACCCTACGGTGGTATTTATTTGAATCTATTGCGTCAAATGGCCAAGAAAATCAAAACCCCTGTTTTAAGCCTCTTGGTTGGACGGTTGGAAGTGGTTGGCTGGGGTGGCTGACACCTCTAGTAATAGTGTTTGTGGTGTGCCACCCTACGATGTATTTATTTGATTCTATTCCTTCAAACGGCCGAGAAAATCAAAACCCCTGTTTTAAGCCTCCTGGTTGGACGGTTGGAAATGGTTGGCCGGGGTGGCTGACCCCTCTGGTAATAGTGTTTGTGGTGTGCCACCCTACTTTGCGATTTGTTTGATTCTATTCCTTCAAACGACCAAGAAAATCAAACCCCCTGTTTTTAAGCCTCTTGGTTGGACGGTTGGAAGTGGTTGGCGGGGTGCCTGACCCATCTGGTAATAGTGTTTGTGGTGTGCCACCCTACGGTGGTATTTATTTGAATATTTTGCGTCAAACGGCCGAGAAAATCAAAACCCCTGTTTTTAAGCCTCTTGGTCGGACGATTGGAAGTGGTTGGCTGGGGTGGCTGACCCCTCTAGTAATAGTGTTTGTGGTGTGCCACTCAATGGTGATATTTATTTTTAGTCTATTGCTCCAAACGGCCGAGAAATTCAAAACCCCTGTTTTTAAGCCTCTTGGTTGAACGGTTGGAAGTGGTTGGCCGGGGCGGTCGACCCTCCGGCAGTAGTGTTTGTTGTGTACCACCCTACAGTGGTATTTATTTGAATCTATTGCTTCAAACGGCCAAGAAAATCAAAACCCCTGTTTTTAAGCCTCTTGGTTGGACGATTGGAAGTGGTTGGCCAGGGTGGTTGACCCCTCTGGTAATAGTTTTTGTGGTGTGCCACCCTACGGTGGTATTTATTTGATTCTATTCCTTCAAAGGGCCGAGAAAATCAAAACCCCTGTTTTTTAGCCTCTTGGTTGGACGGTTGGAAGTGGTTGGCTGGGGTGGCTGGCCCATCTGGTAATAGTGTTTGTGGTGTGCCACCCTATGGTGCTATTTATTTGAGTCTATTGCTTCAAACGGCCGAGAAAATCAAAACCCCTGTTTTTACGCCTCTTGGTTGGACGGTTGGAAGTGGTTGGCCAGGGTGGCTGACCCCTCTGGTACTAGTGTTTGTGGTGTGCCACCCTACGGTGGTATTTATTTGAATCCTTTGCGTCAAACGGCCGAGAAAATCAAAACCCCTGTTTTTAAGCCTATTAGTTGGACGGGTCGAAGTGGTTGGCCGGGGTGGCTGACACCTCTAGTAATAGTGTTTGTGGTGTGCCACCCTACGGTGGTATTTATTTGATTCTATTCCTTCAAACGGCGGAGAAAATCAAAACCCCTGTTTTAAGCCTCTTGGTTGGACGGTTGGAAGTGGTTGGCCGGGGTGGCTGACCCCTCTGGTAATAGTGTTTGTGGTGTGCCACCCTACGGTGGTATTTATTTGATTATATTCCTTCAAACGGCCGAGAAAATCAAAACCCCTGTTTTTAAGCCTCTTGGTTGGACTGTTGGAAGTGGTTGGCCGGGGTGGCTGACCCCTCTGGTAATAGTGTTTGTGGTGTGCCACCCTACGGTGGAATTTGTTTAATGCCTCTCGGCAGTTTACTGTATATCGAATAAGGAATAAGGAGCTGGAGTCACCTCCGTATAATACAAAGGTCGACTAGTAGTACTATGGGCTAACAGGGGACCTACATGCATATATACCACTACTATCATATCACCCCCACCCCATACGAGAAGCCCGACATACCCTGACCCGAACAACGTTTTGTCAGATTGTATAGTGGACAACAACAGCGGTCAACGTCTCTATGGCATCGCGTGCGCATCATGACGTCACGACGTCAATAGCAACGTCAACCGTTTCGCGGAAAAAAAGCTTTCAAGAAAATCCTTATTCACCATCATTTTTCCAGCACATACCCATACTATATACCCATAGCCCCGTGTTCACGTATATCACTATACATACCATAGCATACTATATATGAAGTAGCTACACCACTTGTCGGATCTAGCTGCAAGGAGCCGTACCTTTGCATCAAAAAGTTGCACCGGCAAAAATTAGGTTCCTATGGGAATTTAACACTAGCTGCACCGGCAAAAATCCGGGTAATAGGGGACGAAAACATCCTGTTATACTACTTCTTGTGTAAGAGTAGTCCTGGAAATAAGGGAATCGTCAACATCAGCTTGGAGACAGTACAGTGAATGATCAGAATTATTTTATTATTACCACTAACACTACCATTAATTTGGTAAGAAAAACAACTAGTAACCCAATACCCAATACCAATACCAATACACGTACTTTGTGTAAATATGTCATGTTCTAGTCAATAGTTCATACCCCTTTTTGTTGGTTCCATGACTACCAGCCTCCCCCCTCTCCTCCAATCACAATTAAGCCAATTAAGACACAAACACTACCATTAATTTGGTAAGAAAAACAACTAGTAACTCAATACCCAATACCAATACTTGGTGTAAATATGTCATGTTCTAGTCAATGCTCTAGTCAATAGTTCATACTCCCTTTTATCTTGGTTCCATGACTACAACCCCCCCCCCCCCACACCCCTCTCCTCCCATCACAATTAAGTCAATTAAGACAAATGGTACGTTCATCTTAATTTAACTTGTCACTTAGAAAACCCAAATTTATATGCATAATTAGTAGCTGAGGAATATCTTATATATTATAACTACCATTAATACCAATACCTGGTGTAAATATCTCATGTTCTAGTTAATAGTTCATACCCCCTTTTTTCTTGGTTCCAAGTCTACCACAATACACCCTCTCCTCCCCCAGTATATCAATACTTGGTGTGAGTATCTCATGTTCTAGTCAAAAGTTCATACCCCTTTTTTCTTGGTTCCAAGGCTATCACCATAATTATATGCATATTTAGCAGCTGAGGAATATCAATCAGCTCAGTGAAAGCAGTCCTGGAAATATTTTATAACTACCATTAATTTGGTAAGAAAAACAACTAGCAACCCAATACCAATACCTTATGTAAATATCTCATGTTCTAGCCAAAAGTTCATACCCCCTTTTTTCTTGGTTCCAGGACTACTAGGCCTGGCATTTTCAGGAGAGCGATTTATTCGCTCGCCTACTGCTCGCCTTAAAAAAATTAAGGAGGGCAAAAACTAGCCCTCCTGGCCTTAGTAAATAATGACTACCATAATAGCCTATTCCTATAACCCACATCTTTTCAGATCTCTGTGCTATGTTACTGGTCTCTGTAAGAAGGCCACACTGTCCCTCCCACACCTTCGAGCCTTGCCGAGGCCCGGGGGTGTGGGAGGGACAGTGTAGCCATCTCACAGAGACTACATTGTTTGCCGCGACAAATAAAATGTACAAAGTCCACTAAGCAGAATTCATTAATACTAAATCTTCATTTTGCCACTTTTACCTTTTATAATCTTGAGGAGAGCTAATTGCTCCCCTAGGGAATACGAGGGGAGTGGTTTTTAGCCCTCCTGCATTTATAAGAATGGCAGGCCTGGACTACCACACCCACTCTGTCCTCCCCCACTATATCAATACTTGGTGTTAATATCTCATGTTCTAGTCAACAGTTCGTACTCCCACCCCCTTTATTTCTTGGTTCCAAGACTACCACCCCCACCCCCCACCCTCCTCCCCACCCCTACAATTAAGACAAGACAAATGGTACATTCATTTTAATTTAACTTATCACTTGGAAAACTCCAATTTATATGCATAATTAGTAGCTGAGGTATATCAATCAGCTCAGTCGGAGCAGTACTGGAAATATATTATAAGGGAATCATCCATGTCCAGCAGTCTGGAGGTAGCACAGTGAACAAGAAATATTTTTATTATTACCACTGCCAGAAATCTGGTAAGAAAAGCAAGTAGTAATCCAATACCTGTTATAAATTACTCAGGTCCTAGTCAATAGTCCATACCCATCATTTCTGGACCCCCCCCCCCCCTCCCCCCACACACACCCACCCACCTCTTCCACACACACACAAAATACAATTAAAACAGACGGTAAAAAGTTCTTCAAACTTAACAAAATGTGGTAAGTTTGCTCCCTCCCACGTGACAATCCATTTAGTGCAAATTAGTGTTACCAGGCAGTTCTCGCCAGTTCCTTAACCCTTTACCAACTGTGGCAGCAGACAACACTTATTAAAATGTTTTTGAAACGTTTCTTTTTTGTCTCGGAAGCATAGCTTGTGACCCCTCGTTGGAATGAGCACAATGAGATCCTTCCAGCAATGGGTCATATACTGTGTTTTTGGGAAGGTTTATTGATAACATAATAAAAAGTGATGGTATGCTCCTCCCACAGGTATCATAGATCCCACACAAAATTCAATTTACAGGTGCAAATCGGCATTTTTTTTTCAGAGGATAATTGAAAACATAATAAATGAAAGTGTCAATGACACTGTTGCTCAACTTGTTTACGACATGTACATGTATAGTATGTGACACAGCATTGACAAACATCTAGGTAATGACCTGATAACAAAGGTACATGTAAAGTATTGTAACGGTCTGTACATAAATGCTGACCGTAGCCTGTAACAAATATACAGGTAAAGTATTGTAAAGGTGGGGTGACAGTTAGATGCTAAAATAGAAAAGAAATCTTTGAGTCCCAGAGTGGGTCTGACTGAACCCAAAAATATTTGTTCTCATAGCACAGTGATAACAAAGGCACCCCAAAACACTCGTTCCTGTCACAAGGTGATAACAAAGGTACCCCAAAAAGTTTCGTGAAGATCGGTTCATAAATACAGACTCCAGCCCGAGCCGTATTGACAGACATGTGCACTTACTGTGCATAAGCAGCACTGAACAAACCAAAGTTCATCTAATTTGCATAATTTCCGCACGAGAAAAAAAAACGTATTATATGTGATGTATTCCATGTTACTAAACATTCCTACAAACATGTATTCAAATCAGAACTTTCATACAGAAGCTCTGTACAAAAAAAGACTGATTGCACTAATTTTGGTACAAAATGGCTGCTGGTGGCCATCTTGAATTTTGGACCGCACCCAAAAACATTCGTTCTCGTCCCACAGTGATAACAAAGGTTCCCAGGAAGTTTCGTAAAGATCGGTTCATAAATACGGCCTCTAGCCTGAGCCGTATAGAAGTTGTGTACAAAAAACGGATTGGACCTAATTTCGGTACAAAATGGTCACTGGGGCAGCCATATTGAATTTTGGTCCGCACCCAGAAAACTCGTTCTCGTCCCAAGGTGATAACCAAGAAGTTTTGTGAAGATCGGTTCATAAATGCAGCCTCTAGCCAGAGCCGTATTGACACGTGCACTTACTGTGTATAAGTAGCACTGAATAAATCAAAGTTCATCTAATTTGCATAATTTCTGCTCGAGAAAAAAACTCGTATTATATGTGATGTATTCCATGTTACTAAACATTCATACAAATTATTTATTCAAATCAGAACTTTCATACAGAAGTTCTGTATAAAAAACTGATTGCACTAATATTGGTACAAAATAGCCGCCGGCAGCCATCTTGAATTTTGGACCGCGCCCAAAAACACTCGTTCTCGTCCCAAGGTGATAACAAAGGTACCCAAGAAGTTTCGTGAAGATCGGTTCATAAATACAGTCTCCAGCCGTATTGACATGTGCACTTACAGTGTATAAGTAGCACTGAATAAATCAAAGTTCCTGTAATTTGCATAATTTCTGCACGAGAAAAAACACGTATTATATGTGATGTATTCCATGTTACTAAACATTCATACAAAAATTTATTCAAATCAGAACTTTCATACAGGACGTTCTGTACAAAAAAAACTGATTGCACTAACTAAAGTACAAAATGGCTGCTGGTGGCCATCTTGAATTTCGGACCGCGCACAAAAGCACTCGTTCTCGTTCCACGGTGATAACAAAGGTACTCAAGAGGTTTCGTAAAGATCGGTTCATAAATACGGCCTCTAGCCCGAGCCGTATTGGCATTTGCAGTTACAGTGCTGAAAGTAACACTAAATAGATCAAAGTTAGTCCAATCGGCATAATTTATGCACGAGAAAAAAACCCGTATTATATGTGATGTATCCCATGGTACTAAACATTCACACAAAAAATTATTCAACTCAGCGCTTTCATATGGAAATTCTGCGCAAAAATCTGATTGCACCTAATTTTGTACAAAATGGCTGCCAGCAGCTATCTTGAATTTCAGACCGGCCCCAAAAACACTCGTTCTCGTCCCACGGTGATAACAAAGGTACCCAAGAAGTTTCGTAAAGATCGGTTCATAAAAACGGCCTCTAGCCCGAGACGTATTGGCATTTGCACTTACAGTGCTGAAAGTAAACTAAATAAATCAAAGTTAGTCTAATTTGCATAATTTACGCACGAGAAAAAAACTCGTATTATATGTGATGTATCCCATGGTACTAAACATTCATACAAAAATTATTCAAATCAGAGCTTTCATATGGAAGTTCTGCGCAAAAATCTGATTGCACCTAATTTTGTACAAAATGGCTGCCAGCGGCCGTCTTGAATTTTGGACCGGACCCGAAAACACTCGTTCTCGTCCCACGGTGATTACAAGGGTACCCATGAAGTTTCGTAAAGATCGGTTCATAAATACGGCCTCTAGCCCGAGCCATGTTGACGGCGCGACAGACGGACGACGGGCCATGGCAATACCTCAAATTTGGCTACGCCAAAGTTGAGCTAAAAATGATGGCATGCTTCCTCCCACAGGTATCGTGCCTCCCACAGAAAATTCAATTTGTGCAAATCAGCATTTACCATGCAGTTTTTGGCTATTCTTTAATCCTTTGCCCTCCGCGGGAAATAGATGACACTTTTAAAATGTTTTTGAAACACTAAAAATGTTCATTTTTATACGCCCGTTTTGAAAAAACGGGTCGTATTATGGTATACCGCTGTCCATCTGTCCGTCTGTCCGGGCCAACTAAACCTGTTTAGGAGCTATTAGTTTTAGGAGGTTAGTCGAAATTAGGGTAGTATTAGGGTTAGGAGAGGGGTGGGGTTAGGGTTAGGGGTAGCCCCAGGGCAGGGCTAAAGGTTGGAGGGGGTTTGGACCCAGTGCCGTGGGGGTTGGGGGCAGGGGTGGGGTTTTAGTTTTTATAGCCCCTGAACCAAAACATGGCCCCTAAACCTTTTGGTCCGGCTAGGGTGGGGTTAGGGTCAGGGGTGGGGTGGGGTGGGGTGGGTTAGGGGTAGGGGTAGCCCAGAGTAGATCTTAACGTTGGGGTGGGTTAGGTCCCTGGGGTGGGGGTTAGGGTCAGGGGTGGGGTTTTAGGGTCAGGGTAGGGTTAGGGTTAGGGTGTGGTTTTTGAGTGGATAGGGTGGGGTTAGGGTTAAATATAAGTTCTAGGGTGGAGGGGGTGGGGTTCTGGCTAAAATAAGGTGATGGACACATAAAATGTTTTTTTTCGAAGCCCTTAAACCCAAATAGTTGGAACGTCCGTCCGTCTGTCTGTCCGGTCACACGTCGTATGATAACTCAAGAACGCTTTGAGAGATTTTCGTGATTTTTGGGTAGGTGGTGTATATCGATGGAGGGAAGCAGCTCCCTTTCGTTTAGTGTCGCCGTTCGATTAGTCATTCCAGAGTTATGGGACTTTATTACTTAGAAAATTGTTGATTTTTTACACGTCGTACGATAACTCGAGAACGCTTTGAGAGATTTTCATGATTTTGGGGTATGTGGTGTATATCGATGGAGGGAAGCTCCCTTTCGTTTAGTGTCGCCGTTCGATTAGTCATTCCAGAGTTATGGGACTTTATTACTTAGAAAATTGTTGATTTTTCACACGTCGTGCGATAACTCGAGAACGCTTCGAGAGATTTTCACGATTTTTTGGTAGGTGGTTTATGTTGATGGAAGGAAGCTCCCTTTCGGTTGGTGTCGCCGTTCGATTAGTCATTCCAGAGTTATGGGACTTTATTTTGCACATGTCGAACAATAACTTGAAAATGCTTAGAGCAATTTTCATGATTTTTTGGTTGCAAGTTTTGAAGGAATCTCCCTTTCAATTTGTGTCGCTGTCCGATTTGTCATTGCAGAGTTATGGGACTTTATTCATCAAAATATAGGCAATTTTCCACATGTTGGACTTTGAGCAATTTTCATGATTTTTTGGTGGCAAGTATATGTAACCTGACAAGTACACATGTATACTCATATTGTGTGGTTCCCTCTTGTAATTAATAACGGGCGTATCATGCGCTCATGGCGCAGCTGTTTATTGTCTCGGAGGCACGGCATGTGATTCCTCATTGGGGTGAGCTTGCCAACTCGTTAAATATTATTTTCTGTCCCAGAGGCATAGCTTGTGGCCCCTCATTGGAATGAGCTGTGTGGGCTCCTTTCATTGATGACCCATGGACTGTGTTTTGGGGGAGAATTGGAAACATAATAAAACTCTAGTGGTATGCTCTCTCCCAAAGGTATACCCCCCCCCCCCCCCCCCACCACCACCACCCCCACAGGACAATTCACTCTGTTCAAATTAGCATTAATAGACAGTTTTTGCCAGTTCCCTAACTCTTTATCCACCATGAGTGTTTGCCCACCGTGGATAACAAGTTTTACAAATTGAAATACATTTATTATTATTTTTATTATTACCACAAACACTACGATTAATTTGGTAAGAAAAACAACTAGTAACCCAAAAGCAATACTTGGTGTAAATATCTCATGTTCTAGTCAATAGTTTATACCCCCTTTTTTCTTGGTTCCAAGTCTGCCACCACCCACCCTCTTCTCCCCCACAATATCAATACTTGGTGTAAATATCTCATGTTCTATTCAACAGTTCATACTCCCTTATTTCTTGGTTCCAAGACTACCACCCCTCCTCCTCACTATTAAGTCAATTAAGACAAATGATACATTCATTTTAATTTAACTTGTCACTTAGAAAACTACCATTAATACCAATACCTGGTGTAAATATCTCATGTTCTAGTTAATAGTTCATACACCCTTTTTTCTTGGTTCCAAGTCTACCACCACCCACCCTCTTCTTCCCCACAATATGAATACTTGGTGTAAATATATCATGTTCTAGTCAACAGTAACTGTTCATACTTCCTTATTTCTTGGTTCCAAGATTACCACCCCCCCCCCCCCTCACAATTAAGACAAATGGTATATTCATTTTAATTTAACTTGTCACTTAGAAAACTCAAATTTATATGCATAATTAGTAGCTGAGGAATATCAATCAGCTCAGTGAGAGCAAGTCCTGGAAATATATTATAACTATCATTAATACCAATACGTGGTGTAAATATCTCATGTTCTAGTTAATTGTTCATACCCCTTCTTGGTGGCTCAGTTGGTAGAGGTGCAGGCTGCAAGCCGAGAGGTCCTCGGTTTGAATCCCAGCTGCGGCAACCGCGTTGTGTCCTTGGGCAAGACACTTCATCTCCATTGCCCGCGTGGGGGCACGATGACGCCGTGTACTAAGGCGTACTGCACATCGATGGTACGCATGTCTTCAACCAATCTAACCGTGCCTGTGTCGCAGTGCGGAGTTACGATGTTGGGGAGCTGGCAGCTGCTCGTCGTTGCTCGGTGGTTCTCTCCGGGTACTCCGGCTTCCTCCACCCGTAAAACTGTCACGGTCATGATTGGCCATTGTGCATAAATATGTGACCTTAAACACCAATAAATATAAATATATACCCCTTTCTTGGTTCCAAGTCTACCACAATACACCCTCTCCTCTCCCAACTTATCAATACTTGGTGTAAATATCTCACGTTCTAGTCAATAGTTCATACCCCCTTTTTTTCTTGGTTCCAAGGATATCACCATAATTATATGCATAATTAGCAGCTGAGGAATATCAATCAGCTCAGTGAGAGCAGTCCTGGAAATATATTATAACTACCATTATTAAGAATGGTTGAAACAAATTGGTAAGAAAAACGAGCAGCACTGTACTAATACCTGATATAAATGTCTCATGTTCTAGTCAATAGTTCATACTATTGACTGGAGCATGACATATTTATATCAGGTATTGGTGTTGGGCGAGAACTGTCTGGTAATTAGTGTTACCAGGCAGTTCTCGCCTGTTCCTTAACCCTTTACCCACTGTGGCAGCAGACAACACTTATAAAAATGTTTTTGAAACGTTTTTTTTTTTGTCTCAGAAGCATAGCTTGTGACCCTTCGTTGGAATGAGCACAATGAGATCCTTCCAGCAATGGGTCGTATGCTGTGTTTTTGGGAAGGTTTATTGATAACATAATAAAAAGTGACGATATGCTCCCTCCCACAGGTATCATACATCCCACACAAAATTCAGTTTGTGCAAATCAGCATTTTTTGTGAGAGGATAATTGAAAAGATTGAAAAGATAATAAATGAAAGTGTCAATGACACTGTAGCTTAACTTGCCTGTGTGTTGTGTTTGATGAAAAGGATAATGTTCAATGTTTATGAAAGGATTATGAAATAAGACAAGAATTGTGATAATTGGGAATATGTTAATTTCTGTTCCCTGTATGCTATGTTTTTAATAAAAATAGTATGAGGTGTAGACTGTACTAAAGAACTGAGGGGTGGGTTAATGTGGCCTTCACAGTTATTGTATGTGGCCCTCATAGTTAACTTATGTCAACAAAAGTTACCAAGTTACAGTGAAATTATTCCAAAACGAGTCATCCTATCAAGTTACAATGAAATCCCTTCATAAACATGGCCTGCAGACTGTGCTTAAGGTTTTCGGGCTTCAGGCAAGTGTAGCCACCACGGTTGGCCGATTGCAACTAAAAGGGAACATCATAATCTCGACATTATACTGAGTCATTCTACCAAGTTACAATGAAATCCCTTCACAAATACGACCTGTAGTCTGTACTTTCGGGTTTTGGGCTCGGTCAGCCATCATGGTGGAATGAACGCGACCAAAAGGGGACGTCCTCATCTGGGCATTATCTGGAGTGATCCTACGAAGTTACAATGAAATCCCTTCATAAATATGACCCGTAGACTGTGCTAAAGGTTTTCGGGCTTCGGGTACCTGTAGCGGTCACAGTTGACCAATCACGACCAAAAGGAGCTGTCATCATCTAGGCATTATATGGAGTCAACCTAACAAGTTACAATGAAATCCTTCCATAAATACGACCTATAGACTATGCTAAAGGTTTTCGGGTTTTGGGCTCGGGCAGCCATAACGGCTGAATGATCGCGACCAAAAGGGGACGTTCTCATCTAGACATTATTTGGAGTCATCCTACCAAGTTACAATGAAATCCCTTCATAAATATGACCTGTACACTGTGCTAAAGGTTTTCGGGCTTCGGGCCCCTGTAGCCGTCACAGTTGGCCAATCACGTCCAAAAGGGGCTGTCATCGTCTAGGCATTATATGGAGTCAACCTAACAAGTTACAATGAAATCCTTCCATAAATACGACCTATAGACTATGCTAAAGGTTTTCGGGTTTTCGGCTCGGGCAGTCATAACGGCTGAATGATCGCGACCAAAAGGGGACGTTCTCATCTAGACATCATACGGAGTCATCCTACCAAGTTACAATGAAATCCCTCCATATTAAATATGACCTGAAGACTGTACAAAAAGTTTTTGGGTTTCGGGCTTGGGCAGCCATCACGGTTGACAGATCATGACCAAAAGGGGAAGTTCTCATCTAGGCATTATACAGAGGCATCCTACCAAATTACAATGAAATTCCTTCATAAATACGACCTGTAGACTGTGCTAATGGTTTTCGGGTTTTGGGCTCAGGCAGCCATACCGGTTGACTGATCGCGACCAAAATGGGACGTTCTGATCTAGACATGACCCCAAACCTGCATATGAAATATCGTGACGATTAGATAAGAACTACGGGGTGTAGCCTATGCTAAAGGAAAATGTCTAAATGAGAACGTCCCCTTTTGGTCGCGATCATTCAGCCTTGATGGCTGCCCGAGCCCAAAAACCTTTAGCATAGTCTGTAGGTCGTATTTATGGAAGGATTTCACTGTAACGTGTTAGGTTAACTCCATATAATGCCGAGATGATGACATCCCCTTTTGGTCGTGATTGGTCAACTGTGACGGCTACAGGTGCCCGAAAACCTTTAGCACAGTCTACAGGTTATATTTATGAAGGGATTTCATTGTAACTTCGTAGGATCACTCCAGATAATGCACAGATGAGAACGTCTCCTTTTGGTCGCGACCATTCAACCATGATGGCTGATCGAGCCCCAAACCCGAAAAACTTTAGTAAAGACTATAGGTCGTATTTGTGAAGGGATTTCATTGTAACTTGGTAGAATGACTCAGTGTAATGTCGAGATGAGGACGTCTCATTTTAGTTGCAATCGGTTGCAATCGGTCAACCGTGATGGCTACACAGGCCTGAAGCCCGAAAACCTTTAGCACAGTCTACAGGCCATATTTATGAAGGGATTTCAATGTAACTTGATAGGATGACTCGTTTTGGAATAATTTCGCTGTAACTTGGTAACTTTCGTTGACATACGTTAACTGTGAGGGCCACATACATTAACTGTGAGGGCCACATTAACCCACCCTAGAAAACTCAAATTTATATGCATAATTAGTAGCTGAGGAATATCAATCAGCTCACTGAGAGCAGTCCTGGAAATATATTATAACTACCATTAATACCAATACGTGGTGTAAATATCTCATGTTCTAGTTAATTGTTCATACCCATTTTTTCTTGGTTCCAAGTCTACCACAATACACCCTCTCCTCCCCCACCATATCAATACGTGGTGTAAGTATCTCATGTTCTAGTCAATAGTTCATGCCCCTTTTTTTGGTTCCAAGGATATCACCATAATTATATGCATAATTAGCAGCTGAGGAATATCAATCAGCTCAGTGAGAGCAGTCCTGGAAATATATTATAACTACCATTAATAAGAATGGTTGAAAATATCTCATGTTCTAGTCAATAGTTCACACACCCATTTTTTCTTGGTTCAAGACTACCACCACCCACTTTGTCCTCCCCCACAATATCAATACTTGGCGTAAATATCTCATGTTCCAGTCAACAGGTCATACCCTCAACCCCTTTATTTCTTGGTTCCAAGACTACCCACCCTCCCCCACAATTAAGACAAATGGTACATTCATTTTAATTTAATTTGTCACTTAAAAAAATCAAATTTATATGCATAATTAGTAGTTGAGGTATATCAATCAGCTCAGTGAGAGCAGTACTGGAAATATATAATAAAGGAATCATCAATGTCCAGCAGCCTGGAGGTAGCACAGTGAACAAGAAATATTTTTATTATTACCACTGCCAGAAATCTGGTAAGAAAAGCAAGTAGTAATCCAATACTTGGTATAAATTACTCATGTCCTAGTCAATAGTCCATACCCATCATTTCGGGAGCCCCCCCCCCCCCCCCCCCCCCACCTCTCCAACACACACACACACACACACACACACACACAAAATACAATACAATTAAGAAAAGTGGTAAGTTTGCTCCCTCCCACGTGACAATCCATTTAGTGCAAATTAGCATTACCAGGTAGTTCCTTAACCCTTTGCCAACTGTGGCAGCAGACAATACTTATAAAAATGTTTTTGAAAAGTTTCTTTTCTGTCTCTGAAGCATAGCTTGTGACCCCTCGTTGGAATGAGCATAATGAGATCCTTCCGGCAATGGGTAATATGCTGTGTTTTGGGAAAGGTTTATTGATAACATAATAAAATGTGATGGTATGCTCCCTCCCGCAGGTATCATTCATCCCACACAAAATTCAATTTGTGCAAATCAGCATTTTTTTGAGAGGATAATTGAAAACATAATAAAAATTGATGGCATGCTCCCTCCCATAGGTATCGTGCCTCCCACACAAAATTCAGTTTGTGCAAATCAGCATTTATCATGCAGTTTTTGGCAATTCTTTAATCCAATGCCCTCCGCGAGTTATAGATGACACTGTTCAAATGTTTTTGAAAAACTAAAAATGTTCATTTGGCATGTGACTCCTCATTGGGGTGAGCTTTCCAACTCGTTAAATATTATTTTCTTCCCCCAAAGGCATAGCTTGTGTCACCTCATTGGAATGAGCTCTATCAGCTCCTTCTGTTGAGGAGCCATAGACTGTGTTTTGGGGGAGAATTGGAAACATAATAAAACTCTTGTGGAATGCCCCCCCCCCCCCCCCCCCACACACACACACACACATACACACAAACACATACATGACAGTTTACTCTGTCAAAATCAGCATTACTAGACAGTTTTTGCCAATTCCCTAACTCTTTATCCACCATAAGTGTTTGCCCACCGTGGCTAACAAGTTTTATAAATTGAAATACATGTGGTAGGTATGCCCCTTCCCACATGACAATCCATTTTGTGCAAATCAGGCAGTTTTTGCCAATTTCTTAACCCTTTGCCCACAGCGGTAACAGACGACACTTGCATAAATGCTCTTGATTAACTAGAAATTTCTATACTTGTCACAGAAACACAGCTTGTTGCCCCTCATTGGAGTGAGCTCCACGAGATCCTTCCGGCGGGGGGGGGGGGAGGTTGTAGGCTGTGTTTGTGAGAGGAGAATTGAAAACATAATAAAAGTAGATAGTATGGTCTCTCCCGCGGGCATAATCACTCCCACGTCACAATCCACTTTGTGCAATTCAGCATTACCAGGTATTTTTTGCCCACTCCTTAATCCTTTACCCACCGCGGGTATCAGACAATACTTGTAAAAATGCTCTTGGTGATTAAAAATGTCAGCCTTATCTCTGAGGCATAGCTTGTGGTCCCTCATTGGAATGAGCTCCTTCTGATGGGGTGGGGGGGGTCGAAGACTGTTCTTCCGAGAGGAGAATTGAAAATATAATAAAATCGGATGGTATGATTGCAAATCAGCATTACCATGTAGTTTTTGCCAACTCCTTAACCCTTTACCCAACGTAACGGCCAAAACCGGCCAGCGCTATTCTCAAAAATCGCCAATTAATTTTCAAAATATTTTCATTTTTTGTCTTAAAAACATAGGTTATGACCCCTCGTTGGAACGAGCTCGCCGAGCTCGTTCCAACGAGGGGTCATAACCTATGTTTTTGAGACAAAAAATGAAAAAATTTAGTTATTCAAGAATTTTTTTTGTAAGAGTCGTCTGCTTTTCATGTTAGGTAAAGGGTTAACCCTTTGCCCACCGCGAGTAGCAGACAACATTTGTAAAAATGCTCTTGGATTAAAAACTGTCAGCTTTGTCCCTGAGGCATAGCTTATGGCACCTCATTGGAATGAGCTCAATAAATCCCTTCTGATGAGGGGTCGTAGGCTGTGCTTCCGAGAGGAAAATTGAAAACATAATAAAATTTGATTGGTGTGATTGGTATGCTCCCTCCAACATGACAATCCACTTTGTGTTAATTAGCATTACCTGGCAGTATTTGCTGTTTTGTGTGGCTTGATCATTCACATTGCAGTAATTGTTAATGTATAAAATGTGTGCTTGCCCATCTTGGGTAACAAGATCTTCAAATTTAACTAAATGTGGTATGTACAAGTATACTCCCTCCCACATGACAATCCACTTTGTGCAAATCAGCATTATCAGGCAGTTCCCGCCAAATCCCTAACACTTTAGCAGTAGCAGACGACATTTGTAAAAATGTTTTAAATCATTAAAAACATTATTTTTGTAGCGGACGACACTTGTACAAATGTTTTTGAATTACTAAAAACTGTTTATTTTTGTCTCGGGAACATTGCTTGTGACTCCTCACTGGAATGAGCTCAAGGAGTTCGTTGCAGTGAGGGATTGTAGGCTGTGTTTCTGAGACAAGAAGTGAGAATAATAAAAGTGGATAGTATGTTCCCCCCAAAATTGACAAATCCATTTTGTGCAAATCACGCACCGCGGGTAGTAACGGGCATTTTGTGCAAATCGGCATTACGAGGCAATTTCGCAAAATCCCTAACACTTTGCCCACCATAGGTAGCAAACGACACTTCAATCACTGAAAACTGATTATTTTTGTCTTGGGAATATGGCTTGTGATCTCTCATTGGATTGAGCTGAAAGAGCTTTCTGTGGTGGGGGGTTGCAGACAATGTTTCTGAGTCGAGACTTGAGAAAATAATCAAATTGATGGTATGCCCCCTCCCAGTTTGACAATCCAGTTTGACAATTCATTGGTCGGTGTTTCGGGGACGGGAACTAAGAACATAATAAAATTTGAACGGCGATGTTTGTGTACAAACCCTCCCATATAACATGTATTCTCCCCCATACGACAATTCGATAACCCTTGTGTTCAGAGAAAAAAAAACATATTTTGAAAGGAAAATGTCCCCATCCAATTAGTCCAAAATTCTTCATGTTTTGTAAATATATTTTGCAAAGGATTGGCAGAGGGGTTGCCTCGAGTATTCTGAAAGTTTGCCTTTCTTTCTGTCGTCAGTGCAACGAATACTTATTTCATTGCTCATTAATTAGTCATGTAATTCCTTCAAAATTCACAAACCAACAGTATGGCTAATACAATCACCCTTGATGAGATCGAGAACAGTAGTCATTATGACTTTGTGTCAACTTTTAATGACACAATAACCAATAACACAAATGATACATCCCCCCCCCCCCCACCCCGCCCTTTTCGTTGACTGGTCTTAATTGTAAATATTATAATCCTGAACAAATCCAAGACTTGCCCACAGTTAACAACAAAACCTTTTCTGTCTTCAATATGAATTGCCGCAGTCTTAACGCCAATTGGGACCACCTTCGTGATTTAATCTGTGATATCCAACCGAATAAGAATTTATTTGATATCATTGGCCCAACTGAAATTTTTAATATTCGACAAAACATTTCATATGAGCTTGAAGGTTATCATCCCTTTATTAGTCGTACGCGACCTCCAGAAGATGACGGTAGGGGTGGGGTATTTATAAAGGATAACATATCTTACAAAGTACGTGAAGACTTGTCAATATTTATACCCCATATGTTTGAATCTGTTTTCGTAGAAATAACAACGAAACATAAATGCGCTGGAATCATTTATTGACCTAACACTGCCCATAAAGCCGATCTTGATATGTTTTTAAATACATTATACGAATTAGTGGATAAAATAAACTCTGAAAAGAAAACAGTCTACCTTATGGGTGACTTCAACATCGATTTACTTGGTTTTAATCGTCACACTAAAACAAACTCCTTTGTTGATTCCACGTTTTGCGAAGGCCTTATGAATGTTATCACAAGACCTACAGGAATTACTAACCAATCAGCGACCCTAATTGACCATATAGTTCGTAATAGTAGCAGTAACTATACTTGCGGAATCATAATTACAGATGTGAGCGATCACTTTGCCACATTTTACATTGAAGAGCTCCATAAAGAAAAAAAAACAATATAATGACAGCCGTGTACTTAAATGATCCTTCAAACAGTAGAACGTTGATAAATTTATGGCCCTATTAAATACTTGTGATTTTTCGGACACGTTCACTTCACCATGCCCATCAGAAGCTTATGACTGCTTTCTAGATAACTTTAATAAAGCATTTGAAACTGCATTTCCTCTAAAAACGAATGTCTATTCCGAAGAAGTTCATTAAGCGTAAACCTTGGATGACATCTGGACTGCTCCAATCATCATTATTAAAGAAAAAATTACTTGTGAAAAAAATGAAGTCCCCCACAATCGAAAATGTCGAACAGTACAAAAATTACTGTATAATTTTTAATAGACTCAAACGTGTTTGTAAGGCTGACTATTATAATACAGCTCTAACAGCCAACAAAAACAACCTTAAAAAATGTTGGGAAATATTGCGACAAGCAATCTGCAAATCAAATCGTACTGAAGTGTTATCACCAAGTTTTCTTGACGGAGGAGTGGAATATACGAACCACAAAGACATTGCCAACAAATTTAATTGTTTTTCTGTGAATGTAGGCAAAAAGGTTAATAGTGAATTGTCAACAACTTGTCACCATTTTTCGGAATTTCTCAATAATAGTTCTACTAATTCATTTTTTGTTACTCCAACATGTCCCGAGGAGGTAATTAGTTGTATACGTAATCTACGCCCCAAGCATAGGAAAGATAATAATGGGTTATCTACCAAGCTATTAAAAGATGTATCAACAGAAATTGTCCAACCAATAACACATATCATAAATTTATCGTTTTCTACTGGAATTGTCCCTTCAAAACTGAAAATTGCCTAAGTTAACCCAATTTACAAATCTGGAGACAAACAAGTGTTTAACAACTATCGACCAATCAGTATTTTATCAGATTTTTCAAAAATTTTGGAAAAAAATTATGCACGGTCGACTTACAAGTTACCTTGATTGTCACGGCTTTTTATACCCGTACCAATTTGGATTTAGAAAGAATCACTCCACAATACACCCGATTCTACATCCTATGCATAATGTCGCTCTTGAGAATGACAAGCCGTCAAAAGATTGCACAATATCCCTCTTTCTGGACTTCTCAAAAGCCTTCGATACAATTGACCATAATACTTTGATAAAAAATACTGGGACATTACGGTATTAGGGGTGTGGCGAAATCTTGGTTTCAAGACTATCTCAGTGATCGTAAACAGTATGTTCAATTTCTTAATACAGTTTCCGACCTTGAACATGTTTCTACTGGGGTACCTCAAGGCTCTATTTTGGGTCCCCTTCTTTTCCTAATATATATAAATGATATATGTAATTCAACACTTCTGAAAATCTTGACATATGCGGATGACACAACAGCCCATACATCTGGAAGTAACCTAAACAGCTTAATAAATAATGTAAATTCGGAGCTTGTAAACATTAGCGAATGGTGTATAGCCAACACAAACTTACTCTGGATGCCAATAAAACAAATTTTATCCTGCTTCATCCGAAAGGTGATTCATACAATACTGGAAATAAATCTATACTACTCCATCAAACTTCAGTTAAGGCCATTGGAAATGATCATGAAAACACAAGTGTTAAATTTTTAGGCATTCATATAGACGAAAACCTCAATTTAAAAACTCACATCTCAGCTGTATGTGCAAAAATGGCACATACCATTTATTCAATCAACAGAGCAAAAAAATACCTCCCGCTAAAAGCCTTAAACACCCTTTATTTTTCACTTGTGCACAGTCATCTACTCTATGGTATCCAGTTCTGGGGACATGCTCCCACAAGCAATTTAATCTTCAAATTACAAAAAAGGCCCTTTGCATTATAATTAGTAATAAAAAAACCAATTCCCATACGGACCCCTTATTCAGGCAGCACCGTATTTTAAAATTTAGAGATCTTTATTATCTCCATGTTCTCTTATTTATGCATGACTGGTCAAACAACAAATTACCTGAAAGTTTTAACAACTGTTTTGATGTATATCAAAATCCCGCTGGTATGAACACCAGACAGTGTGGACAAATCCAGACCCGAACACCAAGAACAAAATTTTCAGCTGAACTCCCCTTACACACTTTTCCCCGTTCCTGGAACAACCTAGAACATGCTAACCAACAATATGACCGTAAACTGTTTAAAACACAATGTTAGACAGGTATTTTAATCAGTACTCATCTCATATAGAATGTGATAATCCACAATGTCCAGACTGTACAGAATAGTATAAAACAGCTTTTTAAATATCAACCTGATCTACAAAATGTTCTCGATCTCATCCTGCAACCATTTGACTAAGCAAGTTAAGTTGCCTGTGTGGTCCTTCTCACTACTGTTGACCGCATTCCTAACAAAACAAAAGCCAATTGACAAACATAAGACCCCCGTGAGAACCCCGGGAAGTGAGGCAGTGCTTGTTTACTGTGGTATACAAGCTCTGTTGTACTGGTAAAATAGGACCCAGTCACCTAGGGCTTGGGGTGGAAGTCCGTTGAAGTGGACAACACGTGAATAAACTATTGACTAACCTTGCCTGCATCTTCATGTTGTGGTCACTATTAGTCATTGTGTGCTAATTAAACACAAATAAATAAATAAATAACTAAATAAACAAACACAAGAGTGAAAAATAAAAATCTTTAAAACATTCAGAGAGATCAGATTATGTGACCGCCATTGGAGCGAGTCCAGCCCCCTCCAATGGGAGGCCGCATTGTCTAGTTTCGCTGAAAAAGAAAGTAATTAACAAGCATGGGTTAAATTTGACACCGTTCATGTTAATAAAAATCCCTTTTATACCCACTTCGAGTTGCTGTTTCCACTGATGTGATTCTTGTTGCTGTTGTTTGTAACACTACTTTTAAAGGGGCAGAGGGCTCAGGATGGACTTAGTATTTTTATTCTTTTCGCCCGAGGTCGAGGCTTATTGCACCTTCGATACAATGGCGACGTATAAGACAGAGAAGGACCAACACAGGCAGGTTCAACTCAATAAAATAATATTTCAACAGGCTACAATCAGCGGGTATACGTTGATTATTACAATTTCATGACTAAAAACTACTATCTGGGGCCACTCTTGAAGGATGGTACTCTGCAGGACATTTCGAATAGCACTTCGCGTAAATAACAGTTCCCCACTCTGCCAAGTATAATAGTATCACTTAAGGGAATGACAGGAAGACAGCCAGATAGGCTATGACATTCCCGAGCAGCATGTTTTTATTGATCTATTGTTTTTTTATGATTGTATTTGTATTTGTTAAATATGCTGCCAAATAAATATCTAGCTATCTATGGCAAACATCCCTTCATCACCGAACATCCAATGGCTTCAAAAACTTGTCGTAGCTGAATCCTGGAGCGAGGTAATTTCAGATGTCAACAAACTTAAAATATTCTGTTGAGGCGCACATGTAGTTGTTGGATTTCTTGACGGAGACTTGAGTGGGTTCTGTCTCTTCAGGTACTACATCAGTTCAAGCTTCACTATATTCATATCGTATATTCGTATATTGAATCCGATGACGGGCATCTCCTGCAGATAGTCTTGGAATTTCTTCTCCAACTTCTGTGGTGGGTGCATTTTGGACGGATCTTCTCCCGTAGCTCTGGCTTCCGCTTCCAGCGTTTCTTTGATTTTCTGTCCAAGTTCAGCTAAGGTCGATGAATGGTAGCTCTGCATCAGGAGGTAGCGATGAGAAGAAATATCTGTAAGGTAAATCATCATTACTTCGACAAGTTCTTGGGCGTTTCCGTTGGTAATGAAGTATTTTGGTTCTTGGTATTCTGGAACATTACTATGTACGCCCACAAGCAATGGTCAGTGCTCTGCTTCCCATGTCAGTTTATTACTCCCGACAGGCATGCTGGACTTGTCAAAGTAACTTTCAAAGTGGAATGTCGGTCGATATGGGTAGAAATTCTTCTCTTCGGGCACTTCTATACCTTCATCTTCCAACGGCTCAAACGCGGACTGGGATGCATGGTACACACCGCCAACACACTGGTAGGAAACTTCATCTGTAAATATCTTCTCGTGTCAGTTTAATTTCTTCACTATATGCCATAATTCGCCACACTTGCGGCATTCGTATGATTTGCAGTACTTGTCTGTATCGATGATGTAGCTGGAATGGCTCTTGTCTCGGCATATCTTCTATGAGGTTATGAGATATCTGGACTAGTCTGACAAAACCATTCCATCATCACTTTTTATATGCTCGCATTCTTGAATATTTACTTCAAAATAAGTCGGGTAATTCAGCTAAAGTTATCCACGGAATTCTTTGTTGGGCTTCTTCGTATACTTGTTGTACATCGCATCTGTGGTATTATTCAAACTGTGAGCTGTCGAACCACTCCATAAAGCTAAGAACCGGAAAATGCACAGGTTGCCATCACAATAAAACTGGCGGACTTAATCTTTTTTGGGGGATGTGGTCAGGAAGATCTTCTGCCGTTCCAATCAGGTGATCTTTCAGCTTGTTCACATAGAAGGTAACGTTAGTAACTCTCTCAACTTGCCAATTGGTGTTTGGTCGTTTCATCTTGGCCCATTCCAGGATATCTTCATTCATGACATCGTCTAGGAATCCTTCTTGGTAGCATACGAGTTGTGGAACCAGAGGCGGACTGGCCAGATCCCACCAAAATTGACGCAGCCCAACATCTGTCGGTGCATGAAATTTCGTGAAATGACCAAAAGGAGAAATGAATCTGACTGCATAGATTGCAGTTATATCTAAATGCTCTCTCTGTAGAGTGCCATTGGTAGTCCACATACAGGACATTTCGATATATCGGCAGTCTGGTCTGTAATTGATAAGTTGGATGAAAGGAAACGTGGTTCTTTTAGTTTGCAAAATCAAATTTTTCTCCCATTACGCCGAACTATAGTCGGCACGATGGGTACCCCACCCCCAATCCCGAATGAACGACGAAGATGATACAAAAATTCAATCGAAATGTCCTCTTTGTGGACTGCCATTGATCGCTCAGATGCACGGACGCAGCGTTCTTTCAGTTTGAAAAATCTCAATTTTCCCGGACCCTACCCCCACCCCCGGTGCATTTCCCGGAAACTTTTCCTGCCCCAGTCCGCCCCTGCGTGGAACATCAAGTACCCGGGTGTTGTTTTGTGATGGATAGCAATACTTCAGTTCATCAGTTTCATTGTGCCTCAGGACAAAGCCAAACCTGAGATTAACCTTACATCTAGGCTGTTGTGGCAGAAATACGGTGGTCATCAGTTCATCATTCACCATCTTTAGGTTCACATCGTTAAATCGGTGTTTATACTGGCTCTGGGTTCTTCTATTCATCATATGACGAGTTCTGATAGAACTTCAGTTGCCTTGGTATATGATCATCACCTCATCGGTCTCTTCTTCTGACATCATATTCCGATCAAAATCGATCGGATCAACATCATAACGGGTGGTCGTCGTGGTCCGTGGTTGTTTTAAGTGATCCTCTCTTCGATTTATCGGTCTTCCGTTTAGCAGGTACAGGAATAGTAACGTGCAAGGAGTTCACTGCCGAATCTCGACCAAAAATAAATTAAGGGTGAATTTCCCTGTCTCTGAGCGGCCAACAAAACTGAATTGGTGAGTTTCCCCAGATTACTTGCTGAGGATAGAACGACAGTGTGAAATGACTAATCCCCAAATCATGAAACACACATGTAAACATAAAAATTCAAAATGACTATATATGTACACGAAAAATAAGAGACACAAAAAATAATTATGTGTAATTAGGAACTTGGGTAGTAACTACACATGAGAGTACACGTTGGTATTCGTAAAGCCGCTTAACAGCATGCAAGCAAACCATCTACTGTCTGGGCGGTGAAGGTTCTGCTACATTGATACCGCTCAGTGATGGGGCAGCAGACGATGCTGACCACTTGGTAAACTCGCAGAAAGACCCACACCAGTCGCTACGCAAGTGACTCTTTTCATGAGTACGACAGTGCGTAAAACTTCCCTTACCGAGACCCGGCTTCCAACCGGATTTAAAAAAAAAAACTTTGGGGTTGTCACGACTATGATTGCAGACGCCACTACGCCCTCGCCGCTATCAGCGTTATGGTCGTGACTACTTAATCACGACCATGTGCGACCCATTCGACACTTCGCTTGCTGATCACTTGACAATAATTCAGCTGAGATGATCGGAGTCTGGCTTAGCTGTGACTACTGTGGTTTTTGCCTTATAACAATATACGTATATAACCTCAGTCGGTCAACTTCTTCAGTAGGCCCTATTCCGTATGAGCTTCAAGCAACAAGGCTTACCAATTCACGAATATGAGGTGACTTCTCTGCTTTCTTTTCTTGTTCCATCAATATTGAAAGAACAAAAACATTTTTTTCTCGGCAAATTCGAAGCGCGTCTATGCCGTAGGTTGGTCACGTGCGAACCAATCCTGAGCAAGCGAATCAGCTGTGTTTATTGATTGGTTATTGAGTTCGCGCTTCTTTCGCCCTTCGTACCTGAATGGTCGATGGGTTTACTACGATCCACGTTCTAACATTCTGCAACATTTCACCGACTTTTATGTTTATCCCAACATAAACTCGTTTAACCTAAGATTTTTCGCTACAGACGACACTCTGGTGCCGGTTAAAATGGAGTAGATAGTCAAACACCCGACCGCATTCCACACAGGTAGAGGTTTCCAGGCATTTCTTTAGATGTTGGTCCAGCTTTTGCTTCGAAGCATAAGTCTTGTTACAATTGGTGCAGTCGTAGGTCTTCTTCTTCTCTCCATCGGTCCATGTGTATTTCTGCGATGGCGATCCTGGTTCGTTCTTGTGGAAAAGGTCTTCCCACACCTTTCACAGGCATAAACTTTAGTCCCGGTACTGGACGCGGCAGTAGCTGCAGCAACAGGTTCCAACTTCATAAAATACTTGCAAAGGCAAAATTGCGAAAGAAAGCTCTCTAGCAAAGTGTTCCGTTCGAAGGTTCGAACAGGATGACGTGGCATTATGCCTCTCCGAAATTTATATGTACGTCATGGACGTTTTTGAAAAGGTAACGACGTCACAACGTTTTTTCATCGAGCTTTTTTTCTCGGTGGGGGGTTGTGTGTGTTTGTTTTCCATGGTATTACGGGTTAAAGTAGGAAAGTTAGAAAATCAACATAAAAGTCTATGGAAAAGAAATACAATGTACGTTTCTATTGTAAACTTACAGATGGAAAAAAATTTGATTGGTCCATATTTCAGTTATTTCATTGGTTAGTTCAGAAACATCTTGATCCTATTAAATTTATTAGGTGTGTTATTTAAAATCATGTAGTTGGAGGGGGGGGGGGGGGGTCATTTAAAGAAGTTACTAAATATAGGAATTTATATTTATACCCTTAAATATTAGTTAGTGGTCAGTTCATGCAGTTACTGAAAATAGAGAGGCCCTAAAAATTAGTAAGGGACCGTTAAGGGTGTTACTAAAAACTCATAAAATATAGTACTGCCCTAAAAATTAGGGTGTCATTTGAGGCAGTCACTAAAAATAGAGAGGCCCTAAGATAAGTTAGGGGGTCAGTTAAGGATGTTACTAACAATAGATTACTGGGCGTAGGAATGTGTAAAAATATTGCTCCACTCTAAAAATTAATCTGGGTCTCAGTTAAGGCAGTTACTAAAAATAGGAATTTATAAAATTATAGTCCGCCCTAAAAATTAGGGATCAGGTAAGGATGTTACTAAAAATAGATCACTGGGCGTAGAAACGAACGTGTAAAAATATAGTTCCGCTCTAAAAATTAGTTACGGTGTCAGTGAAGGCAGTTACTAAATCTAGGAATTTACAAACAATGTAGTATCGCCCAAAGAATTAGTTAGTCGGTCAGTTAAAGATGTTACTAAAAAGAGATCGTATAGGAACTCATAAACATATAGTTCGATGCATGTAGGGGGAATAGGCAGAAAAATGGGAAATCCGAACTTGTAAAAGTACTCTTGTACAATAGAATGCGCCTTATAGCACTACATGCTCCTTTTATAAGCCCTAGATAATGCCTTCTCCATAAAACTGTTCCAACTGGTAGGCTATTCTACTCTACTGGATATACACTAAACAAACGAATAGGGCTGGATAGACAGAAAACTTAATGTAGATAGAGAAGAGCAGAGGATTTCAAAGGAAACTGAATAACAGGTAGAAACCGAGGATTTGGGGAAAATCCGAGCAAATAAACAGTTGTCGGGTTTATTTGGGCAACTCTAACCAAGGATTTGGGGGACAGTCAGGGCCAGAAAACTACTCCCATATAAACGAACGCGCGTGTTGATGGAAAAAGGGGGATTCTGGGGGAATCCGCACCAAATGAAGTGATTTGGGGTGCTTTGGGGGAAACTGTTGAGTCTATTTGGGTAATTAGCTTTACTCCCGTTGAATCGAACACATCCTCCGAACATACTCCCGTCCTATTTGAGGGTTTGGGGTCACATAGCAAACACGTGCCACCATACAAACCAAGATGGCGGCCTCCAGTATGCAAAATGGACAACAGAAGCACGTGTCACTTCAACAACACGCGCTGCGTGACAACATGTGCGCTCACGCGGGCTACCGAGGCAACCAAATTTAACGTAACTGGGTCACGTGACTATGATGTCACACGAGATCATCCACGAAATCATTCAGAATTGAACTGTCTGGGTACATCACATACCAGGAGAACCCCTTTTTGAAAACCGTCTGTGGATGTGGAATCCTTTTTTACCGAGATGAGGATAGCCTACTAGTGGGAATGGAACGGTCACGTGCCGTGGCACCCCAATTCCAGCACCTCTAACTAAAAACGACTGTCCTTCGACTTACCGACATGAGGAAAAGAGGGATGGTAGATTATACCTTATTCAGGGATTTTCCCATGACCCTCTTATTCTCATCTCGGTAAAAAGGATTCCATATCCACAGACGTTTTTCAAAAAGGGATTCTCCTAGTACGATTCCACGGGACGTGGGCGTTCCAAGGAATAGAACGACCATGTCTCATGGCACCCCATTTCCAACACTCCTAACTCAAAGAAGACTGGCCTTCGGCACCTTACTTTATCGAGATGAGGATAAGAGGAATGGTAGATTATAGCTTATTGAGGGGTTTCCTCGTTGCCCTCTTATCCTCATCTCGGTAAAAAGTGATTCCATATCCACAGAGGTTTTTCAAAAAGGGATTCTCCTAGAAGGACTCTGTAAGAAGGTTTCCGTAAGTAAGATTCCAAGGTCATATGCGGCTCCTAGCTCCTAGTAATCCTACCGTTGTCTTCTAGACCACCCCATGGCCTTCAGAGATCTAGACCATTACTTCTGACATACCCTATCCTATCACCTATCCTATGGCCAACTTCTACAGCAGTCACCTAGTACTATAGTCTCCCTCTCTCTTACAGCCTTGTACTATTACTACTGACTGATTCGCGGCTTTACTACAGGCTTGCTGACTATCTCAGATCTATTATTTTATTATTTATTTGTGTTTAAGGTCACACACTTATGCGCAATGGCTAATCGTGACCCTGACAGTTTTACGGGTGGAGGAAGTCGGAGTACCCGGAGAGAACCACCGAGCAGCGACGAGCAACTGTCAGCTTCTTAACATTCTAACTCTGTCCAAGCTCAGCTCAAGCAGGGTTACAGCGGTTGAAGACATGTGCACCATCGACGTGCAGTTCGCCTTAGTACACGGTGTCATCGCGCCCCCATTTAGGCAACTGGGATAAAGTGCCTTGCCCGAGGACACAACGCGGGTTGTCTCAGACGGGGATCGAACTCGGGACTTCTAGCATAGAAGTCCAACAGTCTACCACTGAGCCACCGCCCCCCCCCCCCCCATCTCATATGTTGAATGTCCAAAACACCATCCATATTCTACTGTGATACAAGAAACCAAGCATAACACCATATGACCTAGCATTCCGACCTACCCATGGGATAGTACAAATTATTAGGTGGTTTGTAGTGCTAAGGGATAACAGTAGAACATCGGGGGTAAATATCGCGTACTGTTTTCTACCGTAACCTAAAACATACCCTCACCTCACCGCAAGACTGGTAGAACTAGATCGAGTTATTTGTGTACAAAGCACACAATGGTGTATCCTCGCATTTCTGCTCAAACACATTAGCATAGTTTAAAAGTTTCGAATTAAATACTCTAAGAGCCTTGCGATGAAAACTGATTTTCTAACGATAAAAGTGGTTCCACTGGAACCATCTGGAGCCAAATCAAAATTCCGAAACCTTCACGCACATCTAGAGATGCTACCTGAACACATTAGCATAGTTTAAACGATTCGAATTAAATACCCTAGGAGCCTTTTGATGAAAACTGATTTTCTAACGATAAAAGTGGCTCCACTGGAACCACCTGAGGCCAAGTCTAAATTCCGAAACCTTTCTGCGCACCTAGCGATGTTACCTGAACACATTAGCATAGTTTAAATGTTTCGAATTAAATACCCTAGGAGCCTTTCGAAGAAAACTGATGTTCTAACGATAAAAGTGGTTCCACCGGAACCACCTGGAGGTAAATCAAAATTCCGAAACCTTCATGCACATCTAGAGATGTTACCTGAACACATTAGCATAGTTTAAACGTTTCGAATTAAATACCCAAGGATCCTTTCGATGAAAACTGATTTTCTAACAATAAAGGTGGTTCCACTGGAACCACCTGGAGCCAAATCAAAATTCCGAAACCGTTATGCACATCTAGAGATGTTACCTAAACACCTTAGCATAGTTTTAACGTTTCGAATTAAATACCCTACGAGCCTTTCGATGAAAACTGATTTTCTAATGCTAAAAGTGCTGCCACTGGAACCACCTGGGGCCAAATAAAAATTTCGATACCTTCATGCACATCTAGAGGTGTTACTTGAACACATTAGCATAGTTTAAACGTTTCGAATTAAATACCCTAGGAGCCTTTTGATGAAAACTGATTTTCTAACGATAAAAGTGGTTCCACTGGAACCACCTGGGGCCAAATCAAAATTCCGAAACCTTCATGTACATCTAGAGATGCTACCTGAACACATTAGCATAGTTTAAACATTTCGAATTAAATACCCTAGGAGCCTTTCGACGAAAACTGATTTTCCAATGATAAAAGTGGTTCCACCGGAACCACTTGAGGCCAAATCAAAATTTCGAAACCTTTATGCACATCAAGAGATGTTACCTGAACACCTTAGCATAGTTTTAACGTTTCGAATTAAATACCCTAGGAGTCTTTCGCTGAAAACTGATCTTCTAATGATAAAAGTGGTTCCACTGGAACCACCTGAGGCCAAATCAAAATTCCGAAACCTTCATGCACATCTAGAGATGTTACCTAAACACATTAGCATAGTTTAAACGTTTCGAATTAAATACCCAAGGAGCCTTTCGAATAAAGCTGATTTTCCAACAATAAAAGTGGTTCTACTGGAACCACCTGGGGCCAAATCAAAATTCCGAAACCTTCATGCACATCTAGAGATGCTCCCTGAACACATTAGCATAGTTTAAATATTTCGAATAACCTAGGAGCCTTTCGATGAAAACTGATTTTCTAACAATAAAAGTGCTTCCACTGAAACCACCTGGGGCCAAATCAATTTCCGAAACCTTCATGCACATCTAGAGATGCTACCTGGACACATTAGCATAGTTTAAACATTTCGAATAACCTAGCAGCCTTTCGATGAAAACTGATTTTCTAACGATAAAAATGGTTCCACTGGAACCACCTGGAGCCAAATCAAAATTCCAAAACCTTCATGCACATCTAGAGATGTTACCTGAGCACATTAGCATAGTTTGAACGTTTCGAATTAAGTACCCTAGGAGCCTTTCGATGAAAACTTATTTTCTAACGATAAAAGTGGTTCCACTGGAACCATCTGGGGCCAAATCAAAATTCCGAAACCTTTATGCACATCTACAGATGTTACCTGAACACCTTAGCATAGTCTAAAAGTTTCGAATTGAATATCCTAGGAGCCTTTCAGGGTGTGACGGACGACGTACGTACGTACGGACGGACGGACGGACGGACGGAGATCACGACTATATCCCCACATTTTTAAAAATGCGGGGATAATAACAGGATACATACAGTACACCCTATATTACGGCACCATACAACCATGTATACCCCACAACACTGCACGACCTGGTATTACACACCACCTATACCATCGGCGGGTCGGCACAACGCCTTATATTGATAGTGCCACTAAGGGCTTACAGTAGACTAACAGGGGTACTGGCCGTACATCCTATACTACTGTACCAGACAACCAAGATCAGCACTGCATGGCCTAGAATTACGTTCTACCTTTTCCAATTGTAGAATGGTATAACGCCTTAGGCGGGTTGATAGTACTAAAGGCTAACATTGAACCACCAGGTTTAGAGACCTACACCCTATACTACCTTTCTAAATAAACAAGTATAACACTGCCTGGCCTAGCATTACGTGCCACCTATACCAGGTATAGAACAATATAAAGTACTAGGTGAATTAGTAGTACTAAGGGTCAACACTAGGCCAACTGTGTATGTACCGCCCATACTATACTACCACACTAGACAACCCTACATTGCCCCCACCCAGCCCATAATACTATCCGGCCTTGCATTACGTACTACCTATGCCAACTGCAGGCCTGTATTACGCCATAAATGAATTGGTAGGGCCAATGTCTAACAGGGGTAAAGACCGTACACGCCATACTACCGAACTAGACAACCATGCATTACCCACCCCACAATACCGTTTGACTTAGTATTACGTATTACCTATCCCAGTCATGGGATAATACAAATCATTTGATAGGTTAATAGTATCAAGGGAAAAGATTGAACATACAGGGGTATATACCCCCATACAAAACTACAAAACTAGACAACGATACATTATCCCCCCCCACCCCCACCTCACAATACCACTTGGTATACCATGCCATACTATCTATATCAGTCATGGAATAATATGAAGCATTAGGTGGATTATTGGTTCTAAGGGATAACAAGGTACCTGTGGGGTATAAAACACCCATACTATACTACCCTGACCTGAACAACGCAATGTCGGACTGTACAGTGGACAACAACAGCAATCAACGTTTATATGACGTCGCGTGCGCATCGTGTCGTCACGATGTCAATAGCATCATCAACGTTTCGCGGGGAAAACTTTCAAGAAACCTCACCCTATTTCCATCGATAGTCCATCGCATACCCACACTATATGCTCAAAGCCATGTACAGACATAACAATACATGTCACACCCATGCATACATATATATATGAAAGACACTTAGAACAGAGTAATCTCCCGGACATGACGGCAAATTGACGAAATTATAAAAAGTATTTGATGAAGTGTATATATATAGGAACGCAACTACGTACTGTTGCCACCTCCACCGGCGTCGGAGGTCCGTACCAAAATCCTTCCCACGACTTTCAGCTTTTCAATACACACAAAAAAATCCCCAGGGACCCCCCCCCCCCCCCCCGTACGATTTTCCGTTAGGCCTGCGGTATTTCGAGCACTTTAGTAAAATGTTCACAATGAAATGAATGATCTGGGGAACATACATAAGTTTGATGGATTTCTCAAAGATACAACATTTGTGATAATATATAGCGCTTAGCAAAACCATTGATAATATCCCACTCATTGCTTGCAGTCTTTGGACAGAAACGCTATCTTAAATAGAGAACTGCCCAGAATTGCAATCTGGCCACCTCCATCAAAAAATATAAACAACGAAAACACGTATTACCCTAACAACGTTTGCCTTGCGTGCGTAGCGCTTGAGACCATAGAACTTCGTCAGAACATGAATGACCATTCGGGTTACCATTGACAACACACACATGTGTTATCCATCATGCACTGTGGTGTCCGTACCGCCATATCCAGGGTGACCGGTGGGGCCTGAAAAGGGAAATTCAAAAAGGCCTGAAAAGGGAAATTCAACAGTTGGCTGGCCAAGCCGCACAGCTGCGACAAACTAGTGTTTACGGGTTAATGTTTCAAAATAATATAACACGGGTAATCGAAAACAGGTGTTGTTTTGGAAGGAACTGGAGCTAATGTGCTAATTTTGGACAGTCGCGTGAAGAGCTGTGTACGTCGTGTATGTCATTTTTGAATTGAAAGTACACATTCAAAACTATTTTTTTTACATTTACCGCCACTTACCTGGTGATTGGTTACTCGTTATGACGAAAGACTTTGGATCTCATGCTAACCAATGAAACAAACCAGAACGTGAGGCGTGTACTTCCATATTTAGTGATACTATTTATAGTATTTACAAGAAAATAATCGAAATTGCGTTACCCGGGTTACATCTTGATTTTGGGCAAATGGATGTGTTGATATGTGATCTTCACACTCATTTCCTATATGACTGTCAACGTTTTTATTTTCAATTTACATAGAATTATTAGTTTAACTGAGGTCATTTACATGGGATGGCTACATTTACGATCGACCCATTTAGAATCTTTATCCTCGCAATAAATAAATAAACGAACGTAATTTGTTGTCTTGTATTCGACAGAATATTTGCCTCACAGGTGTTCGTTAAATCAGAAGTAACTATTCTTCTTTAAAATATAAAACCAGAATGAATGTTAGGGCCTATATCATTCGTTTCTTTTACAGACGATAATCGAACACGCACGTTCGTCCTGAGAAAAATGAGGGCCCCCAAACAAACAGCCAAATTTGTAATTGAATGTGATTCTCCCGTCGCGAGCCTCTCCTGAACACTGATGCAATATTCTCGCGCCATGTAAATTCTCACGAATCGCCTCGCTGATAAACTTTCAACAATATGTCCCTTCCCCGGACCCAAAATTATTTTTTACTTCGCCTGCAAATTCGATGTCACATGTGAAATACTGTGTCACGATACAAAAAACAATAACCTCTCTAAATGTGTTATTTGGTATCAATTCATAATTTGCTATAAATAGGATCTTGTCAGATTGAACGGTTGCCATGTTGGAAATTCGCAACCCATGTGACTTCGGTCGTACGGTCGATACAACCAAAAGGCAAATTTCAGCAGGCTAAGATTTTTCGATTTGATTGACCTTTGTTGTGTCGATCCCACCTATAACCGTTACTTGAAGGCTGGCAAGCTGGCGAAGAAGTAAAAGGACACCTCCAAATTCGAGGAGAGGTCAGACATCGGCAGAGAGTGAGTAGTTTTCACCCAAACTGAAGCATGCCAGTATTTGTGGCAGTCGCCATATTCCACTAAACTGAATAGAACAATCACGTGTATATACTATATTTGGGGACAATACGCGGAAATAAAATAACACTGAGGCGTTGGTACATAGATGGGACTTTCATAAGCATAAAAATTGTGTTGTCTTTTGCTGGCAGTGTACTGAAATGCCCCGAAATCCGATTTTTGTACGGACATCTGTCAACCTTGAGTGCTCTGTCGTGTGATGAGATTGTCGTTTCGACCGTCAACTCACTTGGGCGTGTTTCAGATTTATTGATCATCCCCCCGAGGCCTAAGATGCACAGTCAGTCATAGAGTATCTGTCAGTTATATTTGATGGCAGATATTTTTTTCTTTCGTACCCTTCGAAACCCATTTGATATCTTCAGTCGACTATTTGCATTTTGAGCATGCGGCCCAAATAAATATGGCGGCCTCCACGATTGTATTTCCTCTTTCGGGTTCCAACGTAAATATGTGAATCTGTACTCCAATATTTCATAATTCGGTGCGAGGGATTGTTTTCTTGTGCTACTACAATATTTTGTAAACTACAGCTAAGAGGATGAGCATTTTTTGAAAGAGAAATTCGCCTCGGGAGACGTTAGTATAAACATAATTTTGACAGCGATGCAAAATGACGGGACACAGCCCACTTTTGTATCAACCTTTAGTTCCAGCCTAACACTTCACAAACGGCCGTACAGTAATTTACAAAGCATCATCTTTACCAACAACTTGTAATAGAAATAAGGACAAAGATCAATGTAGCTTGTAAACCTTGAAGCTCGTTCATGTACATGTATTGCTCATTATATGACCTGGGTCAAGGTCAGTTGCAGACTTGTCGACGATGTTTGTTTACTGATTCACTTTACTGCCAGTGTTTCTTCAACTTTGCAGACGTGTACAATTGTGAGTTACTAGTTTCAAAGTTTCATGATGTTTTCAAAGCAAAATTTCTTTAGGTACATGTCTTGATAGAAATAAAAAAAAAAAACAAACTTGGAAATAAATGAGATTGGAACACTTACAGGTTTAGTGGCAGAAAGTTAATAGTAACCCAAGTCACTTTAACCCTCTTGCAAAGTTTTCAGGTAACCTATAACTTCTCAGATTGTTTCAAAATTACATACTTTTTATCGCACCCCAGTCCAGCAAGCCCATTTCTTTGAAGTGAAGTAATGGGCATTGAGGGGGACATAACATCATAAGTAATTTATTTTTTTTTAAATTGCTAGATAAGTAATGGGAAATTTTTCTTGAAAATAGGTGACATGTTCTTTTTTTATGCCTTCCAAAATAAAAAAAATGTTATAAATTTCCATTTTTTTGTGTTCATAATTGTGAATAACAGTTTATAAATGAGATGGACAACAAAAAAGTCACAAGTTATTATTTTGTTTTGATTTTTGACATTGAAAATAATCGGTCACCTAATTTCAAGCTGACTAACTTTGCATTACTTGTTTATGAACATGCCAATGTGCACCTTAATTTGAAAAAGATCGGTGTACTGAGTTGCAAGTGTTTTCAGGTGATGTACAAGAAAACAGTGAAAAAATTCGAATTGGATAACAAAATAATTGGAATAAAACTATAATCTGCAGAAATTTTAACCTGGAAGTTCCTTATGACATGGAATCCTGCTTGGGTACATGCTGAAAACATACCACCCTAGTACTGGAATGGGACCAAAACAGAATATTGTGTAAAATGGTTTTGCAGCCAAAACGTATCTAAATAGGACAGATGATACCAGTAACAGTAAAACAAGACCATGACCAACACACATAAAGAAATAAAATTTAATTATGCCGGGGTACAAAATTTCACAAAAAATGTCCGTTTCGATCTTGTTGTGGTTAAGACTACCAGACGCTAGTGATGAGGCGATTAATCTGTACACATTGAGCAATTAGAGTGGGAGGTTGTGGGATCTACACTGCGGTTTCGTTTTTTTAAATAAAAAAACTTTGGTTGCGGTTTCGGTTGTCTATGGGCATCATACAGAAATTTTCTGTATATACCTATCACATCGGCTATATAATTACATCTTCCACTAACAATTAACAAGGCAACTTCTGTTGATTGTATCAGTTGAATAAATAATTTATCTAACAATCATACAATTTGGCTTTGAAACCATGAGAAGCGGTATGTATCACATAATGTGTTCCGGATCCGATTCCGTATCATATAGACGGCTCGTTCTGATTCCATGTTTAGACGACTTGTTTCCGGGAACGCAGTGGGCTATCATAACAAGCACATGAATTCGTTCTGTATGCATTTCAGTGACGACTCAGCTGATCACCCACAAAAACAAAACCAAGTTCCTTATAATTAGCGACAGAACTTTTAATTCTAACAGCAGAACCTGACATCAGTTTCTGGAAAGCTCTTAGAGATTTCCAGAAACTGATGTCAGTTTCTGGTGTTATCAACATAGAAGAAGCAATGAGATAACTTAGTTTGTAGTTATGCTGCATCTTATTTTCACTCTATACATATTGAGCAAGTCGCCTGCTTACTTCCAAGATTTTTTCTCAGCATTCACATGGTTCATGATATTGGCATGACCTAATTGAGTGAAAGATTCTTCACATTGATTGTGATTATATCCACATGTATCTTGAACTACTCTCACATGTTTAAAGTTACTTGAAAATTTTGACTTCACTGCATGCTACATATACATGGCAATTGAGACTATGCCCTGCACCCTGATGATTTTTACGCATTCGAACAGGCTTCACAGCAATTGCCGTAGAAGCACCAGTTTTCCACAGCATTTTTTTTTGCCTCGGAAAGCGGGATGAATTACCAGGACTATTTTACACTGCTTCAGCCTTGGTGTTTACAGGTCATGAATATTAATGAATATTGTGTTGAGTTTCGTGTCTTTATACTGAAGCCTCAAATCTTTACTTACTGTCTTCAAAAAGTCATTGGTGCAAGTACAGTGTACAACAGTTTTTGTCTTTTTAATTCCATTCAAACGTATACAAAATTATTTGATGGTGGTCAGCAGATTTGTAGATATTGCATTTGTTATAAAGTGAATTATGTGGCCATTCTGGTAATTCAATATTACGCGGAGTATCTTAAAACACACTGGAATTTTAAAACCAAATTTGAGGTTGTGTTTCTTGGATTTCTGTTGCGATTTTTAGTAGTCTCTCACTATCGATCCCGACCCGCAGTTGCATTTACCTCCCAGCTCTATTGGCCATCAGCTGATAAACACCCATCGGTTGACAATCGGTAGTCGGTGTGTGGAATCTGCCATCGGCGATAGTTGCACATAAAAAAAAAATTGTCAGGATTTCTTAAATTCATCATTAAGATTTAAGACTTTTTTTTAATTGAAATGACTCTTGAGTGATATGTAGTTCCGTTTAATCTTGTAAAATTTCACCAAGCACTGGCAGAAATTGTGAAACAACCTTGTTCACTGAAGTGATGAGTGTCTGCTTGATATCAAAGATATAAAAAAACGACGGCAAGAAATTGTAGGGACTTGCTTGTGACATTGTGTATATTACATTTGAATCTTCTGCATTTCCGCAACGGCTTCCATAAGAGTTAAGAAGAAGAAGAATCAGTGGTTTCGCACCCCGAAGGTGTGCAGGGACAGCTTTGGGCAAGTCCCTTTCGACCCTCTTTATCGGTAGAATAAAATTTCCCGAAGCATGCATCAAAGAAGAAGGGATGGTATTCAGCAGGTGTCCGAGATCTTGGTGTTCTTGGTTGTCAGTCGAGTTGATGTGATATTGCTGTGATATTATTTGATATTCGATATACTCCCTCGGATGAGGACCAGTGTGAGAGGGGATCCTCTCGACAAAGGTGCTACCTCTCCTCAAGGGTTATGGGTCAATGTTTTCAGGCAAGTATAGTCTGCTGCTTGTAAGGTTATCTTATTGTGGTGGGCCATGATTGGCAAGTATAGTCTGCCTCAGGCATTTGTTGGAGGTCCAGTTTGCTTCTGCATGTAGACCGAATCGAATAAACAAACAACAGCCCCTTTTGGAGACCACCCAAAGAAAGACCAGAATTTCCCTGGTTTGGACGCAGGCCTGCATGTTAACCTATTTGGACGGGGCCTGAATGCGCACTTGTGACATTTACAAAAAGGGCCAGAAGTGGGACGCAGGACCAACACTTGCCTCCCTGGAGGTGGGTGACCACTTCTGGGGTTGGAGTGAAGGATGATCAGAATCCATAGCGATTACTAAATATTCATAGCGATTAAAATAATTCTGTAGCGGTTAATAGGGAGAGAAATAAATAAAAAAAAAAAATTCTGTGCGTTCCTGCTAAGAGAGAGGAAAACTGAATTAGTATGTTGTATACAAGTGAATGGGTAAGTCATAGTTGTATCTAAGGTTATTACGCTATTGGCCATCCTAGGTCTCTATGCCTGGTCTTGTCTGTGTCACCGTTCATGATTTCTCTTAGGTGCATCAGTTATTTATTATTTCTTATTAGTGATGGGTGTCAGAAGCCCATGATTTCTCCTAGGCGCACCAGAGTGCTGTACTGCCTATTCTTGCCATCGGTTATTTATTTATTATTTGTTATTAATGAAGATGTATGCAGCCCATGTTTTCTCTTAGGCGCACCAGAGTTCGTTTACTGTCTTTTCTACTGTAATCTCTTTCAGAATTTATTGGATTTTTGATTAGTTGAGATTGAAAGAGGGGAGCAGTCTAGAATCCTTATATGCCACACCCAAAGATGTGGGTTTATTCCTAGTTGCGTGTCTGATGGTTAGGGGTCTCATTGCATAAGTTTTCACTTTGGGGCCATCCTGTAGTGCTCAGGTTTATGTTAGTTTCATTTTCTTTAATTCTGCCGCAATTCCGGTTTATCAAATATTATGTATGCAAGATAGCAGCGTCCATTAGTAAAATAAATGTGCTCCTCATCAGTAATTAAATCATTAATTAGAGGCCTCAATATTGATAATAAACACCAGTAAAACCGTCGCCGGGATTGTGTTTTACCAAGGTTTGCATTTTATCGGGGTTGATCAGCCCAGGCCCCGAGAGTGCTTCTGTCAGGACTTTTTTTTCCAGCCCCGACAAAAAATTAAAACAAAACTAGACTATTGAAGCATGTTTAAAAATCAGCCCCGCGTAGTCCCCGACCCTCAAATCTCGTGGACTTATTTCAGGCCCCAACCATTATTCAAAATGCAAACTCTGGTTTACACGGTGTATTGCCTGGCGATTACCATCAGTTGAATACAAAACATTGACCATCTGACATCGGCATCAACAATTGACCGATATTGTATCCTAAACATCGGCATTCGGATGACAAATTATTGGCTCATCACTATCGGATGTACTAATTTATTCCTAGCGGGAACCCTGATTCACCCACTCCCCTGAAAACTAACATATTAATTATCCATAGCCTATAATTAATTCACAGGGTTTTTTATGACTGGATTTGCGGTCGCAAAATGCTATACAAAAATGTCCAAATGCTAACCATTTTTCTTTCATATTGGCCTTATATTCACTATTTATCATCACGTCTTGAAAACAAGATGCAAACTGCTAATCAAATTTTTAAAAACAAAAAAAGACCTAGATTCACTTTGTTCACATGTGCAGTTTTTTATGGCCATTCATAGTGAATTTTGAGGGTTTGACTAAACGACTGACAGATTTTAAAGTTGTCTCATTTAATAATTTAGTAGATGTTGATTAGTCGACTAACTGGTTGCAGTATGAGTCAACACTACAAAATTCTTAAATTTCAAGCACAACGTTTTTCAATCGGGCATTTAAATTCCCCCGAGTTCACACCTTTAAACAGTGTCCCCAAAATATCTGTTGGCTCTATATGCTGGGTGCCACTTTTTGTCCCCAAAATGGAAAAATGTTCAATTCTGAAATTGAGATTGCCGTGTTGGAAATGCTGAAGTAATAAAAATTTTAACCATGAATGTATGTGTATTGTGAGTATAGAAGGTGTAATACAGATGAATTTTGATGACAGACCTGCTACTATTGACATGTTTCCATTGCCATCATCTGTGTGGGAAATCACGATTTCCGATGAAGGTCCTCACTATAGCCAAGCCTGGAAATAAGACGACGGTCACCTGTAAATTTAGGTCCCTCAGAGGGTGAATTTGGTAATGCTACCCTGTGCAGGGTAGTATTACCACATTTACCCTCTGTGAACTTCAGTCTGAATCAAGGTCTAAGGCCTAACAGAAAGAGGTACCCAGAGGATACACTGGCCACCTGTGTGGAGTAGCATCAGCAAATTCACCCTCTGGGGACCTCATTCTGCAAATGACAGGTTGCTTATTTCCAGGCTTGAGTCTATAGCTCATTTGTAAGTAGTCCTGACCATTCCTGCCTGAAACATTTGTACCTTGTGTTTGTTCAGTAAGGTTTATAGAACAAACATGAAACAGGAAATGTAACTAAAAGCACATAGGCATGTTCATATATAATAGTGATGAACCGATCATCAAAACTTGCTGTCAACCGATTACCGATTATTTCTCTGCCGATTCTGATGCCGATTCCGATGGTTGAAATAGGACACAGAAGAAAATCTGTTGGTGCTTGTTATACTACAGAATTTCGTTAATAAATCATCAATTACGAAAGCTTAATACCACTTAAGTTCTCTAGAGTATCCATATTTAGTGCTGGGCAATATTAGCCAAAATAATATTTGCACTTTGGTTGGAGTGTGTTGAAAAGATCATTATTAATGATACAGTCACACGATATTGTTCTTGTGAAGATTGTGTTTTATTCCGGTAAATAGTGTTAATACGGTTTTGTGTAAGGAAACAATACACTTGGCTGTATTAACCAGGAATATACTGAGCACACATACTTTGTGTCTTAAATGAATAATAATTTGGTGTTAATGTATGTTGTGAAGTCGTACGACGCATGGTTTACACGTATGTCCGAATGTATTATTCAATGCTCTTTTGTCAACTAAGTTACCTCCCTTGCTGTGTTTCTCCAATGTTCACATGAACTCAACAATCTGCGGGAAATGGTGGTGATCTCAGACCGATTGCAGATGGTAAATTCCGTAATATCTCTACTCTGCAAATCCCTGAATTTTCTGCTATGCACTACACATGTTTTTAATGGGGAAACTTTATTGAAATGGCCAGATATCAAAGGGATTTTTAATAGTGTTAAATATAGAAATATAGAATAACCGGAAACTGCCGTTTTTTAACTGCTGGTTGTCATAAACTGCCGGTGCCCCATAACCGGCCAGTTCCGATTGCCGATTCCAATTATTGGTTCATCACTAATATATAAACAAGCTATATTTGATTGGGCTGCAATGGTTTTCATGTTAATACCCAGATGTAGAGGTGAGCTGATAATTGATACCAGCCTCTGAGTTGGTTATCAGCAATATATCAGTATCAGCCTAAGTAGGTTTTGCAGCCATATCATTGCTGATATGTTTTTAGCAATATTGCATTGGAAAAATCCATAAAATATTGGGCAATCATTATCGTTTTATGATTAAATTTACATTAACATAGAAAGAATATCCAGATATTCCGAGTTTTAAAATACTATTCTCGGTATAATTTCAAAATAGATATTTTCTTCAAATAAATCCTTGTTCAGTATTATTCTCTTTGTCTCCTGTTTTCAAATGTCAACAAAAAGAAAATTATCAGTACTCATGCACAATGTATACATCACTCATAAATTTAGTCACCAGTCAAGAATTATGCATAGAACACGGCTCCAAAATTTCCATTCACTTCAGTACAATGCAAATGAGCAGTTTCCTGCTTCTGTTTTGAGTAAACATAACTCACTTTTAGCTTAACTTGACAAAGTCAAGATAAGCTATTGCCATCAGGTGTGCGGAAGTCTGTTAGTCTGGGAGTCTGTTCACATTTTCCTTTAGCACAGGCTACATCCCGTAGTTCTTGTTTCATTGTCACAAAGTTTCATATGCAGGTTTGCGGTCATGTCTAGATGAGAACGTCCCCTTTTGGTCTTGATCGGTCAACCATGATGGCTGCACGAACCCAAAACCCCAAAACCTTTAGCACAGTCTACAGGTCGTATTTATGAAGGGATTTCATTGTAACCTGGTAGGATGCCTCTGTATAATATCTAGATGAGAACGTCCCCTTTTGGTCATGATCTGTCAACCGTGACGACTGCCCAAGCCCAAAACCCCAAAACTTTTAACACAGTGCAGGGACCAGCCTAGGAGGGAATTTTAGGGAGACTCCATGTCTCCCTCCAGAAAAAATAGAGAGACTGCAGAGTCATGTAGGGAGACTTCATAGGCAAGTGGGGAAAATTAAGAATATTCATGTACCACCCCCGCCGCCCCTTCATATTTTCAATTTGTGGTCCTCCATTAATGTCCCAATAATCCAGGTCCAGTTGTCTGTGAGGCATCTATGCCAGGTTAAAAAATCACAAAGTAATTATTGACTGAAAATCCCCCACTGCTACCCTCTCCTTCATCACCCCCTCCCCTCTTCTTCATGCCAATCCCCCAGCACCCTCCTGTGGTTGCCTTTCACCAAAGTCTACTAAGCTAATAATTTCCTAAGTCTGAAAGTGTGAACAGGACCAGATGTAAGAAGGTTGCTTGGGAGGTACTTTGTTAGTAAAGAAACAAAATACATTCTGGAGTCGAGTATTTTGTAAAAGAAATGTCATTCCGCATAATTTTTATGGCATTCTGGTGTCATTCTGCATCATTTCGTGTCATTCCGTTGTTTAGGGGGACCCTTTTTCAAGATCGTCCACATGCTCTCTTGTGTCCTGTACAAAGCTTTTCTTGTCATCACCAAAGCTTTTTTCATGTGTTTCAATTCCATTCGTGTTTTTGTGGGAATAGACGGCCCAACAGTTAACAGTTGTCAGCAAAACGAAATAAAAATACTGTGTTATAAAATACATCCGTTGTGTATACATTTTCGGCATCCTAAGCGACGTAACCTACTTTCAAACTGAGTTATTTTGTTGAGTCGCGTAAGTCACCTATTTTCGTTTCGACATTTGAAGCTCCGACTGAAACGCAACAAAATAGAAATAAAAAAATCCGCTAAAAGAGACAATGGACAATTGATTGTCGTGTGATTTCATTAAATGGATGTTTATTTGACGAATTAAAATGCCCATTTATCACACTCGAGCACATTCGATTTTTGAAAATAATCGTTTTCATGCAAAGCTCGCATCACTCAGTTCAGCCTTTCCTCATTTTGGCCAATTTTTAGAGGGCGACTTGTAATCGCCCCGACTATTTTTCTAGGCGACTTTGAGCTTAGAAGGGCAACACAATCGCCCTAGTCGCCCTCACGGCTGGTCCCTGACACAGTGTGCATGTCATATTTAATATGGAGGGATTTCATTGTAACGTGGTAGGATGACTCCGTATGATGTCTAGATGAGAATTTCCCCATTTGGTCGCGATCTGTCAACCGTGACTACTGCCCGAGCCCAAAACCCGAAAATCTTTAGCACAGTCTACAGGTCATATTTATGGAGGGATTTCATTGTAACCTGGTAGGTTCATTTTATATAATGTCCAGATGAGAATGTCCCCTTTTGGACGTGATTGGGCAACTATGATGGCTGCAGGGGCCTGAAGTCCGAACACCTTTAGCACAGTCTACGTGTCATATTTATTAAGGGATTGCATTGTAACCTGGTAGGATGACTCCAAATAATGTCTAGATAAGAATGTCCCCTTTTGGTCGCGATCATTCAGCCTTGATGGCTGCCCGAGCCCAAAAACCTTTAGCATAGTCTATAGGTAGTATTTATGTAAGGATTTCATTGTAACTTGTTGGGTTTACTCCATATAATGCCTTAATGATGACATCACCTTTTGGTCGTGATTGGTCAGCTATGACGGCTACAGGTGCCCAAAGCCCGAAAACCTTGAGCAAAGTCAGCAGGTCATATTTATGAAGGGATTTCATTGTAACTTGGTGGGATGACTCAGTATAATGTGTAGATGAGGATGTCCCCCTTTGGTTGGGATCAGTCAACCATGATGGCTACACAGGCCCGAAGCCCCAGAACCTTTAGCATAGTTTATATGCCATATTTATGAAGGGATTTCATTGTAACTTGACAGAATGACTCGTTTTGGAATAATTCACTGTAAATTGGTACCTTTGTTGATATACATAAACTGTGAGGGCCACATACATTAACTGAGGGCCACATTAACCCACCCCTCCATTCTTTAGTACAGTGTACGCCTCATATTATTTTTGTTGAAAACATAGCACACAGGGAACAGAAATTAACATATTCCCTATTATCACAATTCTTGTCTTATTTCATAATTCTTTCATAAACATGGAACATTATCCTTTTCATCAAACATAACACATAGACAAGTTAAGCTACAGTGTCATTAACACTTTCATTTATTTTATAAGTACTGTATTACAAAAAAAATCTGGAGGGAGACAAGTGAAGTAAATTATACAGGGCGGCTTTTTAGCTCGCCTGACAAAGTCAGGGTGAGCTTTTCTTATCACTCTTCGTCCGTCGTCCGTCCGCCTGCATGAAGGTGGTGTTTGAGCCCCTTTCTCCTAAACCACTGGCCACATTTTAATTAAACTTCATGTAAGTAGTGGTTATATAGGGGCATTTTGATTTTTATTCAAATTAGGTTTCGGCTCATATTGAGCAGAGGTGTGGAGAAAAAATGGCCAAATTTTTGAAAATCTTCTTCTAATCAACCACCAATAGCAGAGACTTGATATGTCGTATACAGAGTCCTTTTGAGGTTTAGAATCAAGTTTGTTCAAGAGAAGTGTGTTGGGCATTATTTGCCTTCGTTATGGGAGGGGCAAGAATTTTTGCCAGTCCCAAAATTTCTATTTTAGAAACCGAGAGGCAGATTTGAACCAAATTTGATATGAGGGCTTATTGGGTCATAAGTACTTAATTTATGCCCAATTTTTTTTTCCATCGCCCCATGGGAACCGTAGGAGCTGAAAATAGAAAAAAATTAAAACGTCCATATCTCCAAACTACACGGCACTGAGAATTGTTATTTGGTGTGAAGCTTCCTCAGGACCAACAGAATGGAATGGTAAAAAAAAATTGCTATCGGTTTTATCATGGGGTACTTTTTGGGGACTTTGAAAAAGTGCTGAGTCATCATTTTTTAGTCCCCCTACCGGTATCGCCGGAGGGGACTATAGGTTTGCACTTTGTCCGTCTGTCAGTCACACTTTAGTTTTCCGGGTTTTTTTTGGAACCGCTTCAACAGAATGATTTCATTTTTGGTAAACTACTATAGAATGATGACTTACAGATCAAGTTTGAGTTTCATGTCGATTGCATTATTTTTGTGTGAGTTACGGCCCTTGGAAATATGGAAAAGCACCAAAATATCAGTTTTCCGGAGTTTTTTTGGAAACGCTTCAACGGAATGATTTCATTTTTGGTAAACTACTATAGAGCGATGACTTACAGATCAAATTTGAGTTTCATGCTGATTGCATTATTCTTGTGTGAATTATTGCCCTTGGAAATATGGAAAAGCGCCAAAATATCAGTTTTCCAGACTTTTTTCTGGAAACACTTCAATGGAATGATTTCATTTTTGGTAACCTACTATAGAATGATGACTAACAGATCACGTTTCATTTACACTGTCCATCCATCCGCCAGTCTGTCGGTCGTACGTTAGTTTTCCGGACTTTTTTTGGAAACGCTTCAATGGAATGATTTCATTTTTGGTAACCTACTATAGAACGATGACTTACAGATCGAAGTTTCATTTACACTATGTCCATCCATCAGTCAGTCTGTCGGTTATACTTTAGTTTTCCAGACTTTTTTTGGAAACGCTTCAACGGAATGATTTCATTTTTGGTAACCTACTATAGAACGATGACTTACAGATCAAGTTTCATTTACACTATGTCCATCCATCCGTCAGTCTGTCAGTCAGTCAGTCTGTCAGTCATACTTTAGTTTTCCGGACTTTTTTCGGAAATGCTTCAGCCGAATGATTTCATTCTTGGTAACCTACCATAGAACGATGACTTACAGATCAAGTTTGAGTTTCATGCTGATTGCATTATTCTTGTGTAAGTTATGGCCCTTGGAAATATGGAAAAGCACCAAAATATCAGTTTTCTGGATTTTTTTTTGAAATGCTTCAACGGAATTCATGCTGATCACATCCAGGTTATAACATTTGTATAATTATTAATGCTCATTAGTCCGGTAGGGGACATTGCATTGCTTCAGCGATACGAGCGCTCCTGTTAACACTGTGGGTAATGGGAAAAACATGTAAGACTACTTTTCTCCCAAACCACTGCTCCAAAAGCTTTCAAATTGCACATACAGTTAAAACTAGAAGTCCTGTCACGAATAGTGCACTTATCTAGGCTTAATTGCGCGTTGGAATTGCGCGCAATTGCCATATCGAATGGCATCCAAAGCACGGCAGATTCTCCTGGTTACTCATAGCAAACACATGCAATGTTTCTGCCAATGGACCTCCGGGTTACCCGGAGGTCCATTGGCTGAAACATTGCCTGTGCACAGGCCATATGTACAGAATATTATAGTTTTAATGGGGTCATAACGCGCACATTAACGCGCATATCAACGTGCTATTTGTGCGCATTTCATGACAGGATTTCTAGTTTTAACTGTATAACATCTTTGGAAGATTGTTTCACATGTTTGTTGAAATCAATTGCCTGGGTCCATATTTGGGCTCTCTGTGGGAGTTCAAATGTTTAAATTAGTGCAGTATGAGGAATATTGTTTAAAAATCTTCTTCAGATCTACCAATAAGAGTCTTTTGATATTTGGTATGCAGCATCCTTAGGGGGGTGAGATTCAAGTTTGTTCAAGCCAAGTCCCTGGGTTCATATTTAGGCTGAAAATTTGGGGCCCCATTCCGGACTTAGAAATTTTGGACCAAAATCCGGGAATTTTTTTTGTTGTTTTTATGGGTTTCGGTCAATTTTAAGACAAAAAAAAATTTTTTTTTTGCACTGAAAATTTGGGGTCCGGTTGGGACTTAGAAAATTTTGGACCGAAATCTGAAATTAGTTTTTTGTTTTTTTATGCGTTTTAAGAAGGAAAAAAAAATTTAGGCTGAAAAAATTTTGTTTGGGGAAAAAATCTGTTTTTTATGTGTTTATCTCAATTTTGGGACGTAAACGTGCAGGAACTGAAAATAGAAGGAAAATCCTGTGTGTATTGGGTGGGCACAGTCGCTTCATCTAGTTGGTATATGCTTTTCTTAGGAGGGGGCGTATGCAGCTTATTCGAATCAAGTCCCTGGTTTGATATTTAGACTACCATGTCAGGTGAGCTCCCTCAGGCCCCCTGGAGCCTTTTGTTTGAAAACAATACAACATGCGCATTCTCTGGGGGATTAGTGTCGTTTCGTACACAGGCATTTCGTACACTGACTGCTTCGTATACAAAAAAAGACATTTCATACGCAGGGCTTGCCTTGAGTCGGGGCTGATCAGCCCAGGCCCCGAGATCAGCCCCGAGGAGCACTTGCTGGGGGCTTTTTTTCAAGCCCCGACATTTTCCACAAAAAAGCACTAACAATAATGGACAAAATGGAAAATCAGCCCCGAAAAGGCCCCGACCTCAATATGTGGGGGACTTTTTTTAGGCCCCGACCATTTTACTCAAGGCGAGCCCTGCATACGTTTCGTACACAGGCAAATTGTATAGGGTTTTTAAGTATTTTTTGTATGAAATAATAGAGAACTTACTTTTGTAAGGTATTATAATCCAATATAAATTATTTTTACAGACAGGTTATCTTTACTTGGCCCAAGGCAGTCATAACCCTGTGTACGAAATGTCCTGGCTTGTGTATGAAACGTCCTACAAGTTTGTGTACAAAACGTCCTAAATTGCCATGTACGAAACGCCCGTGTAGGAAACGTCCAGCCCCCTTCCATAGCGGGGCAGACTCACGTGATTTTTCATGCGTGCGGAAGTCTGTTAGTCTGCGAGTCTGTTCACATTTTCCTTTAGCACAGGCGACACCCAGTAGTTCTTGTCCGATCATCACAAAATTTCATATGCAGGTTTGGGGTCATGTCTAAATGAGAATGTCCCCTTTTGGTCGTAATCGGTCAGCCGTGCTGGCTGCCCGAGCCCAAAACCCGAAAACCTTTAGCACAGTCTGCAGGTCGTATTTATGAAGGGATTTCATTGTAACTTGGTAGGATGCCTCTGTATAATATCAAGATGAGAACAGCCCCTTTTTGGTCATGATCTGTCAACCGCGATGGCTGCCCAAGCTCGAAACCCCAAAACTTTTAGCACAGTCTGCAGGTCATATTTAATATGGAAGGATTTTATTGTAACATGGTAGGATGGCTCCGTATGATGTCTATATGAGAACTTCTCCCATTTGGTCTCGATCTGTCAACGTGATGACTGCCCATGTCCAAAACCTGAAAACCTTTAGCACAGTCTACAGGTCGTATTTATCGAGGGATTTCATTGCAACTTGGTAGGTTGACTTTAGGCCTGTCGCGATTATTCGATTAGTCGACTAACCGTCGACTATTGAAGTAGTCGACGTTTTTTATTTTTAGTCGATCGTCGTTCATTTTCAAGGTGGTACACGTCTACTACACGTCTGGGCTAAATTGCATTGTTTTGTGAGGTGAATGATCAATGAAGGTGAATAACTTTAAATATCTAACCATAGTTAACATTCATATCCGGAAGACTATACGACTGTCACTGACTGTGTAAGAAAGAACACTCACAGTTACTCGAGAAGAATAGATTCTTCTGAATTTCTCCAGTCTTGTACGCACGAATGCACCCATTGGAAAACCCAAAGCGTGGAAGTGACAAAATTATGACGAAAGTCAGAACGTCAGATCACTTCTCAAAGTTCGGAACTTCAGACTAAGATCCAATTTTAACAACTGATGAGGGAATGCATAGATCTCAATGTTCAAAATTTCGAGAAACTTATTGCAGAAAGGAAACATATGCAGGAACGTTCTTTGGTAAATTCATTTTAATTCATCGGCTTCAATCTAGTTCAAACTTGGACCCGCAGTCAGTCATATTATTTTTGGGGTTGGTACGTCCTACAGGACGTACCAACCCCAAAAATTATATTACGGACTGTGGGTCCAAGATTGGACTACATGTAGCTTCAGTCGGGACCGATTTGTTGTTCCCACAACCCCACTTCGTCTGAACACACTGGTGCCATTGTCATTTTCAGAGTTTTACGAACAGAAGAATGATTTGCTAAAAAATCATGGGAAGCGACTATTAATCGACTAACCGTCGATTACTGGTCACGATTAGTCGATTACAAAAAATGATAGTCGCGACAGCCCTAGTTGACTTCATATAATGTCCAGATGTGAACGTCCCCTTTTGGTCGTGATCATTCAGTCATGATGGCTGCCCAAGCTCAAAACCCGAAAACCTTTTACAAAGTCATAGGATGTATTTATGGATGGATTTCATTGTAACTTGGTACGTTGACTCCATATAGTGTCTAGATGATAACATGCTCTTTTGGTTGTGATTGGTCAAATGTGATGGCTACTGGGGCCCGAAAACCTTTAGCACAGTCTACAGGTCATATTTATGAAGGGATTTCATTGTAACTTGGTAGGATGACTCCAGATAATGCCCATATGAGAACGTCCCATTTTGGTCGCGATCATTCAACCATGATGGCTGCCCAAGCCCAAAACCCAAAAAACTTTAGCACAGACTACAGGTCGTATTTATGAAGGGATTTCATTGTGACTTGGCAGGTTGACTCCATGTAATGTCGAGATGATGATGTCCCCTTTTGGTTGCGATCGGTCTGCTGTGTTGGCTGCACAGGCCTGAAAACCTTTAACACAGTCTGCAGGCCGTATTTATGAAGGGATTTCATTGTAACTTGATAGGATGACTTGTTTTCCAATAATTTCACTGTAACTTGGTAACTTTCATTGACATACATTAACTGAAAGGGCCACATTAACCCACCCCTCAATTCTTTAGCACAGTCTGCACCTCATATTATTGTCCCCCAAAAATTTACTATAGAAATCAGCGGTGTCCGTCCGTCCATGCGTGCATCCGTCTGTCTGTGCATCCGTCCCACTTGGTGTCCCCATGATAACTCCAGTTTGGATCATTTTATTAGAACCAACTTTGGTATGTGATCTTCTTAGCCCAAACCACAGTCAAGTTCGAATATGGGTTTGGCGAGGTTATTTTTATTAGAGTTATACCCCTTTTTCGACTTAGAAATTTCAAGATTTGCAGTGTCCGGATGATAACTCCAGTTAGGATTATTTGATTGGAAAGAATTTTGGTATGTGACTTTCTGAGGTAATAATGCAGGTCAAGTTCGAATATGGGTTTCGGACCGATCATTTTTACCAGAGTTATGCCCCTTTTTCGACTTGTTTTTTCGGGGGACATGTGGCTGAGCGGCCTTTTATTTTTATTGAAAACATAGCATACAGATAACAGAAATTAACAGATTCCCAGTTATCACAATTCTTGTCTTATTTCAAAATCCTTTCATAAACATTTAACATTATCCTTTTCATCAAACATAACACACAGACAAGTTAAGCTACAGTGTCATTGACACTTTCACTTTTAACCATTGCTTATTAGTCCTTATTGGAACAAGCTCATCAAGCTTGTTCCATTAATAGGTCATGAGGTATGTTTTGGGGTAGAAAAATGAAAAAATAAAATTTGAATAACAATTTTTGTATATCATGAGTGCAGATATGGCAGATTCGTTAGGTGAACGGTTAACAAAAAAGGGCTCAGACTATTTAGTGGCTGAGCATTTCCATTGCTGGGACAATTGGGCTGCATGCGTGACATCACTCTAGTTTAAATAATTTTATCAGGTGAGCGATTAAGGCCCCTTGGAGCTTCTTGTTTCATCTAATTATTCATGTTCTAGATGGTGAAATAGGGCTGCACGATATTCAAAACTGAATACCGGTATCGGTATTAAAAAAAATACCGCGATATACCGGTACATAGAAAACTGCTCAAATATATGAACACAGGTACCACAAGCGAGACTTGAGGAATCGCAGTCGGAATGAATCTGCATGCCTTGATGATGCGGTTCGAAAAACATTTACCCAACGCAGACGATATTGAAATTCATTTTTTTTTAAAATTTAATTTATCAGATTTCCCCCCCAAAATTCTACAAATCTACAAAACAATATCATGTGACCCCTCATTGGAACGAGCTCATTCCAGTGCGGGTTCACATGATATAGATTTTTTGAAATTTTTGAAAATAATTTTTTGAACAGCTGAATTTGAAAATAATGTTGGTAAAAGCAGACTGACTATTCCTTGGGTAATATTATTCATTCGGAGCTACAGTTAAAAAACTCAAGACATCTTGAAAATCAAATTTGGGGTAAATAAATAATGACGATACACCCATATTTTTTTAAACTTGCATAGCAAGTGCTATGCATATTGAAAAGTGTATAGCATTTAATGGAAAATTGACTTGCATAGCAGTTTTTAAATCTGAATTTTTAGATAAAAATTGGTGTGTTAAATAAGTTTGGTGTTGGTCAAAACTTGTTTCTGAATTGGGCAATACAGGGGGACATATTTGCTGGAGAACATTTTTACCAGTGTTTGACGTTTTTACCAATGATGGATGTTTCGACAAATAGCAGGGGGCGTTTTAACCAATTTTGTTTGAGGGACTTTTTGACCAGCACCCAAGATTACTTGCATTATAAAAACAGCATATTTGGAATCATATTTTCGGCTTTCATTTGTATAAACCTAACCCAACCTTGCAAAAATTATTTTTGGTGGAGGGGGTTTTATATTCGAAATTTCTGAATATTAGTTACAGAAAAGAAACATTTGCACAAATGTTCTTCTGCTTAAATTCTTCAAATCAATCGAACATATTCCAGTGTTTCTATTTTATCTCGATGCAGAAAGGTACACATTCAAATATCGTCAGTTTTAAATTTATTTTGTAAGTATATTAGAGATTGTTGAATTCACGGGAAATGACTATTAATCAACTAACCGTCGACTAATGCCAGCGATTAGTCGACTATGAAAATTGATAGTCGCGACAGCCCTAATACAGACCAGAGTTATTGTCCCTGTTTCACTTAAAAAACTTTCCTTACGAACATTATGCATTACAACTCCAGCATTGTTGGATTTTGATATCTTTTGGTGTGGTGATAGACCATTCTGCAGGAAAAGATATTTGCATATTGCGCCAAAGCGGGTTATGTCCATGCAAACTTACCACAGTTTTGCCCCTTTTTAGACTTTTTAAAAAAAAAAAGAAGAAAAACAGTGCATGTGAAGTTTTGCATTGTTTTTTTTTCACGGAAATAATTTTTGTTCAATGACATCAGAAAATTGAATAATTTGCTGATGTTGACGTTGTGGGAGGGAGCATATGCAATGCTTCACGTGTTCTATTTTCTTTCAGTTTTCACATTTTTAGCTTAACTTGACAAAGTCAAGATAAGCTATTGCCATCACGCGTGCGGAAGTCTGTTAGTCTGTGAGTCTGTTCACATTTTCGTTTAGCACGGGCTACACCCCACAGTTCTTGTCTGATCGTCACGAAATTTCATATGCAGGTATGTGGTCATGTCTAGATGAGAACGTCCCCTTTTGGTCGCGATCAGTCAACCGGTATGGCTGCCCGAGCCCAAAACCCGAAAAACTTTTAGCACAGTCCGCAGGTCATGTTTAATATGGAGGGATTTCATTGTAACTTAGTAGGATGACTCCTTATGATGTACAGATGAGAATTTCCCCATTTGGGCGTGATCTGCCAACCGTAACGACTGCTTGAACCCAAAACCCGAAAACCTTTAGCACAGTCTACAGGTGATATTTATGGAGGAATTTCATTGTAACTTGGTGGGTTGACTTCATATAATGTCTAGATGAGAAAGTCCCCTTTTGGGCGTGATTGGGCAACTGTGACGGCTACAGGGGCCCGAAGCCCGAAAACCTTTAGCACAGTCTACAGGTCATATTTATGAAGGGGTTTCATTGTAACTTGGTAAGATGACTCCAAATAATGTCTAGATGAGAACGTCCCATTTTGATCGCGATCATTCAGCCTTGATGAGTGCCCAAGCCCCAAAACCTTTAGCATAGGCAAAAGGTCATATTTATGGAAGGATTTCATTGTAACCTGTTAGGTTGACTCCATATAATGCCTAGATGATGACATCCCCTTTTGGTCGTGATTGGTCAACTGTGATGGCTACAGGTGCCCGAAGCCCAAAAACCTTGAGCACAGTCTACGGGTCATATTTATGAAGGGATTTCATTGTAACTTCGTAGGATCATTCCAGATGATGCTCAGATGAGATTGTCCCCTTTGGTTGCGATCGTTTTACCATGATGGCTGCCCGAGCCTGAAGCCCAAAAACCTGAGAACATCCCCTTTTGGACACGATTGGGCAACTGTGACAGCTACAGGGGCCCGAAGCCCGAAAACCTTTAGAACAGTCTACAGGTCATAATTATAAAAGGATTTCATTGTAGCTTGGTGGGATGACTCCAAATAATGTCTAGATTAGAACATCCCCTTTTGGTGGTGATCATTCAGCCTTTATGGCTCCCTGAGCCCAAAGACCTTCAGCATATTCTACAGGTCGTATTTATGGAAGAATTTCATTGAAACTTGTAAGGTTGACTCCATATAATGCCTAGATGATGACATCCCCTTTTGGTCGTGATTGGTCAATTGTGATGGCAACAGTTGCCCGAAGCCCGAAAATCTTGAGCACAGTCTGCAGGTCATATTTATGAAGGGATTTCATTGTAACTTTGTAGGATCACTCCAGATGATGCCCAGATGAGAATGTCCCCTTTTGGTTGCGATCATTCAACCATGATGGCAGCCCGAAGCCCAAATACCTTTAGCACAGTCTACAGGTCATATTTATGAAGGGATTTCATTGTAACTTGGCAGGTTTGACTTCATATAATGTCTAGATGAGAACGTCCCCGTTTGGACACGATTGGGCAACTGTGACAGCTACAGGGGCCCGAAGCCCGAAAACCTTTAGAACAGTCTGCAGGTCATAATTATGAAGGGATTTCATTGTAGCCTGGTAGGATGACTCCAAATAATGTCTAGATGAGAACGTCGCCTTTTGGTCGCGATCATTAGGCCTTGATGGCTGCCCGAGCCCAAAAACCTTTAGCATGGTCTATAGGTAGTATTTATGTAAGGATTTCATTGTAACTTGTTAGGTTGACTCAATATAATTCCTAGATGATGACATCCCCTTTTGGTCGTGATTGGTCAACTGTGATGGCTACTGGTGCCCGAAGCCCGAAAACCTTGAGCACAGTCTACAGGTCATATTTATGAAGGGATTTCATTGTAACTTTGTAGGATCACTCCAGATGATGCCCAGATGAGAATGTCCCCTTTTGGTTGCGATCATTCAACCATGATGGCGGCCCGAGCCCAAAGCCTGAAAACCTTCAGCACAGTCTACAGGACATATTTATGAAGGGATTTCATTGTAACATGGTAGGTTGACTTCATATAATGTCTAAATGAGAACAGCCCCTTTTGGACACCATTAGGCAACTGTGACGGCTACAGGGGCCTAAAGCCCGAAAACCTTCAGCACAGTCTACAGGTGATATTTATGAAGGGATTTCATTGTACCTTGGTAGGATGACTCCAAATAATGTCTAGATGAGAACGTTCCCTTTTGGTCACGATCATTCAGCCTTGATGGCTGCCTGAGCCCAAAACCCCAAAACCTTGAGCATAGTCTATAGGTCATATTTATAGAAGGATTTCATTGTAACCTGTTAGTTTGACTCTTGCAGGTCAGGTCATATTTATGAAGGGGTTTCATTGTAACTTCGTAGGATCACTCCAGATGATGCCCAGATGAGAATGTCCTCTTTTGGTTGCGATCATTCAACCATGATGGCTGCCCGAGTCCAAAGCCCAAAGATCTTTAGCACAGTCTACAGGTCATATTTATGAAGGGATTTCATTGTAACTTGGTAGGTTGACTTCATATAATGTCTAGATGAGAATGTCCCCTTTGGATGCAATTGGGAAACTGACGGCTACAGGGGCCCAAAGCCCGAAAACCTATAGCACAGTCTACAGGCCATATGTATGAAGGGATTTCAATGTAACTTGATAGGATGACTCGTTTTGGAATAATTTCACTGTAACTTGGTAACTGTCGTTGATATACGTTAACTGTGAGGGCCACATACATTAACTTTGAGGTCATATTAACCCACCCTCAACTCTAAGCCTCTTTAGTACAGTGTACACCTCATATTATTTTTATCAAAAACATAGCATACAGGGAACAGAAATGAACATATTCCCAATTATGACAATTCTTGTCTTATTTCATAATCCTTTCATAAACATTGAACATTATCCTTTTCATCAAACACAACACACAAGTTAAGCTACAGTGTCATTGACACTTTCTTTACAATGGCGGTGACGTTGCGGTAACCGGTTCTCGTCAGATCACCGAAGTTAAGCAACGTCGAGCCCGGTTAGTCCTTGGATGGGTGACCATCTGAGCGATCGATTCGGACTCCTGCATTGTATCCTTGGGCAAGGCACTTAACCCCGATTGTCCACATGGAGGCACGATGACGCCGTGTACTAAAGTGTACTGCACGTCGATGGTGCGCATGTCTTCAACCAATCTCGCCCTTCGTGCGCTGCAGTGTAGAGTTACAATGTTGGGGAGCTGGCAGCTTCTCGTCGTTGCTTGGTGGTTCACTAAAGGTTCTCCGGCTTCCTCCAACCATAAAACTGTCACTGACACAATATGTCCTTCGGTTTTAAAGTGTCGTTAAACGCTAATAATAAATTTTTACAATGGCATGTTCAGTCCACTACACAATTGCAATTATTGCACATCAATACATAAGGATGTAATTCTATTTAATAAGTTTGCCACATAATGTAATCCATGCAAATGTTTGCTCTTAAAGTAAAACTCTAAGATCAACTGATGACATTGAACTCACTGAAAAACGTGCAATTTTGTATCGATTTTCATGCAGTTTAACCGACACAGTTTTCCGTGGTGTCAATCACGATTTTGTTTCGACCCAATCGACATTCAGGACCACTTTTGTGAACACACTACTGTACCAAACTAGAAAAATAAATTCGGCCTCATATATGTGTAGACCAACACATGTCCACAACACATGTCTTCTTGTGGCAAAGGAAAAAAAACAGCCAGTCCAAATGACTAGTGGACGGGCCACAGCTAAACCACTGAAATCCACTCACACTTATATAGTTTGCAACCTGTTTTGCTTTTTTTTTGTCAAGGAAAAGATCTAGAACAGAAAAAAAACAAAGTAACTATTTTAGGAGAGACACCCAGTGATGGAAATCTGACGATGGCAATTTTTTGCCAATATTTTTGTGCGCCCACTGCTCGCACAATTTTTATCCCACATAAGCATTTTTTTGTGTGCCTAGTTTCAGTCATTTTCAACATCGCAGGTATTTCAGTCAGTCCCGACGGCTCCCTTTGTGAAGGGTAAAACAGAAGTGGCATTGATCCAGTCTTTGATCTTGAACTCTCTAAAATTTACTACATGTGTTCAGTCCGTGGCGAGTTGGGTTGTTCATTATTCCTGTTGGGCCATCGATAAACCCCAGTTCCCTCCAAAACATGTTATTAATTGTTATATTATCCAGCACTATCTGTAATATTATTTCAGTTTTGCATACACTAGTACCAGTTATCACAAGCATTGTTTGAATTTTTACAAACCCCTCTTCCAAACCTGGAAATAAGCAGACTGTCATCTGTAGAATGAGGTCCCCAGAGGGTGAATTTGGTGATGCTACCCTGCACTGCAGGGTAGCATCACTAAATTTACCCTCTGTGAACCACAGTATGAGTCAAGGTCTCAACTCTAAACAGAGAGGTACCCAGAGGATACATTGGCCCACTGTATGGATATGGGAAAGCACCAGCAAATTCACCCTCTCTGGACCTCATTCTGCAAATGACAGATTGCTTATTTCCATTTATTTATTTGGGGGGGGGGGGGGGGGGGGGGGGGGGGTGTTAATTCTCGCCGCAGATTTGTGGTGAAAATCTGATATTTTAAATTAATAACTAGCCCTCTTCCTACCAATTGAATGTTGACAATGAAACTTGTTTATTTTCCACTCAAACTGTGTGTAATTGTTACCAAGTATCGTTTGCTTGTTGTGGGCATTCTCCAGTAAATTGTGAGGGTGCAGTTTCATGAACTTTGCTAACTTCCAAAGTAATCTTGTATTCTGTAAGTTATAAATGATTATTAACCCATTGAACACTAGTGGTATATTCCATGTCAGTTCAGTGGCAGCAATTGGAAGAGTCCATATTCATTATTTGAAAACTAATATTTTCAACGTGCAGCCCATTGAATCGTCTACACCACACTTTCCCTTAGCAGCCAAACCACTTAATAAAATTATAATTTATCTTGTTCCTGGGCCAGAAAAGCAGCCTCTCGGGTTCAAAGGGTTAAAACTTGACATTTTTAATTCTAACTGTACCCAGTTGTTAGGAAATATTATGTAATAATAATCTTCCAATTTTAGTGTATAATCCACTGACCTTTATATTTGTCAATAAATATGGGTAATGTAGACTCCTCACATCTCTTGATTTGCTCAATGCACATGTAGAGTGGGACCAGGTATCATATCAATTGTTAAATACATTGACAAGTTTTTCACATCACTATCCTAACAACTTTCACAAAATGGCAGCAATATATTCTAACGGTAGTTATTTAATTGTAATAAATGTTCTACCTTCGAAAATTCTAACATTAGCATATACTGACACCGAGTCAGTCTTGAAAATAGAACTCAACAATGTGTGTTCCGTCATTTTCAACGTTTGTCCTGATATGTAAATATTGCTTGATTTTTTTACCTTTTTATGTGTACCCATACTATGTACAGTACACATAATGCCTGCATCCGGGGTGGCCATCCGTCGTTCGTCCATCCTTTGTCTTTCCGTCCGTCTGGCATCCGTATCCATTTCTTTGACATTCGATAACTTGAAAATTATTGCTTGGATTATCAAGTTACTTTATATTTGTGTTCAGGTTACTGATGTGCCTAGCTGTATAGTTTTTGGTTTAAATCTGATAATTTGATCCTGAGATATTAACTCTTTATCCTTCAAATTGAGAATTCTTCCAATCCCTTTGGCATTCGATAACTCAAAAAATATCAATCCGATTGTCATGTTACTTCATATATGTGTTCAGGTTACTGATGTGCCGAGCTGTATAAATATTAATCCGATTATCAGGTTACTTTATATATGTATTCAGGTTACTGATGTGCTGTGCTGTATAGTTTTTTATGTAAATCTAATAATTTGATCCGGAGATATTAACCCTTTATCCATCAAATTAAGCACTCCTCCAATCCATTTCTTTATGTGCCCATGCTATGTGTGGTGTACATGATGTCAGCATCCAGGGTGGCCGTCCGTCATACAGCTTTCTACTAGTTGCGCGTATGGGTACACATCTGACGATTTCATCGGCCTATTTTTTCTGTAAATTTTTATTTATGAATAATCTATAGTGGATCTGAAAAAAATGAATAAACTAAGAAATGTATGTGTATCTTTTATTTTATTTATTTGACAATAAACACAACAAACATTGGGGAGATCAGTCAGTCAATCACATTTGGCCAACATTGTACATCAAACTATGTGACAAGTCGTAGCCACTTTTCACTTCGCTGTAAGTACACTCACCCCCAATCTCCCCCCACCCTCACCCCCCCCCCCCCCCCCCCCCATCCCTGATTTTTTTTTTGTATGCTCCCTTGGCTTACTGTCGGGTCTAAACAGTAATCTGTTTTATCAGCTCCCCAGACAGAAAGTCAGGTTGAGTGCAGGGCTTCCACGACTCTGTTTTGGGGTCCATCAAACAGACCCATTCCCAAACCAATTTTCCCCCCAGTTGGCTACTGCAGATGTGTATTGGTATGCATTTGAATCAGAATGTGAGTTGATAATTCTGTTTAAATCAAACAGACTCGGACTGTTAATGTCAAATGAAAACTATTCATTTCCTTTCTAAACATTTAATTCCTATGAGGTAGGACACCCCTTTCCAAACCTCCCCAACATGAGACCCATTGTGAAGCGTCACAGCATGCCATTTTGTTCTCTTCACTACTATGTGAAGTGTATCCTAATAGAATGTGCTCCCCAATGTGCAACACCCTCTTCAGTGTGGAGGTATGATTGTGCTCTGATCTGTAGACCTGGCTGTGCGATTTAAATTCATACTTTGCAGCTCTGGTCATTTCTTTTATATTTAAGAATTATTTATTTTTGACAATTGTAGGCCATATTCTATAAAGTCAACCGTTGATTCGAAAATAGATCACCCTTTGTCGGAGCTACCAAGTATTAATTTATATAATTGCAAAAATATGACCGGCACCTATTGACAACAGCCAACATTACAGACAGAATCTCCAGGCAAGAATTTATCGAATTTTACAAGGGAAAAATAAACATTTTTATAATGTTTTGTAGCATTTTTATGACCAGAATTCCTCCAGAGGCCACCTCAGAGCATCTAAAATCCAAATCTCCAGGGAAAGTACCTGCCTTTGGCAAGTTTGTCACATGCCTTCGGTGCCTCATGCCACTCACATTAAAAAAAAATTACCAATATCTAAAAATGGACCCAATAATTTTAACCTCGTGGAAGCCCTGGTTGAGTGATCACATTTTGTCCACGTCCATAAACACGGTATTCACCAGTTCTCCAAAACTGCTGAACCAATTTCAATGAAATTTTAGAGAATTGTTTGTTACGACATCACACTTTTTTAGCTCACTTCACTGAAGGTCAGGCTGAACTTATAGTGATCACTCACTGTCCGTCATCCGTGAACATGGTGTTTGCACCTGCCCCTCCTAAACCGCTGAACCAATTCTAGTTATATTTGAGGTGATTGCTTGTTCTGATGTCACATTTTTTTTTTTTTTCAAATCAACTTGCACAGTTTCATAGGGAGGGCGTCGGGGAAAATCCACCAAAATTCTTAAAAAATCTTCTTATGAACCAGTGGGTACAATGTCTTGATATTTGGTTTGGATGATCCTTTTGTTGAAAGAAGTTCGTGGATCAATATTTGCCTTTGTAATGGGAGGGGTGAGATTTTTGGCCCAGCCAGAACTTTCTATTTTCTGAACAGAATTTGATATGTGGTTTTATCGAGTCCATAAGTAGTTGATTCATGCAAAAAAAAATTTTTTTTTTTCCTGTGTCCCTGTGGGAACCCCAGGAACTAAAAATTGAAATATTTTTGAATGCCACGGGACAGAGAGCTGTTATTTGGTATGAAGCAATCTTAGGACCAGTAGAATTGAATGGTAAAAAAAAAAAATTGTCATCGATTGTGTCAGGGTATTCTATGGGGAGGAGTGTCTTGACGACTAGTTGACTAATCGTTACAGGTTATTTTTTATGCAGTAGTCGACAAGAAAATCTGTAGTCAACTAGTCGTATGATGGGTATTTTCAGTTAAATGATAGAATAAATTGGAGATTCACTTGCTTTTGCCACTCGATACGGATCCGCGGGAATAATCAACACATCGCCATCGTAAAACTTTTTATTCTCAGAATCCCATTTTCTATCACGAGATTGTGAAGTGTGTCCGACTAACTTTTTTCTTGGTCTGCGAAGTTGCGAATTTGAAAGATAACAGTCTGAACAGACTCAGGGTCGTCCGACTCATCCTTGAAAGCGTTTATGACCCGTTATTACTTCTGAACCCATTCACACAGGCTTGGCAATTTCAGGAGAGCGATTTTTTAGCTCTCCTTACTGCCCTCCTGAAAGAATTAGAGCGAAAAATTGCCCTCCTAAATATTTTGGTCTGGGATGATTGAGATTACATGTATTATGCTCACATTAAATTTTTGTTGTAAAGCAAAAATGTAATTTAACTTCGAAGTCACATAACATCACGTAATTTCATTTTGAAAGTGGATTAGTGGTAAAAGGTAATGGCTGCAACCATACCCAAACACAGTTGCAATCTTTTGAAGCAAAATGGGTCACAGCAATATTTTTTTTCTGTCAGTTTCAAGTTCAACAACTGACATCACAGTTTGAGGGGTAATTGGTGGCGCGGTGGCTCAGTTGGTAGAGGTGCAGGCTGCAAGCCGAGAGGTCCTCGGTTCGAATCCCACCTGCGGCAACCGCGTTGTGTCCTTGGGCAGGACACTTCCCCCCGATTGCCTACATGGGGGCACGATGACGCTGTGTACTGAGGCGTACTGCCTGTCGATGGTGCGCATGTCTTCAACCAATCTAACCCTGCCTGTGCTGCAGTGCAGAGTTCAGAGTTACGATGTTGGAGAGCTGACAGCTGCTCGTCGTTGCTCGGTGGTTCTCCCCCGGTACCCCGGTTTCCTCCACCCGTAAAACTGTCACGGTCACGATTAGCCATTGTGCATAAGTATGTGACCTTAAACACCAATAAATATAAAATATATATATGAGGGGTAATTATTCAAGAAATATTGACACTATAATATACTACCATTACTACTATCCTGTCACTTGAAGCACTTGCACGAGGATGTGACTGTAGATTCAAGCAGACCTGTTGTCCAAGAAAGTCATACGCCTACCACTTCCACCTTCAACCCCCTTGGGTGGTTGGCGTATGACTTTCTTGGACAACAGGTCTGGGTACACACACAGGTCTTGTCAAGTGTGTGTTCGGTTGTTGAGTGAAACATCTAGATGTCTAAGAGATTTTGCTTTACCGTAGTAAAGTTAATAAAATCACTGATGTAGTCTGTTGGTTTCAGTTTCAATGAGTTCGTTCAATTGGATACTAAAAATGCTGTGTAAAGCTAATTGCTCTCCTAAGCTGATTGAGGAGAGCGATTTTTTGCCCTCCTGCATTTTTCAGAATGCCAGGCCTGTTCACAGGAAGAAAGACAGAACTTTTTTGCGAATTTCCTAATCCCCTTATGCTGAAATAAAGACAGTTTTGGAAATGCCGAGTGTGATCAGCAGTCAGCAGATCAACATAAAATTGTTTTGTTTGGACTTATCATTACCCATTAGTAGTTTCAGTATGATCAGATACAAATTTTGTCACCTGGCATTTGGGTGCGCAAACTCTTATGTCACTATCAAAAATGTCCCGAATACAGGCCTGAGAGGGGGTGGGGGATATGAGACCGGGGGTTTATGATGCTGGGGAGCGGGCGTGTGCTCGTCGTTGCTCGGTGGTTCTCCGTGTACTTTTGGTTCCTCCACCTGTAAAACTGTCACCGAAACGATATGACCCTCGCTGTTATAGTGTTGTTAAATCCAAAAAATAAATAAAATAAAATAAAATAAATCTTTGCAAGGATGGTATCTTTTTTCTGCCAGAAATGTGCCCCCCCCCTCCCCCACCCCCCCCCCCCCCCCCCCCATATCGCGTGAAATTTCCTTATTAAAAGCTGATTTAGCCCTTAGCCTAACAGTTGTGCCTTTTTGTGTTTTTTTTATTGTAGAAAGAGAAAACGAAAATCTCATTTTATGTTTAAGGTGGTGAAAGGGCGGATAGGTAAATTTACTAACGTTGCGTATTTTATTTTTAGCTCATCTTGACAAAGTCAAGCTGAGCTAATCTAATCGCTTCCCGTCCGTCGTCCGGCGTCCGTCGTCCGTCGTCCGTCAACACCATGTTTTGGTCTTCTCCTCCAAAGCCACTGGGCCAATTCAAGTGAAAGTTTGTGTGAGTGATGGTCCCAAAGGGGCATTTCATTTTTGTTCAACTCAGCATGCCCAGCCCCATAGGGAGGGAGTGGGGGAAAATGCTCCAAAATATTTTAAAAATCTTCTTCTCAAGAACCAGTGTGTACAATGACTTGATATTTGCTATGGAGCTTCCATATGAGGTGTAGAATCAAGTTTGTTCAAACGAAGTTCGTAAATTAATATTTGGCTTTGTAATAGGAGGGGTAAGATTTTTGGCCCCGCCCAAAATTTCTATTTTCTGAACCGATGGTCCGGTATGAACCAAATTTGGTTTATGGTAGTATTGGGTCATAAGTACTTGACCCATGCAAAAAAAAAAAAATTCCCGCATCCCCATGGGAACCCTGGGAGCTAAAAATAGAAATATTTTCAAACGCCCATATTTCCCAAACCCCATGGAACAGAGAGCTTTTATTTGGTATGAAGTATCCTTACGACCAGTAGAATTGAATGGTAAAAAAAAATTGCCATTGGTTATGTTAGGGTGTTCTGTAATGGGCATCGAAAAAATGCTGAGTCAGCATATTTGCAAAAATTTAAAAAAATCTTTTCTCCAGAACCAATCATCAGAATCTTTTGATATTTGGTATACAGCATTCATAGGGGGGTCAGATAAAAGTTTGTAGAAATAAAGCTCATTGGTTCATTTTTGGGCTCTCTGCAGGAGACCAAAGTTTTAACATAGGGTAATATGGGGAATATTCTTTAAAAATCTTCTTCTTTAGAACCACCAGTCAGAATCTTTTAATATTTGGTATACATCATTGTTATGAGGGTCAGATTCTAGATTGTTCAAACCAAGTCCCCAGGTTAATGTTTGGGCTTCCTACGGAAGCCCAAATTTTATCTTTGTTCAATATGGAGGGTAATTTAAAAAAATCTTCTTCAGATCCATCAGTCAGAATGCTTTGATATTTGGTATGCAACATCTCTATGGGGGTCAGATTCAAGGTTGTTCAAATCAAATTCCTAGGTATATATTTGGGCTCACTATGGTAGCCCAAATTTTTACTTAGTGCAATATGAGAAAATTTCTTTAAAAATCTTCTTCTTCAGATCCACCAGTCGGAATGCTTTTATATTTGGTATACAACATCTCTAGGGGGGTCAGATTCCAGGTTGTTCAATTCGAGTGCCTAGGTTAATATTTGGGCTCCATATGGGAACATGAAATTTAACTTAGTACAATATGAGGGAATTTCTTCAAAAATCTTCTTCAGATTCACATGTCAGAATGCTTTCACATTTGGTATACAACATCTCTAGGGGGGTCAGATTCAAGTTTGTTCAACTCGGATCCATAGGTCAATATTTGGGCTCGCTATGGTAGCCCAAATTTGAACTTAGTGCAATTCGAAGAAATTTCTTTACAATTTCTCTTCTTCAGATCCAACAGTCAGAATGCTTTCATATTCGGTACACAACATCTCTAGGGAAGTCAGATTTAACTGTGTTCAAATCAAGAGCCTGGGTTAATATTTGGGCTCTCTATGGGAGCCGGAATTGGCCATTTTGCTGAAGAATTAAAAATTTTGTATTCAGTACCCTCTAGAGGTACTAAGATTAATCCACATAGGTTGTATCAAGGGGCTTCATAGGGGAGCTCTACATTTTACTTATGATCAACTGAAGAAAAGGCATGATGCCCAGATTATTTTTGTCACTCCTGATGGACTCAAGGATTGACAGTGTAGCCTTTGGAGATGGCTTGCTTAATGTAGACTCATTCTTGGACTCTGTTTAAATTGTGTTTTGTACAAGATGAGCGCTTCAGGCCCCGTGGGGCCTCTTGTTAAGTGCACCGCTGCCCCATCGGCCATCGTCATTTATTTAACATGAAATTTCATAGCTTCGACGTAAGTTCATGTTAGCCTAAAGTATCTTTTAATTTGTGTACATTAGTAATAACTGTATAGGCAGTCACGTTCGCAGATGCCATGGGAAATGTGGAGGGGGGCACCCCCCAATTTTCGAAAGGAACTTGAAATTCTTGAATATATTTAGAATTCTGTATAAAGGGTCATAAATTGTCCATTATAACAGTCTTTTCGTGTGCTGCAGGACACAGGGCCCATTCTGCGTCTTGCAGCACGTGAAAATACCATGTTTAAAGTCTAATTTTAGCATTTTCTCATCACTCGACAGCCGACAGATGGCCCACGTTATAACAGTATATCAGTTTATATTGCTGAAACTGAAAGGCCAGAAAAGAGTTGGCTGGCTTCAACTCTCGCACATTTCCTAGCCCCCCACCCCACTCATGTACCATGGGGGGGAGGGGGGGGGGGAACTGGCCACTGGCTCAAACAAATATTGATGTTGATTTTCCCCCCAGCCTCCTTCCCCCACCCCACTGCAATACTTTGCCGCCTCTGGATTCATCAAATTGGTAATTTAAAATATTTGCGGGAGGTCTGAAAGATCAAACTTAAATTGCAGGCTAATATGATAGGGAAGCGTCCATAGATGCACAGAGATCAACTAGGGCGATCTGCGAGTGCAATCTTCAAGTGGAAAGATGACGTCAAATAAACCTTTTGCAACTTTGTTAAATTGGCTACATGATTATCTTGTCAGACAAAATAATCATGTAGTCAATTTGAATTTAGCAATGTTGGACTTACCATGATATACAGCTTACATCAGTTAGTATTTTCTGGTGGAAATTTCTCCTTTGTCAGTTGTCAGATTCTGATTTGATCAGTAAGATTCAGTTTGCACACTGCGAAATGGCGAGCACTTCTGGAAAGGAAAAGTTGGAAAAATCCAGACCCAAGACATCCCCCGTCTGGGTGCATTTTACCAAATCAATGGAAAATGGTCGAGAAGTTGTTGAGTGCGTTTTATGCCAATCCAAGCTAAAGTACGGTGGATCAACCTCAGCAATGAGATCTCATCTTCAGCACAGACATCCAGCTATAAAGATGCATGTTTCTTCTGAACAAGACAATACACTCCGACAGTCCCAGTTGAATTTTGACGGGAAGAAGCCGTCTAAATTGATGACAAAAGAAAAGTGGAAAAGGGTTACGAAGTCACTAGTCTAGTGGTGTGCTGTGGACATTCGCCCTCTATCGGTTGTAGAGGGTGATGGTTTTCGCAACTTTGTCCATGAACTGGACCCCTCTTACTCATTACCATGCCACAAAACCATAAGACATATACAAAATACTATGAAGAAATACGAAAGGGTGTTGTATCTTTACTTGAAAATTCAGAGTTGGACCAGCTGTTCTAGTCAGGGTTATGTAACAGTAACCTTCCACTTGATTGACAATGAATGGGAGTACAAGACGGGCGTTCTCTGTACTAGGCAGATCACTGATCATCATACGGGAGAGCATTTACGCGATGAGCTACAAAATATTATACAATCATTTGGTATCGCACCCCAGAAGATTGCATCGATAACAGCAATGTCTCAAATATTGTAAAAGGGATTCGAAAATAAGCAGAGCAGCAGGAGCTGCACGGAAAGTTGTAGCCGATTTCCACCAATCAACACTGGCATCAGATGCACTCGCGGCTAAACAGAGACAGCTCTCAGTCACAGAACATAAACTTATACAAGATATCAAGACTCGCTGGAACTCAGCATTTTATATGTTCAATCGTTTGGTAGAGCAGCGCTTGCCCGTCGTTGCTGTACTTCAAGACGGGACTTTCACAAAACAGGAAGATGCCAGAACTCTTGAACTCTCAGATGAAGTCTGGAAAACTATTGAAGAAATAACACCTGTTTTGAAACCATTAGAGATGGCCACTACGTTGCTTGGGAGCGAGACGTACCCTATGTTAAATATTATATATCCAGATGTTAAAGGTTTATTGGAAAATCACCTGGCGGTTGACGATTCAGACAGCAGCGTGGTGCGTGATTTTAAAAATACGGTGTCTAAAGACCTGCAAGAACGCTATTCTGAACCTGGTGTCATATCTGAAGATGAGGACTTTTTTGTATCTGTTCTTGTTATGTCTGGCACACTGGATATCAGACACAAATCATTGCGTGTTTTGTCAGAAGATCAGAAGTCAAAGGTTTGGAAACAGCTCTTAAATGAAATTAAAAGCCAGAAAGATGTCAATGAGACAGACGCCAACATTGAACCTGGTGTGGATGAAATTCTGTCAGAAACACAAACCCCATCTGGATGCACACAGCCAGATACAAGTGAGTACGAGTACATACCAAAATGTAAGCTGTCAAAATTGAACCAGGGAAGCAAGGCGATGCACTTTCTTTGGGTGGGTATTTTGACGACAGCGGTGATGCCAGTGTTGACGACCATGAGAAAGAGCTCGAGGAATACAAAACGGTGAGGCCTTTGGATACTGATCTGCGAGTTTGGTGGAAAATCAACTCCAAGAAGTACCTAGCCATGCCTGTTACATCTGTTCCGACGGAGCATGTGTTCAGTGTTTCAGGGATGGTCATCAGTAAACGACAGTCAAACTTGAACCCTGCGACCGTTGATGAGTTAATTTTTATCAGTGAAAATTCAAATATAATTTGCAAATTTAATTCAGGGAAAGAAAGCACAGACAAAAACTATAATGTTCAGCTTGAATTTGACGAAAACCTTGACGATGCAGTTAATTGCAAATGCAGTCCTTCCCATGAGACGGGCGCTATAGCGCTCGCGCCCGTCCATGCCCGTCATTCCCGTTTCCAGAGTGCAAAAAAACGCGCTCGTGTTTTGACCAGGCATATATTATTATCAAGTAAGGAGAAAGGTTTCAAGCGACGCGATTACTATATTTTAATTATTTACTGTAAAATTACCATAAATTTAGCGAAAGACCGTCATTTATGGCCTGGAATCGTGATATCAAACATACCATGTATTGCTGTCACTTAGTGTAATATGCATTTTGATTGGGCACCTATAAACTCAATGGGATACGAGACGATTCGGTGGAAATGCGAGTCAACAACACTGCGCCTCGGCTCTAAGAGAGCTATTAAAATCTGGTAATTCATTCCAGTTGAGAAATCATTTCTGTGTGAACAGTCAATTATTTTTATACGCCCGTTTGAAAAACGGGACGTATTATAGTATGGCGTTGTCTGTCCGTCTGTCCGTCTATCCGTCTGTCCGTCCATCCGTCCATCCGTCCGTCCGTCCGTCCGTCCGTCCGTCCGTTTTGTTTCCGAACAATAACTTTAGTATTTGTTTTCCGATCGGCTCCAAATGTGGTATGTGGTTTAATCACAACAAAATACAGGTCAAGTTCGAATATGGGGTCGGTCCGAACATTTTTCGCCTGAATTATGGCCCCAGTTGGACTTAAAATTCGTCAAATATTTGGTTTCCGGATGATAACTTTAGTATTTGTTTTCCGATTGGCTCCAAATGTGGTATGTGGTTTAATCACAACAAAATACAGGTCAAGTTCGAATATGGGGTCGGTCCGAACATTTTTCGCCTGAATTATGGCCCCTGTTGGACTTAGAATTCGTCAAATATTTGGTTTCCGGATGATAACTCTAGTATTTGTTTTCCGATCGGCTCCAAATTTGGTATGTGGTTTAATCACAACAAAATACAGGTCAAGTTCGAATATGGGGTCGGTCTGAACAATTTTTGCCTGAATTATGGCCCCTGTCAAATATTTGGTTTCCGGATGATAACTTTAGTATTTGTTTTTCGATTGGCTTCAAACTTGTTAGTCTTTTTCTCAAATGACTGAAAAATTTAGTCATTTCACAAAATCACTGATTTCAAAGTCTGACCGTAACATATATATATATGCCAGTATAAATTTCTCGCACTCTAAAAAAATTGCAAATGTGTTAAAATGGTACAATTTGAACAGTTCACGGGCGTATGATGCAATGCCCAGCGGTGCTATTGTTTATTAAGTAACAAGGGACGAATATCTGGCAGTGGGCTTTAGTAACAGCGTGAATGTATTCAGCACAAATCCTATTCACTTCTTCTGTTTGGAAAAACCTGATGTTCTCTGAGAGGTTCGTGCTTCCTGGTCCAATCACCATTCAGTATTCCCCAATGGAGCAAATTTATCAGCTCCGCATAAATTATAGCCGCAATGTGCGATTTTTTGTTACTTGGCGCCTACCGTACTGACCCGTGTCGAAGCCCAGGGGGTGCTTGCAGTGGATAAATTTCAAAGTGGGGGGATGGGCTTCGGGACGAGAAATAGTGCTTGCAAGTCGCGTTGGGATGTGTCGGAAATTGGGGATATAAGACAAGTATCCACTGGGTATGTTACGTTTCTTTGGAAACTGCCCACCAATTTTATAGAATTTGCTTTAAAAATTCTCATAATTATCTTGTACATACGTTTCATTTCCAGATTTGGGGTTTTAATCCTTAATTTAATGAATAAAACAAACAGAAAACCATGCGGTATTGTTTTCATTTTTTGTACAGGTTAGTCTCGAAGCCAGAAATGGACGTAACTATGTCAATCAATACTGCAAACCACCCCCTTGAAAACAGACAAACATTGTCTGTTTAAAAATAGCTGTTTTTTTTTAAATATGTACATTTTATTACGAATAAAACAAAATATAGCTTCACACAAAATCAATAAAAAAAAATGCCGCTCAGGATCGCAGATCCAATGTCGAGTTGTGACCTTGACCTTTGACCTGGCGAGTCCAAGGTCAATAGGGTTCTTCCTCGCACCAAGGCCAACACACCTATGAAGTTTCATGACTCTAGGTTGAACCACTATTAAGTTCTCATCCGGAAACCAATTGTTGCGATATGCTATGTTCAAGGTCACTGTGACCTTGACCTTTGACCTAGTGAGTCCAACATCAATAGGGTTCTTCCTCGCACCAAGGCCAACACGCCTGTAAAGTTTCATGGCTCTAGGTTGAACCACTATCAAGTTATCATCCGGAAACCAATTGTTGCGATATACTATGTTCAAGCTCACTGTGACCTTGACCTTTGACCTGGTGAGTCCAAGATCAATAGGGTTCTTCCTCGCACCAAGGCCAACATACCTATGAAGTTTCATGACTCTAGGTTGAACCACTATCAAGTTATCATCCGGAAACCAATTGTTGCGATATACTATGTTCAAGGTCACTGTGACCTTGACCTTTGACCTGGTGAGTCCAAGATCAATAGGGTTCTTCCTCGCACCAAGGCCAACACACCTATAAAGTTTCATGACTCTAGGTTGAACCACTATCAAGTTATCATCCGGAAACCAATTGTTGCGATATACTATGTTCAAGGTCACTGTGACCTTGACCTTTGACCTGGTGAGTCCAAGATCAATAGGGTTCTTCCTCGCACCAAGGCCAACACACCTATGAAGTTTCATGACTCTAGGTTGAACCACTATCAAGTTATCATCCGGAAACCAATTGTTGCGATATACTATGTTAAAGGTCACTGTGACCTTGACCTTTGACGTAGCGAGTCCAAAATCAATAGGGTTCTTCCCCTCACCAAGGCCAATCTACCTATGAAGTTTCATGAATGTGAGTTGAACCATTATCAAGTTATCATCCGGAAACCAATTGTTTAAGATTTACTATGTTCAAGGTCACTGTGACCTTGACCTTCGACGTAGCATGTCCAAAATCAATAGGGTTCTTCCTCCCACCAAGACCAACCTATGTATGAAGTTTAATGAATGTGAGTTGAACCACTATCAAGTTATCATCCGGAAACCAATTGTTTACGCCCGCCCGCCCGCCCGCCCGCCCGCCCGCCCGCCATTCACCAAACTATAAGTCGAGTTTGACTTCGTCACAACTCGACTAAAAATCACAATATGAAGACCAGATAAAATTTACACAGCGGAATATGAATAACAAAATAGTTGCCTCCCTTGTCAAAATTCAAAAAATTTATTTTACACTGAAAGTCATAACTTCACATGTTGCAGAGCATGATGAAATGCTAAATGAACTTGTTTTATTGAACCAATAAGTCATAAATCATATCCCTGGTAATATTGTTACATAATTCTCAAATACCAGAGTTGTAATTATTTTTTATTTTTAATTACCACTTTCTCATTAATTTCTGAATACCCGTTTTCACAGTGAGTTGTGCATGCTCGAAAGTGGCAGTGTTCTTTCACAATGAGTTGTGCACCGCTCGAAAGTGGCAGTGTTCAATCAGTATCTTTATGATGATATTCAACCACTGTGAACACTATATGTTGTGAGCGTGTTTCAGACAACTATTGACAGCAGCCTGCACACTCATTTGAAACAAGTGACAGCTTCCAAAAACGAGGCTGACAAAAAAATAAGTCAATTTTGCTTGGGATATATAATTTTTTAATAAAGACTTATTACACTGAACACAGACATAATGTATTACACAAAAGACGAATTTAACAACACAAAAACCTCAATTCCAAAAAATATACACACATGTAATACAGTTCTATTTAATTTGGTAAGTACAGTGTTGCAACAAGTCACCTGTTTTTCCATTTGAATTTTGATGCCTGTAAATTTGACGTCTTGTCTCAAACAACTTTCGTCCAATTTCAAACTTGGAGGGTGGGCTTTGACTCGAGTAGGGCACCCTGGTTCACAAATCTGAAAAAGCGGGGGTGGGCTTAATCACGAATATGGGCTTCGACACGGGTCAGTATGTGTCAGTACACATCGTCATGACCCGAAAGTTGGAATTCGGATCATTCCTTTAATGAAAACCATGAAAGCACCAAATCGTCCAGCTTTCATGTTACCGTTCGATATGGATATGCCAAAATACCGTACTGAATGCACAGTGCTGTCATTTGGTGGCTGCATTCTTCATTGCATGTTAATTGTTCTTGCCAACAACACGACCATCAGGCATCACTCCCAAGCATTCTCGCCAAAGAATTGCCGCCAACAAATCTTTTTTCTAATCGACGGGGTTGGATGCACAATAGTGCACATCACTTCAAATAGTAGCAAGTGATGTAGGCTATAACGTACCTATGCTTTTCAAAATCGAAAGACTGTACCACGTAGCTCGGAATCCGCCAAATCGCCTTGCATTTTCCATGAAAATCACTTTGTTCTGGTGGCTTGTAGGGCGTCAATCTACTTTTAATGTGGGTGGGAACAAATTTTTTTTTCTACCTGCATGTTAAAATTTTCACTGGAAAATTGTAACATGCTGTTATAGATTCATGAGTGCATAATGCCCCCGTCTCCATTTTTACGAGGGCATTTTATAGCTCCCGTGGGATTTTCTTCCGGGGAAGGACTGCAGATGTGAAACGTGTAGAGCAGCTCCCTATTATTCTGAAGACCAATGATTACAATGCAATGAATGTACTTTTTGCGCCGACACTCACTGTTCAATGATCAGGACAATAATCTTGTATTCACCGCAACTCCGGACAATGAATTGAATGCGATGGTTAAATTAATTTCATTTTGTGTCTTGTTCATTAAAATTTAATCAAATTCTGTGAAATGCGTTTGTTGATAGTATTTTCTATGATACCCAAAGATGTACTGTGATACTGGGATAGAATTTCTATCCTAGCATCACAGTACAACTTGGGGTCTCAGCATAATACATGTACCTGAGCGTGGTCTGGAAGATTGGGCCGTTGTGGAGGGGGTCTTAGTGTTGATGGATGTCTTCCGGTTAACCCCAATTATAGTTGCCAGTGTGAGAATTATTTTGATGTTTGCGCTGTTTTCCATCTAGAACTTCTTATGATTTTGCCCTTGGCTTTGGGGGCATCTGACTCAAGTGTCAAATTCGTTACCAGGCCTTGCCATGCGGCATGCCTTCAGCACTCGACCGGTATTGGGCCTTTTGGCCTTGATCTCATGTTTCCAATTTCTTATCAGACATCAACTAAGCACACAATTTCACAGTATTTGGATGCATTATGGATATGTTGCTGGTGATATAATACCGATATGATCAGATCGGTAATATCACCAGCAACATAACCATAATACACTGATCTCGTGATTCCAATTTCTTTGATCTCATGATTCCAATTTCTTATCAGACATCAACTAAGCACACAATTTCATAGTAGTTGGAATGTTGGATGCATTATGGTTTGTTACACTGATCCATTGTACATATAGCTGTTGATTGTTTAAGTAGGTCAAGGACCTTGTTTACTTGAACTATGATGGAATCACCTAGAAACTGACAGAACTTTGTAGAATTTTCATCTTCTAGCACATTCTATCTGGTTACCATATAAAGGTTTGTCAACAGAATTCAAAAACTCATTTTTAGAAAGCCATTTCAGAAAGACTCACTTTAGTTGTTTCAGAACAGTGCATTTATTATAGAAGCAGTGCTTTGTGAACTTGAAAGATTGATTCCAAAAGAGAATTTTGAAGAGAATTTGTTCGTCTTGGAAAAGAGAATTTATACTTTCTGTGAAACAGAATAATATTATTTTGTGAAAAGCCAGGATTCTACTGGATTATTTGGAAATTACCTGTGGCACCAATACTTCTTGGATTTTTACTCCATTTGAATTTTGTGGAGCATTTTATTATATTTTATTGGAGACTGCTGAAATTTCCAAGTGAAAATTTTATTACAAATCTACGGGATACTGTTTCTGAAGAGACATTCTTGGATTTAATACTACCAGCTGGTAACTTTCTTTACAAGATTCTTCACCACTGGATTCTGTCAAACTGTACTTTGGACTAATTCAGTGATTGATACACTACAAGTCAGAAGTAGTTGTAGGTAAACCGCAATTATCTCGTGGTTTTGTGCGCGGTTATAAACTATACAAAAACGCGAGTTTCGTTTCCGTGCCACTAATAAAAACAATAACCGCGGTTGCCGATCGTTTGCGACCGGAGTGCGAAACGTAAATAAACGATAGTGTTAGTCTTGTGAGAAGAAACGAGACGTGAGCTTTGCTGAAACTGCATTGTGGCTTTCAGTCATAAACGCAAATAAACGATACCAATAATCATTTATGCTACAATCTATACACATGTAAAGCAAAAATCCAAAATCTGTTGTTGGCGTTTGCAATGCTCAAGTCGAGCAATCAAAAATTTAGAACGTCATTCCATTCGAAATATTGTCCATTGTCTGCCTTTTAGTACAACATTTCCAATTTCACAAGTCATACTGGAGACTGTCAAATATTTAATAAATAACGCGTGGATCTGATCACTGCGACGAGTGGCTGAGATTATCTTGGAAAAATCATCTGATGTGAATATAATGCATAATCCATTGTATATTTGAACACATTAAAAGTCAAATTGAAGATATTTTTTCAGTGTTATTGTCGGTCGCGAGTTTTTAAGTAGGCCCACCAAAGGCAAAGAAAACCTTCAAAATCTCAGTACCGCTGAAAGCAGAAGTAATATGTTTCATAAATTTTTTTACTCCCCCCCCCCCACTCCCCCCCCCCCCCCCCAGGTACCATACTAACCCGCACATATCTACTGTCTAAACTGCATCCAAGAAAAATACAGAACTCCAAAATTAAACCGGTCTGTTGGCCTACAGTTACTCAACTTTGAGTTTCCCAGGCGTGGGTTAAATTCACTGATGCATTGGTTCGCGAATTTCCACTACACGGGCGAACTTTTTACTAATACCTCAATTGGCATGCCAGGTAACAAGGAAATTCAAATGAATAACGTGTGGGCTACTGTGATTTTCAGCAGTGCAAAAGCCAAATACTTGAATGAAATGTTATGTGAGGCGGTTGTTTTGTGGTGAATAAACATTTGAAGAAATATGCGAATGACCATTTAATCTAATGAAAAATGTTTTGTTGGGATAATGCACGTTAAAAATAAAATGTTCATCGAACAAAAAACAACGAAGAATGGTTCTAGCTTTAATTTGTTTATTTGTGTGCTAAACACGAAAATTAGGGCTGTCACGATTTTTTAATTTAGGAATCAATTAATCGTCGCAAATAATCGATCATAATCGATTAATCGTACCTAGATGACCCCCTCTCCTTCTCTCTGACGTCGATAAAAAAATGAAGTTCAAGTCAGTTGACCTACCTCCGGTAAACAACGAAGAAGATCCTCTTTTAGGTACATTCAAAGCTTTGATGTTCTGAACTTTTGAACTGCCAGTGTAATAATCAAGACCAGTCGGCAGTTGCGAACTTCGCAACTGCCGACCGGTCTTGATTATTACACTGACGGTTCAAAAGTTCAGAACATCAAAGCTTTGATGAATGCACCTGACAGACAAATGCTTCCAACGGCTTCTTGGGGTTTAACATCGATGTTCTTAACTCTTTACCTTCAGAAACAATAGTTGTTTCATAAAATTTTCTTTTAATTATTAAAAACGTCTAAAGCGGGATAAAATTTACCGATTATTCGACAACGAAAAATACTAATCGATTTCACTGTGACCGATCAACAATCGACTAATCGATTAATTGTGACAGTCCTAACGAAAATGCGAATTCTCGTCTGAACACGTGCTCTGTACAAAACACGAGGCACCTTCTGCCCACCTAAGTTTCGGACCTGCATGCAGTTGAACCCAAGTTCCATTTAAAATAACCATTCCAAGAGAAACCTTAGAGGAGTACACACACACACCATAATTTATAAATGCACATCCTTGTCGGGAACCCTTGGAAGCAAAGAGTGCAGATTTACAGATGTAGACATTTATCTACTGCACCAAAGAGATTGCGGGATGGGGGTGGGCATACTGAAACTTACTCCACAGGCTCATTGTCGAGAGGGATGCAACATAAATTATGGACACAAGCAGACTCAGTCAAGGAAATTGAGTTTTTTTTTTAATTTCACATTTGTTTCAGGGGCACCCCAACGCACACACCAAGTGAGGGGTGCTTCCTCTTGTGCTCCCCCCCCCCCCCCCATCTTGCCGCTACTTGGATTGGGTAAAAGGCTCAAACAATGTTATTCTTCCCGATGGGCTCCTCTTCTCTCACCACGCTCTCGCAAATCCTTAGACACGAAATGATAAGCGTTCGTATTAAGATGCAGTGGAATTTCAATATTCAAATGCGTCATGAATTCAGAAAAAGGTATGGCTGCTATTGAATGTGCTGAGAATAAAATGTCACTGTAAGTACACTGAACTAAAGGAATGCAGAGCGTCGGGAAACAATACACAAGTTGGGAATGGATTAATTAATGCCATTCTCAAAATATTTAATTCAACTGCATGAATACTTAATTACTTTTCGGGATGCATTGTGAGATCCAGAGCATTGTTTTTTGTAAACAATAGCTTCAGAAGGTTTGCACAATAAAAGGAAGCTGATTGATTTGTATAACCGGCACTTAATCCAATTTCGGTGAGTGTCTAATTGCCACCAGTTTAATTACAAAACAAACTACTGTAATTAACCACCCGTGAAAACACGAAAGGGGGACGGTTACTGCTATTCTAAGAGTGCTTTTTCCATTGTTTTTTTTCTTTTTATCTGAACTACCCACTATCTGCACTATTTGAATGGCAAAAGGAGATCTGCTGCATTTAAATGATTGACATTTTTTAAAATGTTGGCGTTAGAATCTAAATGCACTCAGTCATTGAAACATTTTGTAATGTACAATGGAAGCATTGTATAAAACTCAGAAAACATCGACAATGTTATTTTCACTGATAAATCTACGATCCAAATGAGAAACTCTATAAACAAGTGTTACAGAAAATTGGGTGAAACGACAGTACTGACTCCTCAACACAAACACCCTTATTCTGTGCATGTTTGGGGGGGGGGGAGGGATCTAGCAAAAGGGTGCCACTACGCTCGCAAAATTTTCAGGGAGAGTGGGAGGAGGGGACAAATTCCCTAGATGAAGAAATTCAGTTTATTTCAAACAAAAAATTCAAGTGAAAGCCATGCAGAATATGGCAAAAACTGAATAGGGACGATTTGTCTTGGTTTCCAGGCGGATGTGTTGAGCAATGATCTTGTCACGTACAATCGGCATGTGCGTTATTTTTTTTTTGGCAGTCTCTACCCTTAGAAATTGGAACTTTTTTTTAAATATTATGGCGAATAAAGACTAAAACTCATTCTGTTTTTTTTATCACATAAACATCTTCGTCCAATGAAGGAAAGCAAACAGAATATCAATTTACCCCAAATTGACATCCATATGATAAGGGAGGTACATGTAAAAACCTGGGGTTTGCACGTGCATGTGTTATGTTTGGAACTGTGCTTAGTCCTTTAGAGTACAGAATGAGAAGGTGGGATGTGCATGGAGGGGAGAGGGGTGGGGTGTCATATACCGGGGCACCGAAGCCTTTATTAAGTGATAAATGACATCCGACGTAGCTAAGCGTATTACGGCATCAAGTCACTCAAGACAAGACTGAGGCGATGAAATAGAAAGTATTTTTAGCTCAACTTTGACGAAGCCAAATTTGAGCTATTGTCATGGCCCGTCGTCCGTCCGTCTGTCCGTACGTCAACAATTGGTCTATGGCTCGGGCTAGATGTCGTATTTATGAACCGATCTTTATGAAACTTCTTGTGTACCTTTGTTATGACCCTGGGACAGGAACGAGTGTTTTTAGGTGTGGTCCGAAATTCAAGATGGCTGCCAGCGGCCATTTTGTACCGATGATGCAAAAATCAGTTTTTTGTACAGAACTTCTGTATGAAAGTTCTGATTTGAATAAAGTTTTGTATAAATGTTTAGTACCATGGGATACATCACATATAATACAGGTTTTTTTCTCGTGCGTAAATTATGCAAATTAGACTGACTTTGATTTATTTAGTGTTACTTTCAGAGCTGTAAGTGCCAAGCTGCTATGGCTCGGGCTAGAGGCCGTATGTATGAACCAATCTTTACGAAACTTCTTGGGTACCTTTGTTATGACCCTGGGGCGGGAGCGAGTGTTTTTGGGTGTGGTCCGAAATTCAAGATGGCTGCCAGTGGCCATTTTGTACCGATGATGCAAAAATCAGTTTTTTGTACAGAACTTCTGTATGAAAGTTCTGATTTGAATAAAGTTTTGTATAAATGTATAGTACAATGGGATACATCACATATAATACAGGTTTTTTTCTCGTGCGTAAATTATGCAAATTAGACTAACTTTGATTTATTTAGTGTTACTTTCAGAGCTGTAAGTGCCAAGCTGCTATGGCTCGGGCTAGAGGCCGTATTTATGAACCAATCTTTACGAAACTTCTTGGGTACCTTTGTTATGACCATGGGACGAGAAGTGTTTTGGGGTGCAGTCCCAAATTCCAGATGGCTGCCAGCAGCCATTTTGTACCGACGATGCCGAAATCTGTTTTTTGTACAGAACTGCCATATGAAAGCTCTGATTTGAATAATTTTTTGTATGAATGTTTAGTACCATGGGATACATTACATATATTACAGGTTTTTTTCTTGTGCGTAAATTATGCAAATTAGGCTAACTTTGATTTATTTAGTGTTACTTTCAGCACTGTGAGTGCAAATCCCAATACGGCTCGGGCTAGAGGCCGTATTTATGAACCGATCTTCACGAAACTTCTTGGGTACCTTTGTTATCACTGTGGGACGAGAAGGAGTGTTTTTGGGTCCAGTCTGAAATTCAAGATGGCCGCTAGCAGCCATTTTGTTCAAAATTAAGTGCAATCAGATTTTTGCGCAGAACTTCCAAATGAAAGATCTGATTTGAATAAATTTTTGTATGAATGTTTAGTACCATGGGATACATTACATATAATACAGAGTTTTTCTCGTGAATAAATTATGCAAATTAGGGGTCCGGGTGGGACTTTTTGGAAAATTTTGGACCAAAATCTGGAAATTAGTTTTTTGTGTTTTGATGCATTTTGGTCAATTTTAAGAAGAAGAAGAAAAAATTTTAGTCTGAAAATATTTTGTTTGGGACTGAAAATTTCCACACAAAAATAATAATCTACAATGATTGGTCTTAATCTGTAGTCCATTACAGTCACCTTGTAATTCTTTTATTATTGTTAACTGGGCCAAAACAAATACTAATTCCTGTCATATTCATTATTCAGTTGTCTTGGTCACAGCAAGTACTAATTCCTGTCATATCCAAGTTGAGCTACAGAGTCATTGACTCTTTCATTTTCTTTCTAATTGGAAACTTCAGGGCATTTAATCGCCAGATTTTTTGGTGAATGGCGCAATAGAGGGCAGAGAAGTGAAATGGGGTATTGGGAGTTGGTGGGAGGGACAATTGATGCATAACTATGTTCATGTCGTTTTGAATTTGAATGGCGATTTTTCCGTATTGCGCAGGCTGATTTTTAGCCTGCAAGTGGTTCAGGTGACCTCGTCCGTGAATATAACTAATAGGTAGGCAATTGGCATTTTTTTGGGGGGGGGGGGGGGGGGATCGGGATGGAGGGGGGGGGGGACACATTGCAAAGTGGTGGTTTTTGTAAAGGGGCGGGGGATAGTGTTAAGTGATAAATAGGGTGAGATGTTTGGAGGGAATTTTTGTGAGATCAAATAGCTAGATGCTATGCAGGCGATTTCTGTGCTGCTGTCTTTTCTTTTAGTTTGCTCTTGTACATTCAAGTTGAAGCACATGTGCCAATGCTCGTTATTTGCCGAACGGAAGAATGTTTATCTTCGTTTATAATCGGGAACAGAAACGAATTGTCACATGATATCCCTGGAGGATAACCATGAAAAAAACCCTGATAAACGCGTTTATCTTCGTTTACAACCGGGAACAGAAACGAACTGTCAAACGATACTCCTGGAGAATAACCTCGAAAAAAACAATAAACGCGTTTATTGAAAGTTTACAACCGCGTTTCGATTCCTGATTATACCGCGGTTGTTCCTACAACTACTTCCGACTCGTAGTGTAAGTACCACTGTTTTTATTTTCTGTAAACCAATTAGTGTAAAAGATCTTTGTATCGATTTTTTTTTTTTTATTTATTTTTTTAAATTAAATTTCAGAATAGTTAAATTCATAGTTATTGTTGCTGATTCTCAGATTTCTTTCTGTTACCAATATTAATATTATTTCCACACCGTAACAGACACCTACGTATTTTCTGACAAATTAATGAATAAATCAGTTGACTCCATTCAATCCATGTGTTCTTGCTGTCATTTCGTTCCCAGAATATTTCGGATAATAATCGGGTGACCAGATACAAAACAGACTATAACATTTCTATAGCTTGTTTTGGAATTTCTGTGCGAGAAAAATAGTGTTGAGAACTTGAAAGGCGAAGCACTTCAAATTAGAAATTGGCATTTTATTGCGAGTGAAATCGGAATTGTTGATTGAAAGAGCCCCTCACCCCCTCTCCCCCCCCCAAATCACTGGCAGTGTATCCGCTTGTGAAAAAGCGAGGCCACCATGATGGGCCATGAAGGGATGTCGCTATACCAGGGAGCAACCAGGAAAATTTTCAATTCCAGGATCCCCAAAAAACCTATTTTCTTGCAACTGAGTGAATATTTTGATGTTTTCAAGGAGATCTATTTGTAAGGTTTCACACTTTGAGCGCCGGTATCTTTTTTGTAAGCATGCAGTGTTATTTTATTATTTTGATTTAAAATCACAAGATATGGACAAATAATTAAGTACCATGACCTTTTCTTCGAAGTTCGAAAACAACATCCCACAATTCGTCACTGCAGTCACTAAGTTTCATTTGTTTATGAATATTAATTAATGCAGTTGTTATGCCTTATGAATGTGGGCGCTTCGTACCCTGCGTTTTGATCTCCATTGTGCGGCTCTTCTTATACGTGACTAACATGAGCTATTGTATTTTTAGTATTAATAGATATGCCCAGTGGCTTGTTAGCTCACCGAAGGGAGCTTAACTTATCACTTGCCGTCCGTCGTCGTAAGTCGTGAACTTTACATTATCGACTACTCCTCACACACTACTGGATCAAATTGAACCAAATTTGGTGTGCATGTTCCCCAACATATGTCAATTCAAACTTGTACGAATAAACTTGCCGCACCCACAGGCTGCACCACAATGGGCATAACTCTGATAGCACCCATGAATTTCTTTCCAAAATTAAAAAAAATCTTCTTCAGATCCACCAGGCAGAATTCTTTCCTATTTGGTATACATCATCTCTAGGGGGGTCAGATTCAATTTTATTAAAATCGGCCCCTGGATTCATATTTGGGCTCACATATTAAAGCCCGAATTTGAACTTGGTGCATTTCAGGCAAATTTCTTAAAAAATCATCATCTCCAGATCCAGCAGGCAGAATCTTTTGATATTTGGTATGCAACATTGTGGGGTGGATCTGATTCAAGTTTGTTCAAATCAGCTCCTTGGATTCATATTTGGGCTCACTATAGAAGCTTGAATTCGAACTTAGTGCATTTCATGCAATTTTTTAAAAAAATCTTCTCCAGATCCAGCAGGCAGAATCTTTTCATATTTGGTAAGCAACATTGTGGAGTGGATCTGATTCAAGTTTGTTCAAATCGGCTCCCTGGGTTTATATTTGGGCTCAGTATAGGAGCCCAAATTTGAACTTAGTGCATTTCAGGCAAATTTCTTTAAAAATCTTCTTCTCAAGATCCAGCAGGCATAATCTTTTGATATTGGGTATGCAGCATGCTTAGGGGGGTGAGATTCAAGATTGTTCAAGCCAGGTCACTGGGTTCATATTTGGGCTCACTGGGTAGCCCAAATTATAACTTAGTTCAAAATGAGGAATTTTCTTTAAAAATCTTCTTCTTCAGATCCAGCAGTCGGAATGTTTTGATATTTGGTATGCAGCATCCTTAGGGGGGTGAGATTCAAGTTTGTTCAAGCCATGTCCCTAGGTCCATATTTGGGCTCACTGTGGGAGCTTGAATTGTAACTTGGTCCAAAATGAGGAATTTTCTTCAAAAATCTTTTTCAGATCCAGCAGTCGGAATGTTTTGATATGTGGTGTGTAGCATCCTTAGGGGTGAGATTCAAGTTTGTTAAAGCCAAGTCCCTGGGTCCATATTTGGGCTCCCTGTGGGAGCCTGAATTTTAACTTAGTCAATATGAGGAATTATTCTTTAAAAATTTTCTTCAGATTTAGCAGTCGGAATGTTTTGATATTTGGCATGCAGCATCCTTAGGGGGTGAGATGCAAGTTTGTTCAAGCCAAGTCCCTGGGTTCATATTTGGGCTCACTGTGGGAGCCAGAATGATAACTTAGTTCAAAATGAGGAATTTTCTTTAAAAATCTTCATCAGATCCGAGCAGATGAATGCTTTTGATATTTGGTATGCAGCATCCTTAGGGGGGTAAGATTCAAATTTGTTGAAGCCATGTCCCTAGTTCCATAAAATGTGTCTCTCATGACTTCATTCCTTTGTAGTGTTGATGAACCATGTCTAACTGAATGTGACCCCAAATACTTCTTTGAACCACTTTGGCCGGTGAGTGATTAAGGCTCCTTGGGGCCTCTTGTTTTTGTTAGTTATTAATATTTACTAAGTTTTCATTATTAATGTCTTAATGGATCAGTGTTGCGGGGGCTTCTCTTTATCTTTATTTCTGTTTCTCCATCATGTGTATGCACAGGGAGGAGGACAACTCAGACCAAAGACCACTCAGCCCAAGACAACTAGGACCTGTTTTCAAGAAAACTCAGACCTGTTTCCAAGACAATTCTGACCTGTTTTAAAGACAACTCGGACCAGTTTTGAAGACAACTCGGACCAGTTGTTTTGAAAACAACTCGGACCCAGTTTTAAGACAACTCGGACCTGTTTGGAAGACAACTTGGACCTTCATCAAAGACAAGTCGGACCAATGTTGAAGACAACTCTGACCAGTTTTTTAGACAAGTCTGACTAAAATCGTTAGAGAAAGAGTCATGGCGGATTATAATATTAACCAGGAGGGGGGGGGGGGGGGGGGGGGGGTCAAAGCAAAGAGGCCTTCTTGCCCTGCCTCATAAGGAGAAGCCAGGTTTTGAAGAGTGCCTTGATGTCACGTTGGGGTGGGTGGTCACTGTTGTTCAAGCTGAGATCGCAGTCGCTGGAGCTCAGGAGAAAACCTTGGAAAGAAAATGAAAATGCATGCCAAATGTGTAATCTAGGTGCACTGGAGATCCTGGAACACTTTCTATCTGTCTTTGATGTTGGTCCGAGGTTTCTTCAAGATAGGTCCGAGTTGTCATAAACTCTGGTCCGAGTTGTCTTCAAAACAGATCTGGCTGGTCTTGAGCCGAGTGGTCTTTGGTCCGAGTTGTCTGTAATTCGTATGCACAATTGCACATACACCATAACTGCACTTCCTGTGATGCGGGGCTACACCATCTTCGAGAGTTAAGAACTCAAGATATAAATATAATGTGTATCTGAATTTATTCTTAGTTTCCTTCTGGGATTATATGTGTAAAAAAATTAAAGTGATGAAAAAAAAAAATCAGTTTGAGATCGCTTCTTATCATTTTTAGCTCAACTTTGGCGAAGCCAAATTTGAGGTATTGTCATTGCCCGTCGTTCGTCTGTCCGTCTGCCACGCCATACACACGGCTTGGGCTAGAGGCCTATTTATGAATCGATCTTGACAAAACTTCTTGGGTACCTTTGTTGTCACCGTGGGACGAGAACGAGTGTTTTGGGGTCCGGTCTGAAAATCAAGTTGGCCGCTGGCAGCCATTTTGTACAAAATTAGGTGCAATCAGATTTTTGAGCAGAACTTCCATATGAAAGTGCTGATTTGAATAATTTTTTGTGTGAATGTTTAGTACCAAGGGATACATCACATATAATACTGGTTTTTTTCTCGTGCATAAATTATGCCAATTAGACTAACTTTGATCTATTTAATGTTACTTTCAGCACTGTAACTGCAAATGCCAATACGGCTCGGGCTAGAGGCCGTATTTATGAACCGATCTTTATGAAACTTCTTGGGTACCTTTGTTATCACTGTGGGACGAGAACGAGTGTTTTTGGGTGCAGACCGAAATTCAAGATGGCTGCCGGTGGCCATTTTGTACCAAAATTAGTGCAATCAGTTTTTTGTACAGAACTTCTGTATGAAAGTTCTGATTTGAATAAATTTCTGTATGAATGTTTAGTAACATGGGATACATCACATATAGTACAGGTTTTTTTCTCGAGCAGAAGTTATGCAAATTATATGAACTTTGATTTATTCAGTGCAACTTATACACAATAATTGCATGTGTCAATACGGCTTGGGCTAGAGGTTGTATTTGTGAACCGATCTTCACAAAACTTCTTGGGTACATTTGTTATCACCTTGGGATGAGAATGAGTGTTTCTGGGTGCGGTCCAAAATTCAAAATGGCTGCCAGTGGCCATTTTGTACCGAAATTAGGTCCAATCAGTTTTTGTACACAACTTCTATACGGCTCAGGCTAGAGGCCGTATTTATGAACTGATCTTTATGAAACTTCTTGGGTACCTTTGTTATCACTGTGGGACGAGAACAAGTGTTTTTGGGTGCAGTCCAAAATTCAAGATGGCCGACAACAGCCTATTTGTACCAAAATTAGTGCAATCAGTTTTTTGTACAGAACTTCTGTATGAAAGTTCTGATTTGAATAAATTTTTGTAGGAATGTTTAGTAACATGGAATACATCACATATAATACAGGTTTTTTTCTCGTGCAGAAATTATGCAAATTAGATGAACTTTGATTTGTTCAGTGCTACTTATACACAGTAAGTGCACATGTCAATACGGCTCGGGCTAGAGTCTGTATTTATGAATCGATCTTCACGAAACTTCTTGGGGGAACTTTTGTTATCACCTTGTGACAGGAACAAGTGTTTTTGGGTGCCTTTGTTATCACTGTGCTATGAGAACAAATTTTTGGGGGTTTAGTCAGACCCACTCTGGGACTCAAAAGATTTCTTTTCTAGTTTAGCATCTAACTGTCACCCCACTTTTACAATACTTTACCTATATATTTGTTACAGGCTACGGTCAGCATTTATGTACAGACTGTTACAATACTTTACATGTACCTTTGTTATCAGGTCATTACCTAGATGTTTGTCATTGCTGTGTCACGCACTATACATGTACATGTCTTAAACAAGTTGAGCTACAATGTCATTGACACTTTCATTTAAACATGGTACTGAGAGTGACAGGGACGGTTTACCCACTTCATCATTGCCATTGAACAGTCATTAATATTCATAAGTTCAGAGTTCACAGTGGCAAGTGTTCATGGAAACTTTGATCAATGTGTTTCCCGGTTTTATCACTTTCTCGGATAGATAGAATAGAAACAAGCACTCCCTAAAATGATTTTGTGAGTATTTTTTTTTTATTTCCAGCACACATTGTCACCAACCTGAACATTTAAGTTTTCCTTTTTGCACTTTTGGTGTAAAGATTCACGTTTTTGGGGGGGAAGAGAATGTGTATGGTCAACGTCGCTCAGCTGGCCTTGTGAGCTCTCTGACTGGTCACCTAATCCAATAACAAATCAACAATCGTCAAGAATATTAATCGATCGACGGACATAAAGCCATTCCAAAGGTCAACGCTCCGTACAAGCCAGAATGTTCATCGTTTGATTGGTGTATTCTGGGCGATTGCTGTAGTGGACAGAAATTCATAGAAAACTGTGAAGAAGGTTTTCCAGGAAAATCTCGGTTCGGTTTTTAGGGTTCCATAAAAAAACGAAACCGAAAACCGCCAGTCTCCACTTCACAGCAGCCATGACTAGATTTGATTAAAAATATTTTGGAAATACTCAGCGGGTTTAGAGTTAACGCTATTCTTGTTGAATGTGACAGACATACACATCTTTTAAATTGAAGTGGGCTTCTGTTCGAAAATGTCAAACCTCGGTGATTGGTTTCAAGCCAAATGAATCCTTGCCGCGGTTTCGAGCCAAATCGAATCTTGAACCGTTCACAGACCCCCTGCAATGAACCTAAATTTTAAATCATTCATGCTGACCAGAATTGCTCACAAGGATCAGCAATTATTCATTAAAAGCCATTTCAAGGCCTGAAATGTCAACTGTAATCATATTATTGTCAACAGGAAAAGTGTTTGTTATAAAGGCAAATAGTGCATGCATTTTTGTGACTAATAACACGTACATGTGTACAGTGCACATCTGAATGAACACACATTGTTTGCATTAAGACTGCAGTGAGAAGTGGTTATCACATTCGCAAACTGAAATTATTGTTATTCCTAATATGAAAGGTAACTTGTCAGATTTAATTCAAAACTTGTTTTAAAAATCTTTGAAGTTGAGAAGGTTACACTCCGTGAAACAAAATTTATTTGGATATATTTCTGAGAGCATTATGATTTACATATCGTTTCAACGTCTACTGTATCGGTAGCAATCTGGAGAACAGTTTATTAGTTGGAAGAAATGCATTTCAATCTGTGTTACAACTGTGATCAATAATTTATGTCTGATCGTCTGCGACTTTTCTGTCTGTGATTCATATTCATGGCTACTAAGAAAAGTAGATGAGGGACCAATGCATTTATATTTTAACCCTCTGCCCACTGATGTCTAAACATCAAAATTTCAACCTACAGATTTTCCCCATAATGCAAATAATAATTTAACAAATTCTGTTTTGTTTGACAGAGCTCAATGAGCTCTGTCAGACAAGATTAAATTGGTTGAACTCCTAGTTGCATTATGGGAAATATTTGATGTATGAAGTTTTAGTACTTTTGACATCAGAGTGTAGAGGTTAACCCTTCACCCAATGCAAACTATATTAAAATTTTAAGTATTTTTTTCTTCAAATTTTTCACAAAATTAACAAAACCATATCTTGTGATGCCTCACTGGAATGAGCTCAGCAGGTTCGTTCCAGTGAGGGGTCACTTGATACGGGTTTGATGAAGTTGAAAAAATTCTTTTTTTTTTCAACAGATCAGTTTGTAAATTATGCAGGCAGATTCGGCCGTTTCATTATGTAAAAGTTAGGTAGGATCCTACTTTTCATGCCTGACCCAAATTTTTTTCAAAACACTTAAATATTTCCATTTAAAATGTTGGAAGGTACATACGGACCGGTCTTCAAATACATTGATCAACATGTTTACAGATACTCTTACTCAGTATGTATTATGTGGGAATAGGGGGGTGGGTGAGGGGTGGGGGGGGGGGGGGGCTGGCTTCAGATGTCAGTAGCTAGTGAATACACAGAAGACATGTCCAGTGATTAAAATCACATGAAGCATGAATTAATATTTTTTTTTAACTTCCCACTATACAGAAAATACTGTTAAAGTCTTCATTTTCAGGCAAATGCAGTCGATCTGACTTGGCCACTGCTGAACACGTGAAATAGGAATTGGAGACAAATTCTGCCATCTCAGTTTAACCCTAGCACCTACCGTGTTAATGATTAGTGCCTGCGTCATACTGAGATTGGAAAAATCTAAATGTGTATGAAAAAAACTCCAAACAAAGGCCACTTACCATTTTTCTTTGGATAATATCACTGCATTCGCTGATAATCCAGCATCAAACAACTTTTTCCTCCTTATAGGCAAGCCAGAAAATAAGCAGCCTGTCATCTGCAAAATGAGGTCCCCAGAGGGTGAATTTAATGATGCTACCCTGCACAGCAGGGTAGCATCACTAAATTTACCCTCTGTGAACCTCAATCTGAATCAGGGTCTTAAAACTAAACGGAAAGAGGAACCCAGAGGATAAATTGGCCCACTGTATGGGATAGCATCATCAAATTCACCTTCTGGGGACCTCATTCTGCAAATGTCAGACTGCTTATTTTCAGGCCTGCTTATAGGCGTCTGCATACTTTACTTAATTTGATAGGTGGAAATAAAGTGCACGATGTTCCACCTTTTCCCAGTTGTGCCTTATGCAGTGACGGCATCAGGGCAACATACATAGGCCTATGAATAGGATTTTTCAAAATTCCAAATCTATGATTGGACATTGTGGTGGTGGTCGGGAAGAGGGCACTCTGGTTACCTAGATTTTGGGGGTACAGATCTGTGCTATTTTTCTCTGAGAATATAGATCCAGACTCCTAAAATGTAGGGGGTGGGAGAGGCAGTAATGTACATGTGACATTTGAGGCAACTTGGTGTAGTTGCTGTTGGGTGCATGAACCCACTTGGACCACCAACCCATCAAAAATCTACCCGACAATTCACTCTCAAGTACCACATAACTTCAGTCACCGATACTCAATTGCCTGCTCCCTACAAACATTTAACTTTTAGTCCAACACCGCACTGAATTTTTTTTTAAAGTAAATGCGCGAGAGAGAGAGAGAGAGAGAGAGAGAGAGAGAGAGAGAGAGGTTATTTGCATTATTAAGCGGCTCTTCTAGAATGTCGAATTCACGTTAACACGTCCACATCAGTTTGCTATTTGGAACAACAGAAGGCTTGTACAATAATTTGTAGCTGTTTGATCGTTTCTGGAAGCTAATCCCATTGTTGCGACTGTCTCATTAAAATGCCACTGATTTTAATTACTGAACAAACCACTGTCATTAAGAGTCATCTGTGCGAACTCAATGGACATGTTGACATGCGACTTATGTACCCCCCGTCGATTTTTATACGCCCACAAAACAAAGTTTAGGGAAGTGTGTGGTTTATGGGAGTCAACTTGTCCGTCCGTCGGTCAGTTGTCGTTGGTCCGCTGAAACTTGTGGAGCGAACTACTTCCACAGTTTTAGTCGCATTTTCATGAAACTTCACGAAAATTATCAACATGATGAGGGGAAGTGCGTGACATAATTTTTTTCCAGATCGGATTCAAGATGGCTGACTGGCGGACGTATTGGATTTTGCAAAATACTTGTGGAGCGAACTACTTCTTCAGTTTTTGCTGCATTTTCATGAAACTCAATATAAATTGATTTGACATGATGAGGAGCAGTGCGTGACCTAACTTTTTTCCAGATCGGATTCAAGATGGCAGACTAGTGGCCATATTGGATTTTGCAAAATACTTGTGGAGTGAACTACTTCTACAGTTTTTGCTGCATTTTCATGAAACTCAATGTAAATGATCGACACAATGAGGAGCAGTGCATGACATAATTTTTCCCAGATCGGATTCAAGATGGCCGACCCGCGGTCATATTAGATTTTGCAAAATACTTGTGGAGTGAACTACTTCTACAGTTTTTGCTGCATTTTCATGAAACTCAATATAAATTGATCGACATGATGAGGAGCAGCGCGTGACATAAATGTTTGCAGATCGGATTCAAGATGGCCGACTGGTGGCCATATTGGATTTTGCAAAATACTCGTGGAGCGAACTACTTCTACAGTTTTTTCTGCATTTTCATGAAACTCAGTATAAATAATCGACACAGTGAGGAGTAGTGCATGACATAATTTTTGTCCCGATCAAATTCAAGATGGCCGACTGGTGGCCATATTGGATTTTTTTTTTACTTAGAAAAATTGAATGCCCCTTTTCAGTCGCCCACACTAGGCGATATGCCACGGTGGGGGTATACCGGGCGACAGACCATCTCTAGTTTATTAGTTTATTGTCAAAATTTTCAGCTCTTTGAATTCTTTGAATTGTTTCTGGAGTTAAAAAAAAATAAAGTACTCTCTCTGGATTCTGTATTATCGTAACCAGTCTGTTATCTATCATACCATTCCAGAGATTAACGCAATCATTTATCACCCAAAGAAAAGGTACCATGGAAAAGGAGTTCCAAGACATGTTGCGTTCGAATTGAGTTTTTGGTCCGTATTATTTCGTTTCCTCTTTTAATCGACACTTTGGTCAGAACATGTATGTTGGCATATAGAAGGGCATTTTGTTGAAGGGTGGGGGTGTAGTCAAATGTTTCCCAAGATTTCTTTTTAAATGCCCATACCTTCTTGTGATTTTTCCTGATCGCCACACAGGGTTTGAAATTTAACACAAAACCCGACAGAATGTATTATTTGTTTAAATGAACTGTGTCAACGCATGACCGAGCTGGTAAACTTGGATGCAAATGTGAGTACATAAGATTAATGTTTGTTCAATTGTTGTTCCATGAGTCCACTTCTCACCCATGGGGAGGGAGAGGAGGGTTCATTGGGTAAAATTTTTTTGCCTGATAAGATGGGGAGGTTTTCGATTGATTTAAAAAAACCTTTCACCCTTGGTGGGGGGGGGGGGGGGGGGGGGGAGGGGGGCTAGTGATTGGGGTAGGTGAACTGTGTGATTTTTATTAGCTCAACTTTGGCAAAGCCAAATTTGAGCTTATGCCATGGCCCGTCTGTCCGTCAACAATTGGATACGGCTCGGGCTAGAGGCCGTATTTATGAACTGATCTTTACGAAACTTCTTGGGTACCTTTGTTATGACCGTGGGACGAGAACGAGTGTTTTTAGGTGCGGTCCGAAATTCAAGATGGCTGCCAGCCGCAATTTTATACCGACGATGCAAAAATCTGTTTTTTGTACAGAACTTTCATATGAAAGCTCTGATTTGAATAATTTTTAGCTCACCTGAGCGAAGCTCAAGGGGAGCTTTACTAATCACTTTCTGTCCGTCGTCTGTCGTCGTCCGTCCGGCGTTAACTTTACATTATCGACTTCTCCTCCTTAACCACTAGCCCAATTTTATTCAAATGTTGGCTAAATGTTTATTACCTAATGCCAATTCAGATTTGTTCAAATGAAGTTGCCCCTCCTCCTGTGTGGTGCCACGCCGGGTCGCCCCCAAGGGGCACCAAAATCTTTGCAAATCTTCTTCTCATGAACCAGCAGTAGCAGAGACTTGATATATGGTGTGCAGCTTCCTTTTGAGGTGTAGACTCAGATTTGTTCAAGAGAAGTTTGTGGGGCTATAGTTGGCGTCGTTATGGGAGGGGCAAAATTTTTTGCCCCGCCCAAAATTTCTATTTTCCAAACCGAGAGGCTGATTTGAACCAAATTTTATGTGAGGGCTTATTGGGTCATGAGTACTTGATTTATGCAAAAAAAAAATTTCCCGCAGCCCCGTGGGAACCGCAGGAGCTAAAAATAGAAAAAATTTAAAACGCCCATATCTCCAAAACTGCATGGCATTGAGAATTTTTATTTGGTGTGCAGCTTCCTTAGGACCAACAGAAAGAATTGGTAAAAAAAAATTGCCATCGGTTTTATCATAGGGTACAGTTTCGGGACTTTGAAAAAGTGCTGAGTCAGCACTTTTTAACACTGTAGGCAATGGGAAAAACATTAAAAAATCTTCTTCTCCAGATCCAGCAGGCAGAATCTTTTGATATTTGGTATGCAACATTGTAGGGTGGATCTGATTCAAGTTTGTTCAAATCGGCCCCCTGGGTTCATATTTGGGCTCAGTATAGGAGCCCGATTTTGAACTTAGTGCATTTCATGCAAATTTCTTAAAAAATCTTCTTCTCCAGATCCAGCAGGCAGAATCTTTTGATATTTGGTATGCAACATTGTGGGGTGGATCTGATTCAAGTTTGTTCAAATCGGCCCCCTGGGTTTATATTTGGGCTCAGTATAGGAGCCCAAATTTGAACTTACTGCATTTCAGGCAAATTTCTTCAAAAATCTTCTTCTCCAGATCCAGCAGGCAGAATCTTTTGATATTTGGTTTTGGTATGCAACGTTGCGGGGTAGATCTGATTCAAGTTTGTTCAAATCGGCCCCCTGGATTCATATTTGGGCTTACTATAGAAGCCCGAATTCGAACTTAGTGCATTTCAGGCAAATTTCTTTAAAAATCTTCTTCTCCAGATCCAGCAGGCAGAATCTTTTCATATTTGGTAAGCAACATTGTGGGGTGGATCTGATTCAAGTTTATTCAAATCGGCTCCCTGGGTTAATATTTGGGCTCAGTATAGGAGCCCGATTTCGAACTTAGTGCATTTCAGGCAAATTTCTTAAAAAATCTTCTTCTCCAGATCCAGCAGGCAGAATCTTTTGATATTTGGTATGCAACATTGCGGGGTGGATCTGATTCAAGTTTGTTCAAGTCGGCCCCCTGGGTTCATATTTGGGCTCAGTATAGGAGCCCGATTTCAATGTTAGTGCATTTAGGCAAATTTCTTAAAAAATCTTCTCCAGATCCAGCAGGCAGAATCTTTTGATATTTGGTATGCAACATTGTGGGGTGGATCTGATTCAAGTTTGTTCAAATCGGCCCCCTGGATTCATATTTGGGCTCACTATAGAAGCTCGAATTCAAACTTAGTGCATTTCGGGCAAATTTCTTCAAAAATCTTCTTCTCCAGATCCAGCAGGCAGAATCTTTTCATATTTGGTAAGCAACATTGTGGGGTGGATCTGATTCAAGTTTGTTCAAATCGGCCCCCTGGGTTTATATTTGGGCTCAATATAGGAGCCCAAATTTGAACTTAGTGCATTTCAAGCAAATTTATTAAAAAATCTTCTCCAGATCCAGCAGGCAGAATCTTTTGATATTTGGTATGCAACATTGTGGGATGGATCTGATTCAAGTTTGTTCAAATCGGCTTCCTAGATTCATATTTGGGCTCAGTATAGAAGCTCGAATTCGAACTTAGTGCATTTCAGGCAAATTTCTTAAAAAATTTTCTTCTCCAGATCCAGCAGGCAGAATCTTTTGATATTTGGTATGCAACATTGTGGGATGGATCTGATGCAAATTTGTTCAAATCGGCTCCCTAGATTCATATTTGGGCTTACTATAGAAGCTCGAATTCGAACTTAGTGCATTTCAGGCAAAATTTCTTAAAAAAATCATCTTCTCCAGATCCAGCAGGCAGAATCTTTTGATATTTGGTATGCAACATTGCGGGGTGGATCTGATTCAAGTTTGTTCAAATCGGCCCCCTGGATTTATATTTGGGCTCACTATAGAAGCTCGAATTCAAACTTAGTGCATTTCGGGCAAATTTCTTCAAAAATCTTCTTCTCCAGATCGAGCAGGCAGAATCTTTTGATATTTGGTATGCAACATTGTGGGGTGGATCTGATTCAAGTTTGTTCAAATCGGCTTCCTAGTTTCATATTTGGGCTCACTATAGAAGCTCGAATTCGAACTTAGTGCATTTCATGCAAATTTCTTAAAAAATCTTCTTCTCCAGATCCAGCAGACAGAATCTTTTCATATTTGGTAAGCAACATTGTGGGGTGGATCTGATTCAAGTTTGTTCAAATCGGCCCCCTGGGTTTATATTTGGGCTCAATATAGGAGCCCAAATTTGAACTTAGTGCATTTCAAGCAAATTTATTAAAAAATCTTCTCCAGATCCAGCAGGCAGAATCTTTTGATATTTGGTATGCAACATTGTGGGATGGATCTGATTCAAGTTTGTTCAAATCGGCTTCCTAGATTCATATTTGGGCTCACTATAGAAGCTCGAATTCGAACTTAGTGCATTTCAGGCAAAATTTCTTAAAAAATCATCTTCTCCAGATCCAGCAGGCAGAATCTTTTGATATTTGGTATGCAACATTGCGGGGTGGATCTGATTCAAGTTTGTTCAAATCGGCCCCCTGGATTCATATTTGGGCTCACTATAGAAGCTCGAATTCAAACTTAGTGCATTTCGGGCAAATTTCTTCAAAAATCTTCTTCTCCAGATCGAGCAGGCAGAATCTTTTGATATTTGGTATGCAACATTGTGGGGTGGATCTGATTCAAGTTTGTTCAAATCAGCTTCCTAGTTTCATATTTGGGCTCACTATAGAAGCTCGAATTCGAACTTAGTGCATTTCAGGCAAATTTCTGAAAAAATCTTCTCCAGATCCAGCTTCAGAATCTTTTCATATTTGGTAAGCAACATTCTGGGATGGATCTGATTCAAGTTTGTTCAAATCGGCCCCCTGGGTTTATATTTGGGCTCCGTATAGGAGCCCAAATTTTAACTTAGTGCATTTCAGGCATATTTCTTAAAAAATCTTCTTCTCCAGATCCAGCAGGCAGAATCTTTTGATATTTGGTATGCAACATTGAGGGGTGGATCTGATTCAAGTTTGTTCAAATCGGCCCCCTGGGTTTATATTTGGGCTCAGTATAGGAGCCCAAATTTGAACTTAGTGCATTTCAGGCAAATTTCTTTGAAAATCTTCTTCTCAAGATCCAGCAGGCAGAATCTTCTGATATTAGGTATGCACCATGCTTAGGGGGGGTGAGATTCAAGTTTGTTCAAGCCAAGTCCCTGGGTTCATATTTGGGCTCACTGTGGTAGCCCGAATTATAACTTAGTTCAAAATGAGGAATTTTCTTTAAAAATCTTCTTCAGATCCAGCAGTCGGAATGTTTTGATATTTGGTATGCAGCATCATTAGGGGGTGAGATTCAAGTTTGTTCAAGCCATGTCCCTAGGTCCATATTTGGACTCACTGTGGGAGCTCGAATTGTAACTTAGTTCAAAATGAGGACTTTTCTTTAAAAATCTTCTTCTTCAGCCATGTCCCTAGGTCCATATTTGGACTCCCTGTGGGAGCTCGAATTGTAACTTAGTTCAAAATGAGGACTTTTCTTTAAAAATCTTCTTCTTCAGATCCAGCAGTCGGAATGTTTTGATGTTTGGTGTGCAGCATCCTTAGGGGGGTGAGATTCAAGTTTGTTAAAGCCAAGTCCCTGGGTTCATATATGGGCTCCCTGTGGGAGCCTGAATTATAACTTAGTTCAATATGAGGAATATTCTTTAAAAATCTTTTTTTTTTAGATCCACTGGTCAGAATCTTTGGATATTTGGTATAAGCTTTTCTTGGGAGGAGCAGATGCAACTTGTTGAAATCAATTCTGTGGGTTGATATAAAATTTGGCTACCATGTCAGGTGAGCGCCCTCAGGCCCCTTGGGGCCTCTTGTTTGTATGAATGTTTAGTACGATGGGATACATCACATATAATATGGGTTTTTTTCTCGTGCGTAAATTATGCAAATTAGACTAACTTTGATGTTTTTTGGTATTACTTTCAGCACTGTAAGTGCAAATGCCAATACGGCTCGGGCTAGAGGCCGTATTTATGAACCGATCTTTACGAAACTCCTTGGCTACCTTTGTTATCACCGTGGGACGAGAACGAGTGTTTTTGGGTCCGGTCCGAAATTCAAGATGGCCGATGGCAGCCATTTTGTACAAAATTTGGTGCAATCAGATTTTTGCACAGAACTTCCATATGAAAGCGCTGATTTGAATAATTTTTTGTGTGAATGTTTAGTACCATGGGATACATCACATATAATACGGGTTTTTTTCTTGTGCAGAAATTATGCAAATTAGATGAATTTTGATTTATTCAGTGCTACTTACACACAGTAAGTACACATGTCAATACGGCTCGGGCTAGAGTCTGTATTTATGAACCGATCTTCACGAAACGTCTTGGGTACCTTTGTTATCACCTTGGGACGAGAACGAGTGTTTTTGGGTGCTGTCCAAAAATTCAAGATGGCTGCCAGTGGCCATTTTGTACCGAAATTAGGTCCAATCAGTTTTTTTGTACACAACTTCTATACGGCTCAGGCTAGAGGCCGTATTTATGAACCGATCTTTACGAAACTTCTTGGGTACCTTTGTTATCACCGTGGGATGAGAACGAGTGTTTTTGGGTGTGGTCCGAAATTCAAGATGGCCACCAGCAGCAATTTTGTACCAAAATTAGTGCAATCAGTCTTTTGTACAGAACTTCTGTATGAAAGTTCTGATTTGAATAAATTTTTGTATGAATGTTTAGTAACATGGAATACATCACATATAGTACGGGTTTTTTTCTCGTGCAGAAATTATGCAAATTAGATGAACTTTGATTTATTCAGTGTTACTTATACACTGTAAGTGCACATGTCAATACGGCTCGGGCTAGAGGCTGTATTTATGAACCGATCTTCACCAAACTTCTTGGGTACCTTTGTTATCACCTTGGGACGAGAACGAGTGTTTCTGGGTGCGGTCCAAAATTCAAGATGGCTGCCAGTGGCCATTTTGTACCGAAATTAGGTCCAATCAGTTTTTTGTCACAACTTCTGTACAGTTCATATTTGTGAACTGATCTTCACAAAACTTCTTGGGTACCTTTGTTTTCACCTTGTGACAGTAATGAGTGTGTTTTGGGGTGCCTTTGTTATCACTGTGCTATGAGAACAAATTAGGGCTGTCGCGATTATTCGATTAGTTGACTAACCGTCGACTATTGAAGTAGTCGACGTTTTTTATTTTTAGTCGATCGTCGTTCATTTTCAAGGCGTTACACGTCTACTACACGTCGGGGCTAAATTGCATTGTTTTGTGAGGTGAATGATCAATGAAGGTGAATAACTTTAAATATATAACCATAGTTAACATTCATATCCGGAAGACTGTACGACTGTCACTGACTGTGTAAGAAAGAACACTCACAGTTACTCGAGAAGAATAGATTCTTCTGAATTTCTCCAGTCTTGTACACACAAATGCACCCATTGGAAAACCCAAAGCGCGGAAGTGACAAAATTATGCCGGAAGTCAGAACGTCAGATCACTTCTCAAAGTTTGGAACTTCAGACTAAGATCCAATTTTAACAACTGACGAGGGAATGCATAGATCTCAATGTTCAAAATTTCGAGAAACTTATTGCAGAAAGGAAACATATGCAGGAACGTTCTTTGGTAAATTCATTTTAATTCATCGGCTTCAATCTAGTTCAAACTTGGACCCGCAGTCAGTAATATTATTTTTAAATTTTTTTATTATTTTTAATGTTAAAAATTATATTACGGACTGTGGGTCCAAGATTGGACTACATGTAGCTTCAGTCGGGACCGATTTGTTGTTCCCACAACCCCACTTCGTCTGAACACACTGGTGCCATTGTCATTTTCAGAGTTTTATGAACAGAAGAATGATTTGCTAAAAAATCATGGGAAGCGACTATTAATCGACTAACCATCAATTACTGGTCACGATTAGTCAATTACAAAAAAAGATAGTCGCGACAGCCCTAGAACAAATATTTTGGGGTTCAATCAGACCCACTCTGGGACTCAAAGATTTCTTTTCTAGTTTAGCATCTGCCTGTCACCCACCTTAACAATACTTTACCTATACATTTGTTACAGGCAACGGTCAGTATTTATGTACAGACCGTTACAATACTTTATATGTACCTTTGTTATCAGGTCATTACCTAGATGTTTGTCATTGCTGTGTCACATACTATACATGTACATGTCTTTGTCTTGACAAGTTGAGCTACAGTGTCATTGACACTTTCATTATGTGTACCCATACTATGTATGGTACACGTAATGCCGTCATCTGGGGTGGCCATCCGTCGTTCGTCCATCCGTCGTTCGTCCATCCTTTGTCTGTCTGTCTGTCCGTCCGGCTCCATTTCTTTGTCATTCGATAACTTGAAAAATATTGCTTGGATTGTCAAGTTACTTTATATTTGTGTTCAGGTTACTGATGTGCCGAGCTGTATAGTTTTTGGTGTAAATCTGATCATTTGATCCTGAGATATTAACCCTTTATCCTTCAAATTGAAAACTCCTCCAATCCATTTGGCATTCGATAACTTGAAAAATATTGCTTGGATTGTCAAGTTACTTTATATTTGTGTTCAGGTTACTGATGTGCCGAGCTGTATAGTTTTTGGTGTAAATCTGGTAATTTGATCCTGAGATATTAACCCTTTATCCTTCAAATTGAAAATTCCTCCAATCCCTTTGGCATTCGATAACTTGAAAAATATTGCTTGGATTGTCAAGTTACTTTATATTTGTGTTCAGGTTACTGATGTGCCGAGCTGTATAGTTTTTGGTGTAAATCTGGTAATTTGATCCTGAGATATTAACCCTTTATCCTTCAAATTGAAAATTCCTCCAATCCCTTTGGCATTCGATAACTTGAAAAATATTGCTTGGATTGTCTAGTTACTTTATATTTGTGTTCAGGTTACTGATTTGCCGAGCTGTATAGTTTTTGGTGTAAATCTGATGATTTGATCCCGAGATATTAACCCTTTATCCTTCAAATTGAAAATTCCTCCAATCCCTTTGGCATTCGATAACTTGAAAAATATTGCTTGGATTGTCAAGTTACTTTATATTTGTGTTCAGGTTACTGATGTGCCGAGCTGTATAGTTTTTTAGCTCAACTTGACAAAGTCAAGCTGAGCTATTGCCATCACTTCTCGTCCGTCGGCGTACGTACGTACGTTAGTACGTTAGTATGTTAGTACGTTAGTACGTACGTCCACAATTTCCTTTGGCACACCTCACAGATCGCATTTATGATCAGATTACTTTGAAACTTGGTATGCTTGTTTGGGGTGACCTCTAGATGGTAGCTATCGATTTTCTTCAATTTCCGTTAAAAAATGTTGCCGCGGCCAACGTTCTTAGAACTTAGTTTAGTCAAACCTCAATATTTCCCTTTGGCACATTTATGATCAGATTACTTTGAAACCTGGTGTGCTTGTTTGGGGAGACCTCTAGATGGGAGCTATCGATTTTCGTCAATTTCTGTCAAAAAATGTTGCCGCGGCCAACGTTCTTAGAACTTAGTTTAGTCAAACCACAATATTTCCCTTTGGCACACCCTACAGGGTACAGTTATGATCGGATTGCTTTGAAACCTGGCATGCTTGTTTGGGGAGACCTCTAGATGGGAGCTATCGATTTTCTTCAGTTTCCGTCAAAAAATGTTGCCGCGGCCAACATTTTTAGAACTCAGTTTAGTCAGACCACAATATTTCCCTTTGGCACACCCTACAGGACACATTTATGATTTGATTGCTTTGAAACCTGGTATGCTTGTTTGGGGAGACCTCTAGATGGGAGCTATCGATTTTCTTCAATTTCCATCAAAAAATGTTGCCGCGGCCAACGTTCTTAGAACTTAGTTTAGTCAGAAGACTCAATATTTCCCTTTGGCACACCCTACAGGGCACATTTAGGATCGGATTGCTTTGAAACCTGGCATGCTTGTTTGGGGGTGACCTCTAGATGGGAGCTATCGATTTTCTTAAATTTCCATCAAAAAATGTTGCCGCAGCCAACATTCTTAGAACTTAGTTTAGTCAAACCACAATATTTCCCTTTGGCTCACCCTACAGGGCACATTTATGATTAGATTGCTTTGAAACCTGGTATGCTTATTTAGGGTGACCTCTAGATGGGAGCTATCGATTTTCTTCCATTTCCGTCAAAAAATGTTGCCACGGCCAACGTTCTTAGAATTTAGTCTAGTCAGACCACAATATTTCCCTTTTGTACACCCTACAGGGCACATTTATGATCGGATTGTTTTGAAACCTGTCATGCTTGTTTGGGGAGGCCTCTAGATGGGAGCTATCGATTTTCTTCGGTTTCTGTCAAAAAATGTTGACACTGGCAAAAAAAATGACATTGGTACCAATGATCTTCAATTTTGCCATTTCATTTATAACTTACCAAGTTCAAGTTTGTCAAGTTCAGCTACAGTGTCATTGACACTTTCATTTTGTTTGTCCGTCTGTCCGTCCATCCATCCGTCAGTCGGTCTGTCCATCCGGCGTCTGTATCCATTTCTTTGTCATTCGATAACTTGAAAAATATTGCTTGGCTTGTCAAGTTACTTTATATTTGTGTTCAGGTTACTGATGTGCCGAGCTGTATAGTTTTTGGTCTAAAATCTGATAATTTGATCCTGAGATATTAACACTTTATCCTTCAAATTGAAAATTCCTCCAATCCCTTTGGCATTCGATAACTTGAAAAATATTGCTTGGATTGTCAAGTTACTTTATATTTGTGTTCAGGTTACTGATGTGCCGAGCTGTATAGTTTTTTTTTGTCCGGCCGTCTGTCCGGCCGTCCGTCGGTCTGCCCGGGCCAACATTGGGGGTTTAGGGGATATTATTATTAGGGCCTACCTCCAAATTAAGGTAGTGTTAGGGTTAGGAGTGGGGTGGGGTTAGGATTAGGGGTAGCCCCAGAGTAGGGCTTAAGGTTGGGGAGGGTTAGGTCCTGTGGGGGGGAGGGGTGTTAGGGTTGGGGTCAGGGGTGGGGTTTTAGTTTTAGTAGCCCCTAAACCGAAAAATAGCTCCTAATTCTATTGGTTTGGCTAGGGTGGGGTTGTGTCAGGTGTGGGGGGTTAGGTTTAGGGGTAGCCCCAGAGTAGGGTTTAAGTTTGGGGGGTTAGGTTTCGGGGGTGGGTGGGGGTTAGGGTCTGGGGTGGGCTTTTAGGGTTTAGGGTCAGGGTGGGGTAGGGTTAGGGTGTGGTTTTTTGGTGAGGGGTGGGGTTAGGGTTAAATATAAGTTCTAGGGTGGAGGGGGTGGGGTTCTGGGTAAAATAAGGTTTTGGACATACAAAATGTTTTTTTGGTAGCCCATAAACCCGAAATGTTGGAGCGTCCGTCCGGCGTCCGTATCCATTTCTTTGTCATTCGATAACTTGAAAAATATTGCTTGGATTGTCAGGTTACTTTATATTTGTGTTTAGGTTACTGATGTGCCGAGCTGTATAGTTTTTGGTGTAAATCTGTTATTTTGATCCTGAGATATTGACCCTTTATCCTTCAAATTGAAAATTCCTCCAATCCCTTTGGTATTCGATAACTTGAAAAATATTGCTTGGATTGTCAAGTTACTTTATATTTGTGTTCAGGTTACTGATGTGCCGAGCTGTATAGTTTTTGGTGTAAATCTGATAATTTGATCCTGAGATATTAACCCTTTATCCTTCAAATTGAAAATTCCTCCAATCCCTTTGACATGAGATAATTCAAAAAATATCAATCGGATTGTCATGTTACTTCATATATATGTTCAGGTTACTGATGTGCTGTGCTGTATAGTTTTTTATGTAAATCTGATAATTTGATCCGGAGATATTAACCCTTTATCCAACAAATTAGACACTCCTCCAATCCATTTCTATATGTACCCATACCATGTATGGTGTACATAATGTCGGCATACGTGGTGGCCCTCCGTCATACAGCTTTCTACTAGTTGCGTGCATCGGCCTATTTTTTTTTTTTTATTGCTTCATAATGAGTTTTGAAGGGGATTGAGGCATTTCACACAAAAACAGAAATAAAAGAAATAATTCACCAAAGAGACAATTAGAAGTGTACGGTTAAACCGGAAAGCGGTTCAGTTTCAGGATTTTTAGTAACAACCGACAACTGAACCATGACATATTGAAAATACTGACACAACGTTTTTTTTCTGTACATTTACTGAAAACGTATACGTTTTGTTTTTCACACATATCTCCATTAATATACCCATTCCACTGCCCATAATAGCTGCAATTTATAAAGTAAAAATGTAAAAAAACACAATGGCAAGACGATGGGGGTATTACATTTTTAGTATGACATTCGGCACCGCCGGAGTGCCAGTGAAATTTTGTGGAATGAAAGAAGAATGGAATACAAGGGACGATTCAGACCTTGGACGAGTCGGATCTTGAATCAGATAATACAAATCAGAAAAATGTCGGCCACGACAGCCACAAAACTTGCTGCCATTGTGGTTCTTGTGGCATTACAGTTTAAAAAAATTTCATTTTTGTGACTTTTTTGGGCCTGCCCTAGTTCGTTGATCTGAACGTAGTGGCTACCCCACTACTGGTAGCCAGTACTAGCCATTACGTTCAGAAGGCTGAACTAGGCCTGCCCTTCAAATGTTGAGAAACATGAAAGTTATCTGTTTTCCCTTTCTCATTTTTTTCCACACACTGTTAGTGTTGTTAACCAAGTGTTAAGTTGTTAACATTCAAACTTGGAATGTTGATTATTTCTGGTTTTGGAGCGTCTGAGTGACTTATTTTAAGTTACTACATGTATTTGAACTATTATGAAGACCAAAGTGTGCAACTAGTCATTATACTTTTCAGTCAGTTCACTGAGTTCAATTTCATGTTTTCAACTCATCCTCCTTTTGTCCCTTAGAACCCTTACAGAGAATGATCCTAATATGATTAAAATCTGTTGTCCAGGGCATAAAAAACATAATTTGGCCATAATTATGATTCAGGAATGAAAAAACCGAAACCGATACCGAAACCCGACTCATTTCCCTTAAAAAAAAAACGAAACCGAAATGAAATTTTCATAACCGTACACCTCTAGAGACAATTTCCTCAGGTGAGCATTTAATGCTTTACCCAATGCAGATGATATCAAAATTTATTAGTTCCCTACGGGAACCATAGGATTGCACTCTGTCTGTCCATCTGTCTGTCTGTCCGTCTGTCTGTCTGTCTGTTTTTAGCTCAACTTGACAAAGTCAAGCTGAGCTATTGCCATCACTTCTCGTCCGTCGGCGTACGTACGTACGTACGTACATTAGTACGTTAGTACGTACGTCCACAATTTCCTTTGGCACACCTCACAGGTCGCATTTATGATCAGATTACTTTGAAACTTGGTATGCTTGTTTGGGGTGACCTCTAGATGGGAGCTATCGATTTTCTTCAATTTCTGTCAAAAAATGTTGCCGCGGCCAACGTTCTTAGAACTTAGTTTAGTCAGAAGACTCAATATTTCCCTTTGGCACACCCTACAGGGTACATTTATGATCGGATTACTTTGAAACCTGGCATGCTTGTTTGGGGTGACCTCTAGATGGGAGCTATTGATTTTCTTCAATTTCCGGCAAAAAATGTTGCCACGGCCAACGTTCGTAGAACTTAGTTTAGTCAGACCTCAATATTTCTCTTTGGCACACCCTACAGGGCCCATTTATGATCATATTGCTTTGAAACCTGGTATGCTTGTTTGGGGAGACCTCTAGATGGGAGCTATCGATTTTCTTCAATTTCTGTCAAAAAATGTTGCCGCGGCCAACGTTCTTAGAACTTAGTTTAGTCAGAAGACTCAATATTTCCCTTTGGCACACCCTACAGGGTACATTTATGATCGGATTGCTTTGAAACCTGGCATGCTTGTTTGGGGTGACCTCTAGATGGGAGCTATCAATTTTCTTCAATTTCCGTCAAAAAATGTTGCCGCGGCCAACGTTTTTAGAACTCAGTTTAGTCAGATCACAATATTTCCCTTTGGCTCACCCTACAGGGCACATTTATGATTAGATTGCTTTGAAACCTGGTATGCTTATTTACAGTGACCTATAGATTGGAGCTATCGATTTTCTTCCATTCTCGTCAAAAAATGTTGCCACGGCCAACGTTCTTAGAATTTAGTTTAGTCAGACCACAATATTTCCCATTGTACACCCTACAGGGCACATTTATGATTGGATTGCTTTGAAACCTGGCATGCTTGTTTGGGGAGGCCTCCAGATGGGAGCTATCGATTTTCTTCGGTTTCTGTCAAAAAATGTTGCCACTGGCAAAAAAAATGACATTGGTACCAATGATCTTCAATTTTGCCATTTCATTTATAACTTACCAAGTTCAAGTTTGTCAAGTTGAGCTACAGTGTCATTGACACTTTCATTTACGTTACCACCTCTCCCTCCATCATGCTCAAGCTACACCTTTCATATTTGGTACATGGATAAATGGTTCTGAGGGGATGATGCACGCTCAAAATTTTTTTTTCAAAATCCAAGATGGCGGAATGGCGGCCATTTTTGTTGTGTTTTTTAAGCTTTTTTTTCTCTATTTTCATGTTACCACCCCTCCCACCAACATGGTTCAAGCTACACCGTTCATATTTGGTACATGGATAAATGGTTATGAGGGGATGATGCACGCTCAAAATTTTTTTTTCAAAATCCAAGATGGCGGAATGGCGGCCATTTTTGTTGTGTTTTTAAAGCTTTTTTCTCTATTTTCATGTTACCACCCCTCCCACCAACATGGTTCAAGCTACACTTTTCATATTTGGTACATGGATAGAGGGTTGGGAGGGGATGATGCACGTTCAATATTTTTTTTTCAAAATCCAAGATCGTGGAATGGCGTCCATTTTTAGCTCAACTTTGACGAAGTCAAATTTGAGCTATTGCCATGGCCCGTCGTCTGTCTGTCCGTCCGTCCGTCTGTCCATCTGTCCGTCTGTCCGTACGTCAACAATTGGCTATGGCTCGGGCTAGAGGTCGTATTTATGAACCGATCTTTACGAAACTTCTTGGGTACCTTTGTTATGACCGTGGGACGATTTCGAGTGTTTTTGGGTGCGGTCCGAAATTCAAGATGGCTGCCAGCCCCCATTTTGTACCGATGATGCAGAAATCTTTTTTGTACAGAACTTCCATATGAAAGCTCTGATTTGAATAACTTTTTGTATGAATGTTTAGTACCATGGGCTACATCACATATAATACAGGTTTTTTTCTCGTGCGTAAATTGTGCAAATTAGACTAATTTTGATGTTTTTTGGTGTTAATTTCAGGACTGTAAGTGCAAATGCCAATACAGCTCGGGCTAGAGGCCGTATTTATGAACCGATCTTTACGAAACTTCTTGGCTACCTTTGGTATCACCGTGGGACGAGAACGAGTGTTTTGAGGTCCGGTCCGAAATTCAAGATGGCCGATGGCAGCCATTTTGTACAAAATTAGGTGCAATCAGATTTTTGCACAGAACTTCCATATGAAAGCGCTGATTTGAATAATTTTTTGTGTGAATGTTTAGTACCATGGGATACATCACATATAATACAGGTTTTTTTCTCGTGCAGAAATTATGCAAATTAGATGAACTTTGATATTTCAGTGCGACTTACACACATTAAGTACACATGTCAATACGGCTCAGACTTGAGTCTGTATTTATGAACTGATCTTCACGAAATGTCTTGGGTACCTTTGTTATCACCTTGGGACGAGAACGAGTGTTTCTGGTGCGGTCTAAAATTCAAGATGGCTGCCAGTGGCCATTTTGTACCGAAATTAGGTCTAATCAGTTTTTTGTACACAACTTCTATACAGCTCAGACTAGAGGCCATATTTATGAACCAATCTTTACGAACCTTGTTGGGTACCTTTGTTATCACCGTGGGATGAGAGCGAGTGTTTTTGGGTGTGGTCCGAATTTCACGATGGCCACCAGCAGCCATTTTGTACCAAAATTAGTGCAATCAGTCTTTTGTACAGAACTTCTGTATGAAAGTTCTGATTTGAATAAATTTTTGTATGAATGTTTAGTAACATGGAATACATCACATATTCTAAGGGGTTTTTTTTCGTGCAGAAATTATGCAAATTAGATGAACTTTGAATTATTCAGTGCTACTTGCACAATGTGAGCACACATGTCAATACGGCTCAGGGTAGAGGCTGTATTTATGAACCGATCTTCACAAAACTTCTTGGGTACCTTTGTTATCACCTTGGGACGAGAATGAGTGTTTCTGGGTACGGTCCAAAATTCAAGATGGCTGCCAGTGGCCATTTTGTACCAAATTTAGGTCCAATCAGTTTTTTGTCACAAGTTCTATACAGCTCGTATTTATGAATTGATCTTCACAAAACTTCTTGGGTACCTTTGTTTTCACCTTGGGACAGGAACGAGTGTGTTTTGAGGTGCCTTTGTTATCACTGTGCTATGAGAACAAATATTTTGGGGTTCAGTCAGACCCACTCTGGGACTCAAAGTTTTCTTTTCTAGTTTAGCATCTGACTGTCACCCACGTTTACAATACTTTACCTATACATTTGTTACAGGCAACGGTCAGTATTTATGTACAGACCATTACAATACTTTATATGTACCTTTGTTATCAGGTCATTACCTAGATGTTTGTCATTGCTGTGTCACATACTATACATGTGCATGTCTTTGTCTTGACAAGTTGAGCTACAGTGTCATTGACACTTTCATTGTTGCGTTTTTTAAGCTTTTTTTCTCTATTTTCATGTTACCACCCCTCCCTCCCACCAACATGGTTCAAGGGAGCGCGGTGGCTCAGTAGGTAGAGGTGCAGGCTGCAAGCCGAGAGGTCCTCGGTTCGAATCCCACCTGCGGCAACCGCGTTGTGTCCTTGGGCAAGACACTTCATCTCCATTGCCCACGTGGGGGCACGATGACGCCGTGTACTAAGGCGTACTGCACGTCGACAGTACGCATGTCTTCAACCAATCTAACCCTGCCTGTGCTGCAGTGCGGAGTTACGATGTTGGGGAGTTGACAGCTGCTCGTCGTTGCTCGGTGGTTCTCTCCGGGTACTCCGGCTTCCTCCACCCGTACAACTGTCACGGTCATGATTAGCCATTGTGCATAAATATGTGATCTTAAACATCAATAAATAAATAAATAAATAACATGGTTCAAGCTACACTTTGCATATTTGGCACATGGATAGAGGGTTGGGAGGGGATGATGCACGTTCAATATTTTTTCTTCAAAATCCAAGATGGCGGCATGGAGGCCATTTTTGTTGTGTTTTTTAAGCTTTTTTCTCTCTTTTATGTTACCACCCCACACTCCAACATGGTTCAAGCTACACTTTTTATATTTGGCACATGGATAGAGGGTTGTAATGGGATGTTGCACGTTCAATATTTTTTTTCCAAAATCCAAGATGGCGCCATGGCAACCATTTCTGTTGTGTTTTTTAAGCTTTTTTCTTTATTTTATGTTACCACTGCTCCCTCCAACATGGTTCAAGCTGCACTTTTCATATATGGTACATGGATAAAGGGGTTGTGAGGGGATTATGCACGCTCAATATTTTTTTTTCAAAATCTAACATCTGTCTGTCTGTCCGTCTGCCTGTCTGTCTGTTTTTATGTTACCACCTCTCCCTCTAATATGCTTCAAGCTACACCTTTCATATTTGGTACATGGATAAATGGTTCTGAGGGCATGATGCACAGTCAATATTTATTTTTCAAAATCCAAGATGGCCGAATGGCTGCAATTTTTGTTGTGTTTTTTAAGCTTTTTTCTCTATTTTCTGTTACCACCCTTCCTTCCAACATGGTTCAAGCTACGCCTTTCATATATGGTACATGGATAAAGGGTTGTGAGGGGATTATGCACGCTCAATATTTTGTTTTCAAAATCCAAGATGCTTATATACTCTAGTGTCTTCTGTGACAAAAACACCTTATGTCACAAAAGCACCATAGGGGACTAATACCACCTCGGTGGTCAAATACTTGTTATTTTTAAATATTTTTTCCAATTTTTTTCGAAAAAATTTACCTAAACCATATCGTGATTTTTATCTGCTAAATTTGCATATTACGCGGGTGGATGTGGCCAATTTGTTAGGTAAAGGCGTAAGGCCCCTTTGTGGCCTCTTGTTTTATAGATTATATGTTTGCGATGAAGCAAAAAATGAAGTGGGCAAAAACCGTCGACCCAATTTTTTTTTTCAAGTTTGGGCCATTTGGTTTATCGGTTATTACCAAAAAAATAAATAAAAACGTTTTTCGGTTATACCTTCCATCTCTTGGTGCAGCTGGCATTCAGAGACAGATACAGTCATATATCTCACAGCCTTACCCCAACATCGTTTACTTGGGTTTGTGGGATCTTTCCTTTGGAGTTCATGGCTTTTAAGTGTTAAAAGGGGTATTTGCAACGATTAATCACCAGAAATTTATTTACATGAATATAAACATTACTCGCAAATTATTCCCTAAATTCTAATTCATTAGTTGCGAGTCCACAGTTACTTCAGGCCCAAGTTATCTCATCGTAGACAATCTTGTGTTCCAAATAATTATACCTGTACTATTATTCATTTTTATACGCCCGTTTGAAAAAACGGGACGTATTATGTTATGGCGTTGTCCGTCCGTCTGTCCGTCTGTCTGTCCGTCCGCCCGTTTGGTTTCCGAACAATAACTTTAGTATTTGTTTTCCGAGCGGCTCCAAATGTGGTATGTGGTTTAATCACAACAAAATACAGGTCAGGTTCGAATATGGGGTCGGTCCGAACATTTTTCGCCTGAATTATGGCCCCAGTTGGACTTAGAATTCTTCGTCAAATATTTGGTTTCCGGATGATAACTTTAGTATTTGTTTTCCGATCGGCTCCAAATGTGGTATTTGGTTTAATCACAACAAAATACAGGTCAAGTTCGAATATGGGGTCGGTCCGAACATTTTTCGCCTGAATTATGGCCCCTGTTGGACTTAGAATTCTTCGTCAAATATTTGGTTTCCGGATGATAACTTTAGTATTTGTTTTTCGATTGGCTTCAAACTTGTTAGTCTTTTTCTCAAATGACCGTAACATATATATATATGCCAGTATAAATTTCTCGCACTCTAAAAAAATTGCAAATGTGTTAAAATGGTACAATTTGAACAGTTCACGGGCGTATGATGCAATGCCCAGCGGTGCTCTTGTTAAAAAAAATTTCACCCCATACAGCCTCATATGATTCTTATTTAAGCCCCTATGTTTATTTATTTTCACCAGGTTGGACTGTCGGCTTATTAGCAGGAAGTACTTTTTTGAAGTAAGTTCCTATAAATTTAGTCAGAACAACAAACTTGGGGTTTTTTTGGAGAATTTTGAAGTAATTTATGCAGGAAATGGCATGTTCAAATGTTTCACAGGTAGTTTAAAACCTCAGTATTAGGCAATAATATTCCACCCTGCACTATTATTTCTATCCCATACTATTATTCATTTCACCAAATTTTCCACACTGTTCCTGACTGTTCTATTATTTCACACCATACTGTTGTTTGGATCACAGAAGTAGTAGAACATGGATTTCCTTGGTTATTACATCATTCAAAGCTCTCAGGCCACCTATCTAATTCTGTTTGGAATACAATGCTGTTATGGGCTGAGTTTTTTTACCCACTTTCTTACAAAGATATACAGGTATATTTTCTGCCCCAGATTATTGGTATTCCAATCGAATAAGTATTCATTTCCCTTTCAAAACATCAGGATATTAACCAAGGACCGACCTGAGCATTTAAAAATAAGAGCCAGACTTAGTCTACTTTTGAAATCTAGAAGCCAGATTTTCTTCTTAGCCAGTAGAGTGCTAAGTTATTGTTGATTGTGGGGGTGCGGTGGCGTTGCGGTAACCGGTTCTCATCAGATCACCAAAGTTAAGCAATGTCAAGCCCATTAGTCCTCGGATGGGTGGCCGTCTGAGCGATCGATTCGGCACGATGACAACATGTACTAAGGCGTACTGCACGGTGAGGATGCGCATGTCTTCAATCAATCTAACCCTGCCTGTTCAAAACATTTTCATGTAAATTCAAAAAACCAAAATATCAAAAAAAGCAAAATTTCTAATTATTAAGTAATGTCGACACAAAGCTTAATTTTGAAGCCTTTCCTTCTCCTCTGCAGACATGATGTGAGATTATTTTATAAGTGTAAACACAGCCCCCCCCCCTCTCCCCTCTGCCCCCCCCCCCCCCCCCCCCCTCCAATTTCATAGCTTGTAGTTATATATTGGCCTCCAGTTAATTTCATCCCCTCAAGAACTCTGGAAAGTGAAGCATTGCTTGTTTCCTGTGATAAACAAGCTGTGTTTCACTGGTAAAATAGTATCCTGTCACCAGTGCTTGGTGTGGAAGCCCTCTAAAATGGACAATATGAGTATAAACAATTGACTAAACTTGACTTTATCTCCATTTTGCACTCACAATTATCTGTTGTGTAGAAATATGTGGCCTTAAACACTAATAAATAAATAAACAAACAATTTCATCAGGTGAGTGTCTCAGGCCCTCTTCTTTACATTTGTTTTGCATGGAATGTATGTATTTATCCCATGGTGCATTTGTCACGGTGGATAACAGTAAGGCTTGTTACTGAACGAAAGCAAGTCATTCAAGGATGCTAAAATCTTGTATTGGCTGTTCCTAATTACATCACATTGTCCCTGTCATATCAATCATAAAAACAGTACTTAACTTTTGATAATAATTGGTGGTATATTGTGTGAGATGTCATGAAATTATGTTTCATGACACTGTTCACTATTCACGAAGTTAACCCTCGGAAACTGAAAGACCACATTTTTTTGAGGATTGTGGATACGATCATGGACTGCTCAATATTTTCACGGATGCAATAATATTAGATTCCAAACACTAATAATAGGAATAAACATCAAAAATTTAATTAATGAAGCACCAGGTACAACCCGGTGCTTCATTAATTAAAATTTTGCTGATGTTTTTATTACCTGGTAAACGTATGTGTGGAATTTACTGTCCACATGTGGATTATGACCAGTCCACGATGACTGTACTGTAGTTGCTCATTAAATTTGTGTGGTAGACAATCAAGATTTTCAATGTACAGCTTCAAGGCTGTTGAAAATATTGATTGATCTTTCCCCAGGTAACGAATATAGACTCAACCAGTTGATAGCTTTGAATTGGCATGGAATATACCATCAGGGTCCAAAGGGTTAAAATTAAAAGCCATCCTCAGATGCACAAGACCATGGTTGCCCTATTCAATTTTGGGATCGCCGCCTGACATTCATTTTGAAATAGGCGCATTCCTGTCGATGACCCTTGACTAGAAACTACTGCTGGACCAAAAGACGATATAATATTTTGCATTCAGTGACAAAAATTATTTTCCTGACTTCTCTGACACCATACTGTTATCCAACTGGAAAGCTTTCTGTTGCTCAGCTTCAGTTTTTTCTTTCAGTTTGAAAGGGCAGATTTGCAGTTTCAGAACTCAGCCACCTAATGACGTCAGACCGGGGAAACAGTGGAGCTGCTGAGTTGCAACTTAATGCACCGGTAAGTACTCTTAACAGAAATTTCAGCTCATGAAGTCTCCCTCTCCTTCTTACTGAGATTAGATTTCAGCTGATTCTACATTAGACTTTTAGCTCACCTGACTGAAAGTCAGTGGGAGCTATTGCCATCACTTGGCGTCCACCATCCATTAACCTTTGAAACTTGTTGTCTTCTTCAAAACCAAACATATATGGCGAGACCATCTTTGGAGTATACCCTTTCTACTTTTTTCAAATGAAGCTGCTGCCATCTTCGGGCTGTGGTTAATGCCCAAAAAGAAATCTTATGAACCAGCAAAGAGAATGCCTTGATATTTGGTATGGAACTTCCTTTGGTGGTGAAAATTAAAGTTCGTTCAAGGAAAGTTTGTAGTTCAATATTTGGGATCTCTGTGGGAGCATGCCCATTTTGGGCTCCACTCAAAATTTGTATTTCAAGAACTGATGGGCTGATTTGAACCAAATTTGGCTTGTAGTATAATTGGGTCATAAGTACTTGATTGATGCTTAAAAATTTTTATTCACAGCCGCGTGGAACTCCAGGTGCTAAAAATAGAAAAAATTCAAACCCCATATTTCAAAAAGTACACAGACCAGAATATTGTTTTTAGCTCACCGAAGGGAGCTTAACTTATCACTTGCCGTCTGTCGTCCGTCGTGAACTTTACATTATCGACTTCTTCTCCCAAACCAATAGCCCAATTTTATTCAAATCTTGGTCAAATATTCGTCCACCAATACCAATTCGGATTTGTTCAAATAAAGTTGCCTCTCCCCCTGGGTGGTGCCACACCCCCAAGGGGCACCAAAATCCTTAAAAATCTTCTTCTCATGAACTATTAGTGGCAGAGACCTGATATTTGGTTTGCAGCTTCCTTTTGGGTTGTAGACTCAGGCTTGTACACAGAAAGTTCGAGGGGCAATATTTGCCATTGTTATGGGAGGGGCAGTAATTTTGGCCACGCCCAAAATTTCTATTTTCCAAACCGAGAGGCTGATTTGAACCAAATTTTATGTGAGGGCTTATTGGGTCATGAGTACTTGATTTATGCAAAAAAAAAAATTTCCCGCAGCCCCGTGGGAACCGCAGGAGCTAAAAATATAAAAAAATTAAAACGCCCATATCTTCAAAACTGCACGGCACTGAGAATTTTTATTTGGTGTGCAGCTTCCTTACGACCAACAGAAAGGATTGGTAAAAAAAAAAATTGCCATCGGTTTTATCATAGGGTACAGTTTCGGGACTTTGAAAAAGTGCTGAGTCAGCACTTTTTAACACTGTAGGCAATGGGAAAAACATTAAAAAATCTTCTTCTCCAGATCCAGCAGGCAGAATCTTTTGATATTTGGTATGCAACATTGTAGGGTGGATCTGATTCAAGTTTGTTCAAATCGGCCCCCTGGGTTCATATTTGGGCTCAGTATAGGAGCCCGATTTCGAACTTAGTGCATTTCAGGCAAATTTCTTAAAAAATCTTCTTCTCCAGATCCAGCAGGCAGAATCTTTTGATATTTGGTATGCAACATTGTGTGGTGGATCTGATTCAAGTTTGTTCAAATTGGCCCCCTGGGTTTATATTTGGGCTCAGTATAGGAGCCCAAATTTGAACTTACTGCATTTCAGGCAAATTTCTTTGAAAATCTTCTTCTCCAGATCCAGCAAGCAGAATCTTTTGATATTTGGTATGCAACATTGTAGGGTGGATCTGATTCAAGTTTGTTAAAACCGGCTCCCTAGATTCATATTTGGGCTCACTATAGGAGCTCGAATTCGAACTTAGTGCATTTCAGGCAAATTTCTTCAAAAATCTTCTTTTCCAGATTGAGCAGGCAGAATCTTTTGATATTTGGTATGCAACGTTGCAGGGTAGATCTGATTCAAGTTTGTTCAAATCGGCCCCCTGGATTCATATTTGGGCTTACTATAGAAGCCCGAATTCGAACTTAGTGCATTTCAGGCAAATTTCTTAAAAAATCTTCTTCTCCAGATCCAGCAGGCAGAATCTTTTCATATTTGGTAAGCAACATTGTGGGGTGGATCTGATTCAAGTTTGTTCAAATCGGCCCCCTGGGTTAATATTTGGGCTCAGTATAGGAGCCCGATTTCGAACTTGGTGCATTTCAGGCAAATTTCTTAAAAAATCTTCTCCAGATCCAGCAGGCAGAATCTTTTGATATTTGGTATGCAACATTGTAGGGTGGATCTGATTCAAGTTTGTTCAAATCGGCCCCCTGGGTTCATATTTGGGCTCAGTACAGGAGCCTGATTTCGAACTTAGTGCATTTAGGCAAATTTCTTAAAAAATCATCTTCTCCAGATCCAGCAGGCAGAATCTTTTGATATTTGGTATGCAACATTGTGGGGTGGATCTGATTCAAGTTTGTTCAAATCGGCTTCCTAGATTCATATTTGGGCTCACTATAGAAGCTCGAATTTGAACTTAGTGCATTTCATGCAATTTTTTAAAAAAATCTTCTTCTCCAGATCCAGCAGGCAGAATCTTTTCATATTTGGTAAGCAACATTGTGGAGTGGATCTGATTCAAGTTTGTTCAAATCGGCCCCCTGGGTTTATATTTGGGCTCAGTATAGGAGCCCAAATTTGAACTTAGTGCATTTCAAGCAAATTTATTAAAAAATCTTCTCCAGATCCAGCAGGCAGAATCTTTTGATATTTGGTATGCAACATTGTGGGATGGATCTGATGCAAATTTGTTCAAATCGGCTCCCTAGATTCATATTTGGGCTCACTATAGAAGCTCGAATTCGTACTTAGTGCATTTCAGGCAAATTTCTTAAAAAATCATCTTCTCCAGATCCAGCAGGCAGAATCTTTTGATATTTGGTATGCAACATTGCGGGGTGGATCTGATTCAAGTTTGTTCAAATCGGCCCCCTGGATTCATATTTGGGCTCACTATAGAAGCTCGAATTCAAACTTAGTGCATTTCAGGCAAATTTCTTCAAAAATCTTCTTCTCCAGATCCAGCTTCAGAATCTTTTGATATTTGGTATGCAACATTGCGGGGTGGATCTGATTCAAGTTTGTTCAAATCGGCCCCCTGGATTCATATTTGGGCTTAATATAGAAGCCCGAATTCGGACTTAGTGCATTTCGGGCAAATTTATTAAAAAATCTTCTTCTCCAGATCCAGCAGGCAGAATCTTTTCATATTTGGTATGCAACATTGTGGGGTGGATCTGATTCAAGTTTGTTCAAATTGGCTTCCTAGATTCATATTTGGGCTCACTATAGAAGCTCGAATTCGTACTTAGTGCATTTCAGGCAAATTTCTTAAAAAATTTTCTTCTCCAGATCCAGCAGGCAGAATCTTTTGATATTTGGTATGCAACATTGTGGGATGGATCTGATGCAAATTTGTTCAAATCGGCTCCCTAGATTCATATTTGGGCTTACTATATATAGAAGCTCAAATTCGAACTTAGTGCATTTCAGGCAAATTTCTTAAAAAATCATCTTCTCCAGATCCAGCAGGCAGAATCTTTTGATATTTGGTATGCAACATTGCGGGGGTGGATCTGATTCAAGTTTGTTCAAATCGGCCCCCTGGATTCATATTTGGGCTCAGTATAGAAGCTCGAATTCAAACTTAGTGCATTTCGGGCAAATTTCTTCAAAAATCTTCTTCTCCAGATCCAGCTTCAGAATCTTTTGATATTTGGTATGCAACATTGCGGGGTGGATCTGATTCAAGTTTGTTCAAATCGGCCCCCTGGATTCATATTTGGGCTTAAGATAGAAGCCCGAATTCGGACTTAGTGCATTTCGGGCAAATTTATTAAAAAATCTTCTTCTCCAGATCCAGCAGGCAGAATCTTTTCATATTTGGTATGCAACATTGTGGGGTGGATCTGATTCAAGTTTGTTCAAATCGGCTTCCTAGATTCATATTTGGGCTCACTATAGAAGCTCGAATTCGTACTTAGTGCATTTCAGGCAAATTTCTTAAAAAATTTTCTTCTCCAGATCCAGCAGGCAGAATCTTTTGATATTTGGTATGCAACATTGTGGGATGGATCTGATGCAAATTTGTTCAAATCGGCTCCCTAGATTCATATTTGGGCTTACTATATACAGAAGCTCGAATTCGAACTTAGTGCATTTCAGGCAAATTTCTTAAAAAATCATCTTCTCCAGATCCAGCAGGCAGAATCTTTTGATATTTGGTATGCAACATTGCGGGGTGGATCTGATTCAAGTTTGTTCAAATCGGCCCCCTGGATTCATATTTGGGCTCACTATAGAAGCTCGAATTCAAACTTAGTGCATTTCGGGCAAATTTCTTCAAAAATCTTCTTCTCCAGATCCAGCTTCAGAATCTTTTGATATTTGGTATGCAACATTGCGGGGTGGATCTGATTCAAGTTTGTTCAAATCGGCCCCCCTGGATTCATATTTGGGCTTAATATAGAAGCCCGAATTCGGACTTAGTGCATTTCGGGCAAATTTATTAAAAAATCTTCTTCTCCAGATCCAGCAGGCAGAATCTTTTCATATTTGGTATGCAACATTGTGGGGTGGATCTGATTCAAGTTTGTTCAAATCGGCTTCCTAGATTCATATTTGGGCTCACTATAGAAGCTTGAATTCGAACTTAGTGCATTTCAGGCATATTTCTTAAAAAATCTTCTCCAGATCCAGCAGGCAGAATCTTTTGATATTTGGTATGCAACATTGTGGGGTGGATCTGATTTAAGTTTGTTCAAATCGGCTCCCTGGGTTTATATTTGGGCTCAGTATAGGAGCCCAAATTTGAACTTAGTGCATTTCAGGCAAATTTCTTTGAAAATCTTCTTCTCAAGATCCAGCAGGCAGAATCTTCTGATATTGGGTATGCACCATGCTTAGGGGGGTGAGATTCGAGTTTGTTCAAGCCAAGTCCCTGGGTTCATATTTGGGCTCACTGTGGTAGCCCGAATTATAACTTAGTTCAAAATGAGGAATTTTCTTTAAAATCTTCTTCAGATCCAGCAGTCGGAATGTTTTGATATTTGGTATGCAGCATCCTTAGGGGGTGAGATTCAAGTTTGTTCAAGCCATGTCCCTAGGTCCATATTTGGACTCACTGTGGGAGCTCGAATTGTAACTTAGTTCAAAATGAGGACTTTTCTTTAAAAATCTTCTTCTTCAGCCATGTCCCTAGGTCCATATTTGGACTCACTGTGGGAGCTCGAATTGTAACTTAGTTCAAAATGAGGACTTTTCTTTAAAAATCTTCTTCTTCAGATCCAGCAGTCGGAATGTTTTGATATTTGGTGTGCTTCATCCTTAGGGGGGTGAGATTCAAGTTTGTTAAAGCCAAGTCCCTGGGTTCATATATGGGCTCCCTGTGGGAGCCTGAATTATAACTTAGTTCAATATGAGGAATATTCTTTAAAAATCTTCTTTTTTTTAGATCCACTGGTCAGAATCTTCGGATATTTGGTATAAGGTTTTCTTAGGAGGAGCAGATGCAACTTGTTGAAATCAATTCTCTGGGTTGATATAAATTTAGGCTACCATGTCAGGTGAGCGCCCTCAGGCCCCTTGTTGCCTCTTGTTTTGGTATGCAGCTTCCTTAGGACCAATGGAGTCAGATAGCCCAAAAAAGTTGCTATCGGTTTTGTCATGGGGTGCTGTATGGGGATGCCTTTTTTTTTAACACTGTTGGCAGTGGGAAAATGCTGAGTCATCATCTTTCTTGTACTTCATCAACTAATTTGAAACTTGCCGTCTTCTTTAAAACCACTGTCCCATATTCATACAGGTATGGCACAGACCATCTTTGGAGTATACCCTTTCTACTTTGTTCAAAACTTTTGGGCCAAGTCTGAACTAATTTGGTACAAAGCATCTGGTGGAGTTTACTCTTCTGATTTTTATACCCCCTGCAAACAAAGTTTGGGGGGGTATATAGGAATCACCCTGTCCGTCCGTCTGTCTGTCCATCCCTGTAAGCGCAACTCCTCCTAAACCGTTTGAAGAATTTTCATGAAACTTTACACAATGGAAGAACTCCATATGAAGATGTGCATGAAGTAATATAATTCCATTCTGACATTTCCAAGGGGAGATAATCTAACTTATACCGTCTGTCCATCCTTCTACGCGCAACTCCTCCTAAACTGTTTGAAGAATTTTCATGAAACTTTACACAATGGAAGAACTCCATATGAAGATGTGCATGAAGTAATATAATTCCGTTCTGACATTTCCAAGGGGAGATAATCTAACTTATACCGTCTCTCCATCCTTGTAAGTGCAACTCCTCCTAAACCGTTTGAAGAATTTTCATGAAACTCGACACAATGGAAGAACTCCATATGAAGATGTGCATGAAGCAATATAATTCCGTTCTGGCATTTCCAAGGGGAGTTAATCTAATTTATACATTTAAGGCGTGGAGGGGGGGGGGGGGGGGGTATCACTTTGTGAGTTTGCTCACAGTACCTCTAGTTTATATGCCCGTTTTGAAAAAACGGTCGTATTATGATGCCTGTTATGAAAAACAGTCGTATTATGGTATACCGCTGTCCATCTGTCCACCCGTCTATCCGTCTATCCGTCCATCCATCTATCCACACATCGTACAATAACTCGAAAACGCTTCGATCAATTTTTGAGATTTTTTGGTGGAAAGTATGTTGTTGGAAGGAAGCTCCCTTTCGATTTGTGTCGCTGTCCGATTTGTCATTCCAGAATTATGGGACTTGATTCGTCAAAATATAGGCAATTTTCCACATGTTGGACAATAACTTTAAAATGCTTTGAGCAATTTTCATGATTTTTTGGTACCGTTTTAGCTCACCTGAGCGAAGCTCAAGGGGAGCTTTACTAATCACTTTCCATCTTGTCATCCGTCCGTCGTCTGGCGTTAACTTTACATTATCGACTTCTCACAAACTACTCAACCAAATTGAACCAAATCTGGTGTGCATGTTCCCTATCATATGTCAATTCAAGTTTGTTCAAAGCAAGTTGACCTGCCCCTTGGTAGGGCCACACCCAAAAAGTGAGCCTAAATCTTAAAAAATCTTCTTCTCATCAACCAGCAGTAGCAGAGACTTGATATTAGGTGTGCAGCTTACTTTTGAGGTGTAGACTCGGATTTGTTCAAGAGAAGTTCTAGGGGCTATATTTGCTATCGTTATGTAAGGGGCAAGAATTTTTGCCCCGCCCAAAATTTCTATATTTTTATACTGTACCAATGACCCAGACTCAGCTGGTGCTAACTCTTAAATTCTAGGGCAAACACAAATTTTACCCCCAATCCCCAAAATTTGCATCTAAAACCGAAAATTACATGTGCTATATGGTCCTCCATATCTTTCCTCCACTGCGCATGCGCAGTGTCAAGGAGGTCTCGAAATTGGCGCCAAAAGTCATTCTTTGTTTGGCCCTTCATCAGTTCACATCTGACTGATATTTGTGCTTGTAAATCTCAGTTTAAATGATGCCAGACACATAAATATGAGAGAAATGGTGGATCTAAAGAGGAAATAGAAGGATGAGAGGAAAATTCAGTGGCAGGAAATAATCAGAGCTGTAACTTAAAATTTTTTATGAAATTATGTTATGTTCCCTAATTTCGAGGCATGAGCCTGTTGTTATCATTCTTGCTATGAAAGTTCCACTGCTTGATCAGTGCTGCTTCTCTCCCTTTCCTTTATTCCCCCCTTGCTATTCTCCCATGCTTTTGGCATATTTTCTGTAATAATTATTACTAAAATTTCTTGGGAGTTTTGGCTTCATAACAGAATGAATTTCTGTTCTTTTCCCCATGTTGACGTCCTCACCCTTAGGTGTTTAGGCGTTGTGATCTGCATCTACCATCTGATGTTCTGCAGTTTCTTCTATGGAAATCTCTGTTTTGCATCAGATAGTGTTTAAATTGGTAACTGATTTCAGGCCATGTTTATCAGTGACTGGAGTCATGTTTCCGGTTTTTGTACAACTTCTTGTTTACATTGACAATGATTACTGCTGATAGTGATTTCTTGTCTTTACATTAGTTTAGACATAGCAAGATACATTAATATTGTATGTAAGTGTTGCATTAATTTTTTGAAATGTTTTAAAAAATTTTGTCCACACTTAGGCTTTTTTGGGATCCATTTGGGCTCGGTGTTCCCATTGGGAACTAGGGCTCTTCTGAAAAATTTTTCAAATTATAATGGATTATGTTATATTATGTATCTTTATTTCAAGGGATAGTGCGACTAATATGACTGTGTATTTTTTATTGATGAAAAAATATTTTTTATTTATAATGCGAGGATATCTTCCTCTAATTCTCAGGTTCAATGTATTCGCACTAATTCCTGCTCTGTGTGTGTTGATTGAAATGACAACATTGGAGGCGTGTGTCACGATATTGTGTTTGCGGGGAGGGGTCCATACTGGTCCTCTCTCCCTAGGGTCACTCTATATTATCATTTTATTTTTCAGAATTCAGAGTGATGTTTTCGTGATGTCTTCAACAAGTGTGTCTCCGTCGTTGCAGTGTTAGGGCTAGCGGCTAAGTGCTCAGGGTAATACGACAATTGCCGAAGAGGTCCCTAGTAGGATCGAAGGCATTGATCGTCTGCTAGTCCGCCCGGTGTAGCGACCATTCATCGAATGGCTCGGCAGCCGGGTTTGTCCGTTATGGTTCTGGGAAGCAGTGTGGGTGATGCAAGCACTATAAACTTGGAACGTGCACACCCAGCAACGACGGATCCGAGGATAGTACGGAGGAAGCCTGTCAGTCTAGTAGCTAGCTCGTCCAGGTCTATCCGGACCGCGAGCGAGAGAGGCCCCCTCTCTCTTACAACTACATTTGAGCCGCAGTGTTGTTGTATGTTTGTTTGTTAGTCGGAACATACGTCCAATCCTCCTGTTCGGGACGTTCCGTCACATACACAGTCTGAACTGGCTGTGTTATGGGCTTCCTCATCCTCATGTCAACACACACCACCGCACCTTGGCTTGTGACCACAGAGTTTCAGGGGACGTTCGCATATTATATAAATGCAGGAATGAACGTTCCTAGAGCTCCTGCTTTGCCGACCAGGGAATATTGTCGACCAGGTTACTTCATCTGTTAGCCATGGATATGAGGTCTTTCCTGATGGGATGTTCGCATATTATATAAATGCAGGAATGAACGTCCCTGGAGCTGCCAGTAGATATTATGTAAGTCACGGCTCCACAGGCCTCATTCAGGAATAAGAATGCGGTGATTTTCTGTGATGTCTTCAAAAAGTGTGCTTCCGTCGTCACAGTCAAATTAAGAGCTAGCGGATAAGTGCTCATGATATTACGCCAATTGCCTAAGAGGTCCCAAGTAGGATCGATGGCTTTGGCGTCCGCTAGCTCGCCCGGTGTAGCTTCCATTCATCAAATGGTTCGGTAACCGGGTTCGTCCGTTGCGGTCCAGGAAAGAGATTTGGGTGATGCGAGCACTATAAAATATACTACTTGCACACCCAGTGACGATGGATATGAGGAGGGTACGGAGGAAGCCTTTAAGTCCGGTTCCTAGCTCGTCCAGATCCACCCGGGCTGCGAGTGAGAGAGGTCCTTCTCTCGTACAACAACATCTGAGAACAGATGTTGTGGTACAAATGTTTCTCATTCGGAGCATACGTCCACCGCCCGGGACGCTCCATTATATAGACAGTCCGGAGAGACTGCTCTAATGGCTTCCTCATCCTCACGGCAGTGCACACGACCGCACCTTGACTACGTGACCACTGTTATCTAGCCAGTCTCGCCGACCAAGGATTTCACGGTGACCAGGTCACGCCATCCGGTAGTCAGGAATACAAGGCCTATAGACTCCGGACGTTCGCATAAGAAATATGCAGGAGTTAACGTCCAGGGAGCTTTCAGCGGCTAAGTAACGTAAGACCGCTGCTCCACAGGTCTCCGTAATGGACGTGCTATTACAAATAGCACAAATTATCGCAGCATCCCAGCAGATGACAGAATCTCTGTCGGATCTGGATTTATCCGACGACGCTGGGTCGGTACGCTCCGCTGAAGCATCAGGTACAGACGACCGAGAATTTCAAGTGGTCCGACAGGATGGCAAAGGGATACCGAGGAGTTTGTTTTTTCCCTTTCGGAACAACATAAAGTTGCCGTAGATATCATCCGGCATTATCTTTCAGAAGTTGTTCTGTCGGACCAAAAGGCTGCGATGCCAGATAAGAAACTGTTAGCATCACTGGACACGGAATAATTTTATCGGTTTAGGGACATCGTCCCTGAGTTGCCGACACAGTCCAATAATGTCACAAGAACTTTTGAACTATTGTAGGACGCTATATATAAGCTTGCTACCAAAATGAGCAAGTCAGGTTTCTTATCGGCGAATGCTCTACATCTGCCTTTCATCAATTCAAGGAATAATTTCGAAACGGCAGGACAGGGCATACCGAGAGTTCCTCTGCGTCTAGACGATCAGGCCGAAGATCTAGAATGATCTATACCGTCGTCTATGTCAATTTCAACCGCGATATTGGAAACGACAATAATGTCTAACAGAGTTATCTTAGACCCATTGTCGTACGCAGATCACCTTACTAAAGCGTTTTCATTACGCCTTGAAGGGAAAGAATTCCAGGATGTACTATCTTCCTTAAGAGTTCTTTCAAGGGCAATAGCTTATTCCACGTATAACTCCGCCCTTTCAGTGGTAAACCTGGAGTTGGTTAGACGTGATGTGGCCCTAGCTACATCCACGCGCGTGGATGGTAAGGTGAAAAACTCTCTCAGAGTCGCTTCGGTCTCCGAAGAGCTTCTCTTCGACGACAAGCTTTCAGCAATCTGATAGATAACTAAGAAAGCTTCGGATTCTCTGCTATTCAAATCCGCTTCTAAAAAGTCGGATACAGCAGAAAAGAGTAAGACAGGCACTTCTGGGACAAGTATGCCCAAGAGAAGTTCCTATAGAGGTTCCTATGCGTCCTCTAGGTCTTATTCTAGAGACCGTCAAGGCAGCGACTCACGTGGGGGACGTTATTCTGGCCGAGATAACCGGTCAGACATCCCTAGGTCGACGGGGCGAGGTGCGGGTCGTGGAGGACGTAGTTTCTCCTTCCGCAAGCCTCGCAGGTCCAGGAGGTGATGGTATGAACCTGTACCGTGTAGGCGGAAGATTGTCGAGTTTTATAAACAATTGGGCGTCAATTACGGACGACCCCTGGGTTCGAGGGGTAATTTCGGAAGGACTAAGAATATCCTTCAAACGAAAGCCTCCATTAACTCAAAGTCCAAAATGGACTCCGCTTCCGTCAAATCTGCAGAAAAGAGACGCTCTTCTATCAGAAGTACAGTCTCTTCTGGAGAAGAACGCGGTAGAGGTCGTAGAAGACCATGAATCACCGGGTTTCTACAGCCATCTGTTTCTGGTTCCGAAACCAGACGGCTCGTTCCGTCCAGTCGTAGATCTGAGCTGGATAAACAAGCTGATCGTCGCTCCGAAGTTCTATATGGAGACAATTCGATCAGTCAGAGCGAGTATTCGGGTGAACGACTATGCTACAAGCATAGATCTCAAGGATGCGTACTTTCACGTCATGGTATATCCGACATTCAGAAAGTATCCACGCTTCGCAGTCCTAGGAGTTGTATATCAGTTCCGAGCGATGTGCTTCGGTTTGAACCTAGCGCCCTGGGCTTTCACTCGAATAATGAACTCGGTAATGATACATTTCATTCGTCTGCGGTAACGTCGGCCTACCTGGACGACATTCTTCAGAGGTACGGCAACGAGTTAACGCTTCAGAACGATGTGCAGAATCTGCTTCTATTACTTCGACGTCTCGGTTTTATAATAAACGAGAAGTCGGATCTGGTGCTGTCCAAGTCATTCACCCACTTGGGAATGAGCTTCGAGACGCACAACAATCTCGTTCGCCTGTCGTTAACCAGAGCGAAATTAATCAGTTGTTACGCTCGCTATTGTCTTCACTCAAAGTTACAACGAGAGAATTCATCAGACTGATAGGGTTGTGTGGAGCTGCCACGGATTTTATTCCAATCGGGCGGCTACGCACTTGTCCTCTCCAAATCTTTTTGACTCAAAAAGAACAGAGTTGGAGGGTGAAGATTCTTTCGCTCGTTACGTACATCCTCTTGTAAGTCAAGTGAAACAGATTCAGACTTGGGCAGATATTCAGTGGTTTATTCAGGGAAATAACTTCCACTGCAATTGCCGGATCCGAGTTTTAAAGTTTTGACGGATGCCAGTTAAATAGGTTGGGACCCAACATTGAGCCCAACGGTTTTTAAGTGCCAGGGTCCTTGGGATCCGTAGTTCCTAATCAAGCACATAAACATCAGGAATTTATGTTATTTTGGCTTGCGTTACGTCATTGCATGAATGTTATCCAGAATGCCCACAGGCAATTCTGTCCGACAATTCGACGGTATAAGCGTATTTTTGGAACTAGGGAGGTACTCATTCCATTCTGTTATTCACTGTAATAGAATGAATCCTTCTGTTGGTACTAGAACATCAAGTTCTCCTATCGGTCCGTCGTATTCCGGGTCGTCTGAACGTATTAGCGGACTCCCTTTCATGAAAGGACCGCTTGTTGCAGTCAAATGGACTTTTAACGAGTATTTATATCAGATTTGCTACCTATGAGAGCGGCCAATGATGGACTTTTTTGCGACGCATCTCAACAATCAGTTGCAAGTGTATGTGTCAACATGTTCTGATCCTCGAGTGTTTGCAGTTGAAGCTCTATCCATCTCGTGAGATGGGATAATAGGATATGGGTATCCTCCAGCGCCGTTGATTCAGCAGATATTGCTTAAGTTAAATAATCTCAATGCAATTCTGTTGGTAGCACCTCTGTCTCCACAAAGACCGTGCATTAATCTATTCAGGTGTCTGTTGTGGCTTATGCTGTGGAAGCTTCCTCCACATTTCGGTCCATTCTATAGCTAGATGGATTCTATTTGCTTTCAGTACTGCTTATGATAATATCTTCAACACAGCAGTCTGCGATTAAGATTTTAGCTCTTGAAGTAAGAGTTCTTTCTACTTCAGAGGCTTATGCTAATAGCGTTGCTATTACAGTTCTTATGACGGCTGCATATTGGTTTTAGCCTTTCACTTGCATGAATTTATACCTCGGAAATATTGAGTCCATTTCTAGAGACTGGCATTGTTTAGGTTCGTTATCTGTTGCTCAGAATGTCGTCCACTAAACAGTTGCAACTATAGTTGTGTAGGCGTTTGTTTCCGGCAGTGACTCTGTGCTGCCGCCCTCTTCGCTCTGGGGTATTTGACCCAGGGCAAAGGGGGGGGGGGGGGGGTGTTCCCTTAGGTCACCTGCTTTATTGTGAAAAGCAGGGGAATACCTCCCCAAGAGTCAGTAATTCTAGTCGGTACCGGGATGTTTTTAAAGTGTAAAGATAATTTTTTTTTACTCATCCATGTAATATTTTTAAGTGTACCTCGGTGTGTAGTATTTGTATATGTCACATATCATGCAGACGTTAATATACAATTATCAGTCACTTTTAATGAATTTAAGAGTCTCATTTATCTGGACTACTTTATTTATCGGCTTTCCTTTAAAAATAATTACCATAATGGATTATACTGGAGGTTAATAGACATCAGTGATGTTATGCTCAAGTACAGAATGGTGTTGTATCTTTCTCGTTTTGATGCAGAATAGAAAGATACATGTAAAGCCTATTTCTCCTTTCTCCTTGAGGGGATAATTCTGTATATATATAGTTGAGTTATTGGATTGCTTTATGCCCTAGGTCCTTCAACCTTTTTACTATTCAGCTAAGTCTGGGTCATTGGTACAGTATAAAAATGTTAAAAAATTTATAGTAATTTATATATTTTTTATACTTACCAATGACCCCGAAGGGGATGGCCCTCCCATGAGTTGGGAATTCATACCTCCCCGCTGAGTACATAACGCTTTTCCAGGCACTGCTTGTAAGAATGACTTTTGGCGCCAATTTCGAGACCTCCTTGACACTGCGCATGCGCAGTGGAGGAAAGGTATGGAGGACCATATAGGACATGTAATTTTCGGTTTTAGATGCAAATTTTGGGGATTGGGGGGTAAAATTTGTGTTTGGCCCTAGAATTTAAGAGTTAGCACCAGCTAAGTCTGGGTCATTGGTAAGTATAAAAAATATATAAATTACTATAAATTTTTTAACTTTCCAAACCGAGAGGCTGATTTGAACCAAATTTGATATGAGATTTTATTGGAACATAAGCAGTTAATTTATGCCAAAGAAAATTTTCCTGTCACCCTATGGGAACCGCAGAAGCTAAAAATAGAAAAAATTTAAAATGCCCATATCTCCAAAACTGCACTGAGAATTTTTATTTGGTGTGAAGCTTCCTTAGGACCAACAGAATGGAATGGTAAACAAAATTGCTATCGGTTTTATCATAGGGTACTTTTTCGGGACTTTGAAAAAGTGCCGAGTCAGCATTTTTAACACTGCAGGTAATGGGGAAAACATTAAAAAATCTTCTCCCAAATCACTGGTCAAAAGGCTTTCATATTTCACATATAACATCATTGGAAGATTGATTCACATATTTGTTGAACTCAATTCCATGGTTCCATATTTGGGCTCTCCATGGGAGCCCAAATGTTCAAATTAATGCAATATGAGGAATATTCTTTAAAAATCTTCTTCAGATCCACCAATCAGTATCTTTTGATATTTGGTATGCAGCATCTTTAGGGGGGTGAGATTCAAGTTTTGTTCAAGCCAAGTCCCTGGGTTCATATTTGGGCTCACTGTGGGAGCCCGAATTATAACTTAGTTCAATATGAGGAATTTTCTTTGAAAATCTTCTTTAGATTCAGCAGTCAGAATTTTTTAGTCGAGTTGTGACGAAGTCAAACTCGACTTATAGTTTGATGAATGACGTGCGGGCGGGCCTGCTGGCGTAAACCAAGCCTGGAAATAAGCAGACTGTCATCTGCAAAATTAGGTCCCCAGAGGGTGAAATTGAGGATGCTACCCTGCACAGCAGGATAGCATCATTAAATTTACCCTCTGTGAAGCTCAATCTGAATCAAGTTCACAAGCCAAAACAGAAGAGGTTTGCACATGATATATTAGTCCACTGATATATTGGTCCACTGTCCACTGGGATAGCATCATCAAATTTACCCCCTGGAAACCTCATTCTGCAAATGACAGATTACTTATTTCCAGGCTTGCGTAAACAATTGGTTTCCGAATGATAACTTGATAATGGTTCAACCCATGTTCATGAAACTTCATAGGTAGGTTGGCCTTCGTGAGAAGAAGAACCCTATTTATTTTGGACTCACTAGGTCAAAGGTCAAGGTCACAGTGACCCTGATCATAGTAAATCAAAACAATTAGTTTCCGGATAACTTGATAATGGTCCGACCCATGTTCATGAAACTTCATAGTTAGGTTGGCATTAGTGAGAGGAAGAACCCTATTTATTTTGGACTCGCTAGGTGAAAGGTCAAGCTCACAGTGACCTTCAACATAGTAAATCGTAAACAATTGGTTTCCGGACGATACCTTGATAATGGTTTGACCCACATTCATGAAACTTCATAGGTAGGTTGGCCTAGGTGAGTGGATGACCCCTCTTTATTTTGGACTCACTAGGTCAAAGGCCAAGGTCACAGTGACCTTGAACATAATAAATCGTAAACAATTGGTTTCCAGATGATAATTTGACAATGGTTCCACCTATGTTCATGAAACTTCATAGGTAGGTTGGCATTGGTGGAAGAACGAGCCATATTTATTTCGGAATCACTAGGTCAAAGGTCAAGGTCACAGTGACCCTTCACATAGTAAATTGTAAACAATTGGTTTCCGGATGATAAGTTGATAATGATTAAACCCACTTTTGTGCTGTCAAAACTCTACATTGGATCGGTGATTCTATCGGCTTTTTTTTTATATTTGGTATGCAGCATCCTTAGGGCTGTGAAATCCAAGATTGTTCAATCCAAGTCCCTGGGTTCATATTTGGGCTCCCTGTAGGAGCCTGAATTATAACTTAGTTCAATATGAGGAATATTCTTCAAAAATCTTCTTCTTCACATCCACCAGTCAGAATCTTTTGATGTTTGGTATACAGTATCCTTAGGGAGGTGAGATATAAGTTTGTTAAAGCCAAGTCCCTGGGTTCATATTGGGCTTCCTGTAGGAGCCCGAATTGTACCAAAATTTCTGTTTTCCAAACTGAGACGCCAATTTGAACCAAATTTGATATGAGGGCTTATTGGGTCATAAGTACCTAATTTATGCCAAAACCATTTTTCCCGTCACCCCATTGGGAACTGCAGGAGGTAAAAATAGAAAAAATTTAAAGTGCCCATATCTCCAAAACAACCCAGCACTGAGAATTTTTAGCTCACCTGACATTCAATCAGGAGAGCTATAGTGATCACTCACCGTCCGTCGTTTGTGAACATGGTGTTTGCGTCTTCTCCTCCCAAACCGTTGAACCAATTCAATTGATATTTGAGATAATAGTTTATGACTTCGCAATTTGATTTTGTTCAATCTTCTTCAGATCTACCCATAAGAATCTTTTGATATTTGGTACACAGCATCCTCAGGGGGGTGAGATTCAAGTTTGTTCAAGCCAAGTCCCTGGGTTCATATTTAGGCTGAAAATTTGGGGTCCCGGTCCAGACTTAGAAATTTTGGACCAAAATCCAGAAATAAGTTTTTTTGTTTTTTTATGCATTTCGGTCAATTTTAAGACAAAATTTATTTTTTTTTACACTGAAAATTTGGGGTCCTGGTGGGACTTAGAAAATTTTGGACCAAAATCCGGAAATTAGTTTTTTGGTTTTTTATGCGTTTTGGTCAATTTAAAGAAGAAGAAAAAAAAATGTTTAGTCTGAAAATATTTTGTTTGGGACTTCGAAAATTTCCGAACAAAAATAAAAAAAAAAAATCTGTTTTTATGCTTTTATCTCAATTTTGGGACATAAAAGTGCAGGAACTGAAAATAGAAGGAAAATCTTGTGTATTGTGTGGGCACAATCGCTTCATCTAGTTGGTATATGCTTTTCTTAGGAGGGGCTATGCAGCTTATTCAAGTCAAGTGCCTGGTTTGATATTTAGACTACCATGTCAGGTGAGTGCCCTCAGGCCCCCTGGGGCCTCTTGTTATTTTGTGTGAAGCTTCCTTAGGAACAGCCGAAAGGAATGGTCAAAAAAAAAAATTGCCATCATTTTTTTTCATAGGGTACTTTTCCAGGACTTTGAAAAAAATGCTGAGTCATTATTTTTTAACACTGTGATTAATGGGAAAAACATTAAAGAATCTTCTCCCATACCACTGCTCCAAAGGCTTTTATATTTCACATATAACATCTTTGTAAGATTTATTCACATGTTTGTTGAAATCAAATCCTTGGGTCCATATTTATACCCCCGCTTCGAAGAAGTGGGGGCTATATAGGAATCGCCCTGTACGTCCGTACGTCCGTCCATACGTCCGTCCGTACGTCTTTCCGGACATGAAATTCTTGTGTGCGCAACTCCTCCTACATTTATCAATCAATTTGGACAAAACTTTTCAGACATCATCACTACTAAGTGAACATGCGCATATTCCAAGATTTTTGATCTGCGACAATTTTAACCAGGTTATCTCCCTTTGACTTAGATTTATTATGTCTTTCCGTTCGAACAAATTCTTGTGTGCGCAACTCCTACATTAATGAACCGATTTTGATGAAACCTTTCAAACATCATCTCTACTAAGTGAACATGTGCATATTCCAAACTTTTTGATCTGCGACAATTTTAACCAGGTTATCTCTCTTGAACTTTGATTTAATATGAGTTTCTGCATGAAATTCTTGTGTGTGCAACTCCTCCTACATTTATCAATCAATTTGGACGAAAGTTTACAGACATCATCACTACTAAGTGAACATGCACATATTCCAAAATTTTTGAGCTGTGGCAATTTTAACTAGGTTATCTCCCTTTAACTTAGATTTATTATGGGTTTCTACATGAAATTCTTGTGTGTGCAACTCCTACATTTATCAATCAATTTTGACGAAACCTTTCAAACATTATCACAACTAAGTGAACATACGCATATTCCCAAATTTTTGATCTGCGACAATTTTAACCAGGTTATCTCCCTTTAACTTGGATTTATTATGGGTTTTCAAATGGGATTCTTGTGTGTGCAACTCCTCCTACATTAATGAACCGATTTTGAATACATGTTGCACATTGTAAATGTGTTTTTCCAAATGTAAACCATATATGTGTGGGCTCTTTAAGTATTCAGTGCTGTTCTGTGGAAGGCCACATGCAAATACAAATTTAAACAACAAAAAATGATCTTTATGTATACATTTCCTTATGGCCTTCGCCTACATGATCAGAAGTGCATTCCTCTAAAAACCCGAAGTGTGGGTATTAATCACCTTCAGTGCTAGTTGTATTTGTGCTCTCTATGGGAGCCCAAGTATTTAATTAGTGCAATATGAGGAATATTCTTTAAAAATCTTCTTCCAATCCACCAATCGGAAGCTTTTGATATTTGGTATGCAGCATCCATAAGGAGGTGAGATTCAAGTTTGTTCAATTTGAGTCCCCGGCTTAATATTGAGGCTTTCTATAGGTGGGCTGAGGGGGTGGCAGGGTACGTGCATGTTAGGTTCAGGTTTGTTGAAATCCATTCCTGTTTGTTCAAATCCATTCCTTAGTGTTTTTCCATAAAATTTGCCTTTCATGACTTCATTCCTTTGTAGTGTTGATGAACCATGTCTAACTGAATGTGACCCCAAATACTTCTTTGAACCACTTTGGCCGGTGAGCGATTAAGGCCACTTGGGGGCCTCTTGTTTCTTGAAGTTGTGATCTCTTTTGACAAAAGATATATACATGAAATTCAAATAATTTATTTCCAAATTAATGAACACATTATGTTGTTGGTTATGATTATTGTACAAGAATATAAAAAAAAAACCTGACAGGTACACATGTATACTCATATTGTGTGCTTCCCTCTTGTAATTAATCTTGTGATCATGCTCTCATGGCGCAGCTGTTTATTTCCCCAAAAGTTACACTGCCCCCTGGTGTGGGGGTTAATGCCCCATAAGCCTAAAATGCTTTAAAAATCATTTTCTCATAAGCCACTTGCAATAATTCTTAGATTTCTGGTATGGAACTTACTTAGTGATTAAATTTTTGAAACTTCAAAGAACAGTGCTTTGTTTTTGTTTGAGAAGCTTTCTTAGGTCTGGCAGAAACAAATGGCCAAAAATTCCTTTTGGTTGTGTCATGGCAAATCAAAAACAATTGCTCTTCCTGTCCATCACATACTGACATTCTCCTCTCTTTTGACAACTTGAGCCAGGAGATAAGTCTTTCAGGCTAACTTGAGCCTCTAGTTAGCTCACCGAAGGGACCTTTACTTATCACTTGCCATCCTTCGTTGTCTGCCGTCGTCGTCCATCGTGAACTTTACATTATCGACCTCTCCTCACAAACTACTGGACCAAATTGAACCCAATTTGATGTGCATGTTCCTTAAATGTCAATTCAAGTTTGTACAAATAAACTTGCCTCACCCACAGGGGGCACCAGAAGGGGTATAACTGATAGCACCCATAAATTTTATTCAAAAAATAAAAAAAATCTTCTTCAGATCCACCAGTCAGAATCTTTTCATATTTGTTATACAACATCTCTAGGGGGGTCAGATTCAAGTTTGTTCAAATCGAGTCCCTGGGTTAAGATTTGGGCTCTCTATTGGAGCCCAAATCTTCTTCTTCAGATCCACCAGTCAGAATTCTTTCATGTTTGGTATACAACATCTGTAGGGAGGTCAGATTCAAGTTTGTTCAAATCCAGTCCCTAGGTTAATAATTGGGCTCCCTGTAGGAGCTCAAATTTTAAATTACTGAAATATGAGGCAATTTCTTTAAAAATCTTCTTCAGATCCACCAGTCAGAATACTTTAATATTTGGTATACAACATCTCTAAGGAAGTCAGATTCAGGTTTGTTCAAATCGAGTCCCTGGATTAAGATTTGGGCTCTCTGTTGGAGCCCAAATTTTAACTTGGTGCAATTTGAGGAAATTCCTTTAAAAATCTTCTTCAGATCCACCAGTCACAATCCTTTCATGTTTTGTATACAACATCAAGAGGGAGGTCAGATTCAAGTTCAAATCGAGTCGCTGGGTTAATATATGGGCTCCCTATGGGAGTCCAAATTTTAACTTTGTGCAATACGTGGTCCCAGTCCAGACTTAGTATAAAATATTGCTTGGATTGTCAAGTTACTTTATATTTGTGTTCAGGTTATTGATGTACCGAGCTGTATAGTTTTTGGTGTAAATCTGTTATTTTGATCCTGTGATATTAACCCTTTATCCTTCAAATTGAAAATTCCTCCAATCCCTTTGGCATTCGATAACTTGAAAAATATTGCTTGGATTGTCAAATTACTTCCTATTTGTGTTCAGGTTACAGATGTGCTGAGCTGTATAGTTTTTGGTGTAAATCTGATAATTTTATCCTGAAATATTAACCCTTTATCCTTCAAATTGAAAATTCCTCCAATCCCTTTGGCATGCGATAACTTGAAAAATATTGCTTGGATTGTCAAGTTACTTTATACTTGTGTTCAGGTTACTGATGTACCGAGCTGTATAGTTTTTAGTGTAAATCTGTTATTTTGATCCTGAGATATTAACTTATCCTTCAAATTGAACATTCCTCCAATCCCTTTGGCATTCGATAAATTGAAAAATGTTGCTTGGATTGTCAAGTTACTTTATAGTTGTGTTCAGGTTACTGATTTGCCGAGCTGTATAGTTTTTGGTGTAAATCTGATAATTTAATCCTGAGATATTAACTTATCCTTCAAATTGAACATTCCTCCAATCCCTTTGGCATTCGATAAATTGAAAAATGTTGCTTGGATTGTCAAGTTACTTTATACTTGTGTTCAGGTTACTGATGTGCCGAGCTGTATAGTTTTTGGTGTAAATCTGATAATTTAATCCTGAGATATTAACCCTTTATCCTTCAGATTGAAAATTCCTCCAATCCCTTTGGCATGAGATAACTCAAAAATATGTATTCAGGTTACTGATGTGCTGTGCTGTATAGTTTTTTTATGTAAATCTGAAAATTTGATCCAGAGATATTAACCCTTGATCCATCAAAATAGACACTCCTCCAATCCATTTCTATATGTACCCATACCATGTATGGTGTACATAATGTCGGCATCCGTGGTGGCCCTCTGTCATACAGCTTTCTACTAGTTGCACGTATGGGTACACATCTAACGATTTCATCAGCCTATTTTTTAGCTCACCTGACTGAAAGTCAGAGGGAGCTAAAGTGATCACTTTCTGTCCTTCGTCTGTTGTCCGTCCGTCCGTCCGTCGGGAACTTTACATTATTGACTTCTCCTAAACCCCTGGGCCACATTGAACCAAATTTGATATGCATGGTCCTTATATGTCAATTCAAGTTTGTTCAAATAAAGTTGCCACGCTTCAGAGGGTGAGAGTGGGGGAAATTCTAGAAAAATCTCATGAACCAGTGAGTACAATGACTTGATATTTGGTAGGAAGCTTCATTCTGAGGTGTAGACTCAAGTTTGTTCAAATGAAGTTTGTGAAGCAATATTTGCCTTCGTAATGGCAGGGACAAGATTTTGGGCCCCACCCAAAATTTCTATTTTCTGAACTGGTGGTCCAATTTGAACGAAATTCGGTATGTTGTATTATTGGGTCATAAGTACTTGATTTATGCTTAAAAAAAATTACCATGTTCCCCGTGGGAACCCCAGGAACTAAAAATAGAAAATATTTTCAAACGCCCATATTTCCCAAACCACACAGAACAGATAACTGTTATATGGTATGAAGCATCGTTAGGACCAGTAGAATCAAATGATAAAAAGAAATTGCCATTGGTTTTGTTAACGTGTCCTCTGTAAGGAGGGGGAGGGGGGGTTGGGGGTTGCAGGTTGGAGGCATCGGAAAAATGCAAATATTAAAAAAAAAAAATTTCTTCTTCGAAACCACTGATCAGAATCTTCTGATATTTAGCATACAGCATCCCTTAGGCGGTCAGATACAAGTGTGTTCAATTTAAGCCCCTCGATTCGTAGTCGGGTGCAATACAGGAGCCCAAATCTTAACTTAGGGCAATGTGGGAAATAAGCTTTAAAAATCTTCTTCTTGGAACCGCTGGTCAGAATGTTTAAATATTTGGTAAACATCATTATTACGAGGGTCAGATTCAAGTTTGTTCTCATCCAGTCTCTCAGTTAATGTTTGGGCTTCCTGTGGGGGCCCGAATTTTAACTTAGTACAATATGAGGAAATTTCTTTAAAAATCTTCAGATCCACCAGTCAGAATCCTTTCATATTTGGTATTCAGCATCTCTAGGCGGGTCAAATTCAAGTTTGTCCAACCCAAGTTCGTGGGTTAATATTTGGGCTCTCTGTGGGGGCTCGAATTTTACCTTTGTGCAATATGGGAAAATTGCTCTAAAAATCTTGAGATGCACCACTCAGAATCCTTTCATATTTGGTGTATAATATCTCTAGGAGGGTCAGATTCACGTTTGTGTTAATATTTGAGCTCTCTATTGGGAGCCTGAATTTTAACTTAGTGCAATATGAGGGACTTCAAAACTCTTTTTCTCCCGAACCACCAATCAGAATCTTTTCGTATTTGGTATATAACATCTTCGGGAAGATCTGATTCAGTCCCTGCCTTAAAATTTGGGCTCTCTTTGGGGGAGGGAGGGGGATAGATGGGTGGGGGGGGGGGGGGGTCCAAGTTTGTTCAAATCCATTCCTAAGTGGGTTTTTTTCCATAAAATTTGCATTTAAAACTGCAGTGACATAATAACCCTTGGAAGTGTGGCAGTGCTGGTCTACAGCTGAGAGAATTGGAAGCAGTCAGGAAGACCTTTGATAACAATCATCTGACATGGATATGAGAGTTATAAATGATTTCATGACTTCATTCCCCTGTAGTGTTGACAAACCATAACTAACTGAATGTGATCTTCTTTGAACCACTTTATCAGGTGAGCGGTTATGGCCCCTTGGGCCTCATGTTTTGCTTTATTGACAACATAGGTAATGGTCTCAAATGTAATCTGCTATCCCTATATTTTTGTCAGTTGACCAAGAAAACTGTTGTGCTATTTTTTGTGAGACATTCAAGGATGGATTTTTGTTGCCATTTAGAATGTTGTGTGTTCATTCAGTTTTTCTCTGTATTTAACAAAGCCTGCATGCAGATTAGAAACAAGTAAAATCAGTTTGTATGAATGCTAGTAATTTTCCAGCTTCTCTGCTCATCTAATCTAGGTAAGTTCATCTGTAATATAAATCAAAGAAAGATTGGGAAAACACCTCATTTAATGATTCCAGTAAAGAATGTTTGGACTTGTTGAAAAACAATCAAAGGGAGAGCACTACAACAGCAAGTTTAAATTGGCAAATCTGATATGAAATGTATGGATGGGATGATGTCACATCTGTAGAGAATCAGTGAAGGAAATGGTGCTAATGTAGTATGGACAACTTTTTATGGTTTATATGTTGTGCAATAAAGCAATTCATTTTTTATACTCTGACTTTCGAAGACAATGCGGGGTATACTTGATTACATACTTTCAGCGATATCGCAGCAGTGAGTGGATGGATTTCAATAAAATTTGGTATGAGGGATCCTTGTGACAAACTGCTCCTGCACTTGTATGAAAAAGTTACCAGCATATATTTTTCACCAGAGTTATGGCCCTCCCTCGGTCAATTTTTCATGATTTTGAAGTCTTTACTTTGTTTTTAATTCATTTATGCTTCATCGGTTCAGCACTGCAGTGGGGGTATAATTGCCTTCAGCAATAGCTATTGTTTTAGCTACTCACCTTGAAATGGACACTGTGCCAAAATCACTAATGTTTGTTGTGACACTTTGGAAATTGAGAGTGTCATTGTTGTGTAAAAGTAGTCTTCAAATTATATTCAGGCTGCATGGCAGGATGCTTTCTCCATATCCACTCTGTAACTCTTGAAGACTCATAAGATTTCCAAGAATTGGAACTCAACCACAAATTTTGGAGTAAAAGAGCATGATCTTGATTTCTTGTCAAGTCAAAAGTAGGTAGTCAAGACTTGACTAGAAACCTCGGCTGATGGAATTTTACTATTGTCTGCAAGACGTGTCGTTCGAGATCCTGAATAACTATACCCCCTATACTAACTCGGGAGAGATTGGGGTATAAACTGGATTACGTGCATCCACCTGTTTGTCTGTCCTCCTGTCTGTCTGTCCATTTGTCTGCCCAGATACATATCTCAGAGTGGATTGTCCATCTGTCCGCCCAGATAATATCTCAGAGAGTGGATGGATTTCAACGAAATTCGGTATGAGCTATCCTTGGGATGACACTCTTCTGTCTCATGTTGAGTGATGTTGCTCACACTATTTTCACTTGGGTTACGGACCTTACTTTCAGTGCTTTTTGTTTCGTTAAATTTTTAGCTGCGACTAGCAGCTCTATAAGTGGCAATGTCGGTCTATCGGTCTGTCTGTCTGTCTGTCGGTCTGACTGTCAGTCTGTCTGTGACCAACGAGTTTCAAAACTCAATAACTTTTGAAATACTTGATGGAATGACGTTATATTTGGCATGTAAGTGTATCTTATTGATGTCTAGCCACTGTTCAATGCATGTGTTGTTCCAAATATTTTTCTTGGAATTATGGCCCTTGATGAACTTAGAATTTTGTGACTAACAAATTTCTAAAAGAATAACTTTCAAACGACCTGGTGGAATGACTTCATATTTGATATGCAAGTGTATCTCATACACGTCTAGCCCATGTCCGATGCAAATGTTGTTCCAAATATTCTTTTTGTGTTTTCTCACCATCACCTGTAATTTGCCCCTGAGAATATTTTTTGGACTTGCAGATTGCACCACCCGTCGCAGCTATGGCGTTGATGTCGCGATTTTTTTTTAGCTTAACTTGACAAAGTCAAGATAATCTATTGCCATCACGTGTGCGGAAGTCTGTGAGTCTGTTCACATTTTCCTTTAGCACGGGCTACACCCCGCAGTTCTTGTCTGATCGTCACAAAATTTCATATGCAGGTTTGGGATCATGTCTAGATGAGAACGTCCCCTTTTGGTCGCGATCCGTCAACCGGTATGGCTGCCAGAGCCCAAAACCCGAAAACCATTAGCACAGTCTACAGGTCGTATTTATGAAGGGATTTCATTGTAACTTGGTAGGATGCCTCTGTATAATGCCTAGATGAGAACGTCCCCAATTGGGCATGATCTGTCAACCGTGATGGCTGCCCAAGCTTTCATTTATACCCCCACTTCTGCATGCAATTTTTTATACCCCACTCTTGCATGCATGCATCCATCCATCTGTCTGTTCATCTGGATCCCGAGTGGATGGATTTCAACGAAATTCGATATGAGGCAAGAGAGTATGCAATGGTAGGGGTATGCACCAGCCATGGCCCAGCTCTTGTTAACACTGAGGTATTGATTGGGCTTGTGATCTGGTAGAAATTATCAGTCCATTTTTGTGATCACAGTTCTGTAAATGTAGTCTCTTGAGCAATTAACTGGTTGAATGCAGAAGCCATTATCATGGCTCGATTGAAAAGTGCAAAAGCCACTTTAGTGGCTTTACAGTGTGTATGCTTTATATCTTGGTGTGTGTTAGTGTTGAAACGATTAATGCCATTTGGATTTTTATGTGCACCCATACTATGTATGGTACACATAATGCCGGCATCTGGGGTGGCCCTCAGTCGTTCGTCCATCCTTTGTCTGTCCGTCCGTCTGGCATCCGTATCCATTTCTTTGGCATTCGATAACTTGAAAAATATTGCTTGGATTGTCAAGTTAATTTATATTTGTGTTCAGGTTAATGATGTGCCGAGCTTTATAGTTTCTGGTGTAAATGGGAGTTATTGCCCGTGGTTTAATAAAAAATATCTTGTAATGCTTGTTTACGGCATAAATTGAACAATAGTTAACAAATTTCAATTCTTTTCGGTATAGCAACAATGTCTTAAGTCAATTTCGATGACCTGCAATATTCAATGAAAATTATAGGAGTTATTGCATTTCGTTAAAAAAATATAATGTAATGCTTGTTTATGGAATAACGTAAACACAGTAACCAAATATCATTTTTTTGGGGTATATAACTCTGGGAACAATGTCTGCCTCAAGTTTGATGACCACCGTTATCCAATGAAAATTGTCAGAGTTATTGCCCCTCCCCTACCCCTCCCAAACCGGTGCCAAGTAGACGATTTTTTTTCTTTGCTCCCAAATTTTATGAATTGGTCTGATAAATGATGTTTTCTTTAAAATGAAACATCTTAACTGGAATTCCCCCTTGAGACTCTCTGCACCCCCCACCCCCAACCCACACACATACACATTATACACCAGGAAGTTGTTTACCGTGATAAATTGCTTCTGTTTTACCAGTATAATAGGACTGGTAACTGATGTCTGGGTTGTGAATGCTATATCCCTATGGGTGCCCCGGGAAGTGAAGCAGTGTGTGTTTACTGTGGTGAACAAGCTCTTGTTTTACTGGTAAAATAGGACCAGGTCACCAATGCCTGGGGTGGAAGTTCTTTAAAATTGGCAACATGGTTATAAACGATTGACTGGACTTGATTTTTCCAAGTTGCGGTCACAGTTAGCCATTGTGCAGAAATATGTGAACACCAGTAAATAAATTGTGAATCTTATGAAGCAGGGTAGCATGATTATAAATGATTGGCTGAACTTGACTTAACTGGTAGAGTGCCGGAAGCCCATGTTTGGGCTTAATTCTGAAGTGCAGGTATGAGAACATGAAGGCTCATTCAGTGGATGTGCTTTCTATTATCTTTGAAGTGATATTAATTAGTAAGGGTTTGCCTTGTTACAATTTATGGGAGAGTGCCTATGGGTGCCTATGAGGGAGTGCCCATAGGCACTCTCCCCTAAATTGTAACAAGGCAAAGGCGTGTACAAGATTTGATGGCCAAGGTGGTGTGGTGGCTCAGTAGGCTGCAAGCCGAAAGGTTCTCAGTTTGAATTCCACCTGTGGCAATTGCATTGTGTCCTTGGGCAAGACACTTAAGCCCCATTGCCCACATGAGGGCACGGTGGCTGGTGGCATTGTATACTAAGGCGTACTGCACATCGATGGTGCACTTGTCTTCAACCCTGCTAGTGTGGAGTTAGTATGTTGGGGAGCCTGACTGTTGCTCACTGTTGCTTGATGGTTCTCTCCAGGTACTCCAGCTTCCTCCACCCATAAAACGGTCCAACACGAGGTGACCCTGGCTGTTGAAAGTGTCGTTAAACCCCAATAAATAAATAAATTTGATGGCCAAAAATAACTTGGCACTCCACCAGTTAACCCTTTACCTAACATGAAAAGCAGACGACACTTGCAAAATAAATTCTTGAACAACTAATTTTTTTCATTTTTTGTCACAAAAACATAGGTTATGACCCCTCATTGGAACGAGCTCGGTCTTGATGTCTAGCCACTGTTCAATGCATGTGCTGTTCCAAATATTTTTCTTGGAGTTATGGCCCTTGATGAACTTAGAATTGTTGGTCGGTCTGTCTGTGACCAACAAGTTTCAAAACTCAATAACTTTTGCAACACTTGATGGAATGACTTTATATTTGGCATGTAAGTGTATCTTATTGATGTCTAGCCACTGTTCAATGCATGTGTTGTTCCAAATATTTTTCTTGGAGTTATGGCCCTTGATGAACTTAGAAGTTTGTGAGATTGCACCACCCGTCGCAGCTACGGCGTCGATGTCGCTATTTTTGTACAGAACTTCTGTATGAAAGTTCTGATTCGAATAAATTTTTGTCTGAATGTTTAGTAACATGGAATACATCACATATAATGCAGGTTTTTTTCTCGTGCAGAAATTCTGCAAATTAGATGAACTTTGATTTTTTTTAGTGCTACTTACACCCAATAAGTACACATGTCAATACGACTCGGGCTAGGGGCTGTATTTATTAAGTGATCTTCACTTCTTGGGTACCTTTGTTATCACCTTGGGACGAGAACGAGTGTTTCTGGGTGCGGTCCAAAATTCAGGATGGCTGCCAGCGGCCATTTTGTACCGAAATTAGGTCCAATAAGTTTTTTGCTCAACCTGACAAAGTCAAGCTGAGCTATTGCCATCACTTCTTGTCCGTCGGCATATGTATGTACGTACGTACGTCCAGGCATACGTACGTATGTACGTCCACAATTTCCTTTGGCACACTTCACAGGTCACATTTATGATCAGATCGCTTTGAAACTTGGTATGCTTGTTTGGGGTGACGTGTAGATGGGAGCTATTGATTTTCTTCAATTTCTGTCAAAAAATGTTGCCGCTGGCAAACGTTTTTAGAACTCGGTTTAGTCAAACCTCAATATTTCCCTTTAGCACACCCTACAGGGCACATGATTGGATTTCTTGGAAACCTGGCATGATTGTTTGAGGTTACCTCTAGATAGGAGCTATCGATTTTCTTCCATTTCCGTCAAAAAATGTTGCTTGAACTTAGTTTAGTCAGGCATCAATATATTCCTTTGGCACACCGTACAGGGCACATTTTTGATCAGATCGATTTGAAATTTGGTATGCTTGTTTGGGGTTACCTCTAGATGGTAGCTATCAATTTTCTTCGATATCCTCCAAGAAATGTTGCCGCTGACAACAACCTTTGCTGAACTTTGTGCAGTAATGCATCAAAATTTCCCTTTGGCACAACCTGCAGGGCAGCACATTTATTATCAGATCACTTTGAAAAGTGGTATGCTTATTTGGGGTGAACTCTAGATGGGAGCTATCGACTTTCTTCCCTTTCCATCAAAAAATGTTGCCGCTGGCAATGACCTTTGAACTTAGTTTAGTTAGGCATCAATATATTCCTTTGGCATGCCCTGCAGGGCACATTTATGATCAGATCGGTTTGAAACTGTGTATGGTTGTTTTGTGTTGCCTCTAGATGGGAGCTATCAATTTTCTTCCATTTCCGTCAAAAATGTTGCCGCTGGCAACAACCTTTGATGAACTAAGTGCAGTTATGCATCAATATTTCCCTTTGGCACACCCTGCAGTGCACATTTTTGACCAGATCACTTTGAAACTTGGTATGCTTGTTTGGGGTGACCTCTAGATGGGAGCTATCGATTTTATTCATTTCCATCAAAACATGTTGCCACTTGCAAAGTTCTTAGAACTTGGTTAAGTCAGACCTCAATATTTCTCTTTGGCACACCATACAGGGTACATTTATGATCAGTTTGTTTTGAAACCTTGCATGCTTGTTCGGGGTGACCTCTAGATGGGAGCTATTGATTTTCTTCCATTTCCGTCAAAAATGTTGCTGCTGGCAATGACCTTTGAACTTAGTTTAGTCAGGCATCAATATATTCCTTTGGCACGCCCTACAGGGCACATTTATGATCAGAATGGTTTGAAACTTGGTATATTTGTTTGGGGTTACCTCTAGATGGGAGCTATCGTTTTTTTCAATTTCTGTCCAAAAATGTTGCCGCTGACAACGACCTTTGATGAACTTTGTGCAGTTATGCATCAATATTTCCCTTTGGCGTAGCCTTCAGTGCACATTTTTGACGGAACGCTTTGAAGCTTGGTATGCTTGTTTTGGGTGACCTCTAGATGGGAGGTATTGATTTTCTTCCATTTCTGTCAAACATATTTGCCATTGGCAATGACCTCTGATGAGCTTAGTAAAAACTTAGTGCAGTTATGCATCAATATTTCCCTTTGACACACCCTGCAGGGCACATTTATGATCGGATCGCTTGGAAACTTTGTTTACTTGTGTGTGGTGATATCTATATGGGAGTTATCAAATTTATTCTATTTCTGTAAAAAAATGTTGCTGCTGGCAATGACCTTTAAACTTAGTTTAGTCAGGCTTCAATATTTCCTTTTGGCACACACTTCAGAGCACATTTATGATCGGATCACTTTGAAACTTGGTATGTGTGTTCAGGGTGACCTCTAGATGTGAGCTATTGATTTTTTTTTTTCATTTCCATAAAAAATTGTTGTCATTTTCACCAGCCTTTGAACTTATTGCATTTGTGCAGCAACTTATCCTTTTTACACTCTGCAGAGTATATTTAAGAATTTCCATAAAAAAAGAGAGAAAAAAACATTGCTACAAGCAATGACCTTCAAACTAAGTGCATTTGTGCATTAACATCTTCCTTTGCCATGCCTAAGAGGGCGCATTCATTATCAGGTTGTTTTGAAACTTTGTATGCTTATGCAGGGTGACAAAGATAGGAGCTATCGATTTTCTTTTCATTTCCATCAAAAACTGTTGCTGTTAGCAACAATCTTTGAATTTATTGCATTTGTGCATCAACCTTCTTTGACATGGCCTACAGGCCACATTTATCATGGGATTGTTTTTGAACATGGTGTGCTCATTAGGCGAGACCTTTAGATAAGAGCTATTGATTGGCATTCATTTCTGTGAAAAAAGTTGCCATTTACAATAATCTCTGAACTTTCTGCATTTGTGTATCAACATTCTTTCTTTAACCAGTCTTACAGTTTACATTTAAAAATTCATGGATTTCTCTGACGTTGTGCACACACATTGCTGTTATGTTGAAATTTCACCAAATAGCATTTGTATCAATGATCTTCAATTTTGCCATTTCTCTTATAACTTAACAAGTTCAAGTTTGTCAAGTTGAGCTACAGTGTCATTGACACTTTCATTTGTACACAACTTCTATATGGCTCAGGCTAGAGGCCGTATTTATGAACTGATCTTTACGAAAATTCTTGGGTACCTTTGTTATCACCGTAGGACGAGAACGAGTGTTTTGGGGTGCGGTCTGAAATTCAAGATGGCCGCCGGCAGCCATTTTGTACCAAAATTAGTGCAATCAGTTTTTTGTACAGAACTTCTGTATGAAAGTTCTGATTTGAATAAATTTTTGTATGAATGTTTAGTAACATGGAATACATCACATATAATACAGGTTTTTTTCTCATGCAGACATTATGCAAATTAGATGGACTTTGATTTATTCAGTGCTACTTGTACACATGTCAATACGGCTCGGGCTAGGGTCTGCATTTATGAACTGATCTTCACGAAATTTCTTGGGTACCTTTATTAAAACCTTGGGACAAGAACGAGTGTTTCTGGGAACGGTCCAAAATTCAAGATGGCTGCCAGTGGCCATTTTGTACCGGAATTAGGTCCAATCAGTTTTTTGTACACAACTTATATACGGCTCAGGCTAGAGGCCGTAATTTATGAATCGATCTTCACGAAACTTCTTGGGTACTTTTGTTATCACCTTGGGATGAGAACGAGTGTTTCTGGGTGCGGTCCAAAATTCAAGATGGCTGCCGACGGCCATTTTGTACCAAAATTAGGTACAATCAGTTTTTGGTACAGAACTTCTATATGAAGGTTCTGATTTGAATAAATTTTTGAATGAATGTTTAGTAACATGGAATACATCACATATAATACAGGTTTTTTTCTCCTGCATAAATTATGCAAATTAGATGAACTTTGTTTTATTCAATGCTACTTATACACAGTAAGTGCACATGTCCGTACGGATCGGTCTAGAGGCTGTATTTATGAACCGATCTTCACGAAACTTCTTGGGTACCTTTATCACCTTGGGACAGGGACGCGTGTTTTGGGGTGCCTTTGTTATCACTGTGCTATGAGAACAAATATTTTTGGGTTCAGTCAGACCCACTCTGGGACTAAAGATTTCTTTTCTAGTTTAGCATCTAACTGTCACCCACCTTTAGAATACTTAACCTATACATTTGTTACAGGCAACGGTCAGCATTTATGTACAGACTGTTACAATACTTTATATGTACCTTTGTTATTAGGTCATTACCTAGATGTGTGTCATTGCTGTGTCACATACTATACATGTACATGTCTTACACAAGTTTAGCCACAGAGTCATTGACACTTTCATTATTTCTACCTGTCTCCACCTGGCAGTGTTGAAGTGCAAACACGATGTGCCAAAAGGCACAGTCCAAAGGCCTAAGACATGAGTTTGGGCGTGTCTCCATTTCCATCAATGGAGTTTTGGGGCACTCCTAAAGAAAATTATGTTAATCCCACGCTTTAAAATTAATTCTGGTGCCTATTGGTAGTCATATTGGAGGTTCAGTAATGCCATGTTTTATGACACAAATATAGGCTGGTACAAATCCTTTGTGTCACAAGTGACAGGTGAAAAGAATTCTGGTCTGTCAGAGAAATTATACCTGTCTGAGATAGGTAGACAGGTGTACATTTCGAGCCCTGACTAGGATCTTCTGGTCATTACCCACTTCCCTGAATAGGGAAGTGGAAGGATAAGGCACTGACTGGGAAATTGTAGTTAAAAGCTACTATCTTTAGAACTTAAAACATGAATTATGGTGAGAGGTTGTGCGTCTGGCCATCAACAATTTCGTTTTAAGACCAATCTTGGTGCCATGTTCTTGAAATCACATTCAATTGTGGTTATTTATTAAAGGTTATGTTTATCACCCTATTGGTTGTTACTTGTAGTTTCTGTTTGGTGATTTCCTGTCCACAGAAGTTTACTTTCAAGTTCACTGGGTATTTATCACATTTAAGGCCTAAAAAAAATAAAAAATCTGTTTCTCAGGCCCTCCTGTGTGGCTCTTTGGGCTGCCTCATGCTCTCCTTTTATAACCAATGTAAAGTAAAAAATTTAAAAATTAAATGGTTTATGTCTGATATTTTACCCAAGTTAAAACAATTGATAAATTTGTCATTTGAGTGCGAAAAGGCTTTGCAGTGCTTTAGCATTGCAAAGCCTTCTTGCTCTCAAGCAATGAAATACACCACCACACATGCTGTTCCATAGATTATGAGGCCTAAAACATAAACCAAGAACATGAACTTTTTAATGGCAAAGAAATAATTACAGAAATAAAAAATAAAATAAAAAAACCACTGGCCTGTATTCAGTTTTACAAATAATGGCCTGAGAAACAGAAGTTCTACTTTGTGTGGCCTTTTTTTTTTTTTTTTTAAGGTCATGTGCATTACCCTATTGATTGTTACATGTAGTTACTGTTGGGTGCTTTCCAGTCCACAGAAGTTAACTGTCAAGTTGAATAGGCATTTATATGGTTCGTAGGTGAATAAGGTGATAAAATGTGAGAAGAGGATGGAAGTTTGTGTAAAGTCATTTCATACCATTGTGTACTTAAGAGGTGTGTAACCACTCCAATGTTAGAATGGATGGATGTTTCAGCATATTGATCCAATGTGTCGCTCTTCTATAGTATCTTCAGGTTTATGTGGGTGACTGATTGGGGGTAGTTACTGGGGGTTCAGCAGTTGAACTCTTTTTTTTTCAAGTTTTATGAATCAACAGCCATGAAAAATTACACTTGATGAGCAGTTATTTTATTGGCAAAGTGAGCAACCATCATCCCAGTATATAGAGGTTCAAAAGAGTTGAGGTGTAATCATTTTCACCCTCCTTGTGGTGGAGTGACGTGTGCAATATGTGTGCAGGTGCGATCACACACCTCTGAATCTAAGCACTAAAAACAACTGTATTTTAAACAGAATTTGTCATTCAAAAGTTTTTTTTTACCTTTTACCAAGCACATGATTTCAATATTTTGTTATCTTAATTCTATTTTTTCTCTCAGATTTCCCCCCCCCCCCCCCAAATCAACAAACCCATATCATGTGACACCCCCCCCCCCCCCCCCAAACATTGGATTGAGCTCTTCTGCTCATTTTGTAAATTACATGTGAGCACGGTGGCTCTCAGTGGTTGCGGCATTGAACTTCAAACCGAGAGATCCACGGTTCAATCCTTGCCAGGCATAACTGCTTTGTGTCCTTGGGCAAGGCACTTTATCCTGATTGCCCCCATGAGTGCATGGTGGTGCTGTGTACTATGGCGTACTGCACGTCAGTGGTGCACCTGTCTTCAACCAGTGCTAACCCTGCTTGTATGGAGTTAGGGAGTCTGACAGTTGTTTGCCATTACTCAGTGGTTCTCTCTAGGTACTCCAGCTTCCTCCACGAGTAAAACTGTGACACAAGGTGACCCTGGCTGTCGAAAGTGTCATTAAACTTCAATAAATAAATTTATTTATTTATTTATTGATGTTTAAGGTCACATTTATGCACAATGGCTAATCATGACCGTGACAGTTTTACGGGTGGAGGAAGCCGGAGTACCCGGAGAAAACCAGCGAGCAACGACGAGCAGCTGCCAGCTCCCCAACATCGTAACTCCACCCTGCAGCACAGGCAGGGTTAGATTGGTTGAAGACATGCGTATCATCGACGTGCAGTACGCCTTAGTACACATCATCGTGCCCCCACGCGGGCAGTGGAGATGAAGTGTCTTGCCCAAGGACACAACACGGGTGCCTCAGGTGGGATTTGAACCGAGGACCTCTCGGCTTGCAGCCTGCACCTCTACCTACTGAGACACTGTGCTACCCAATAAATAAATAAAGAAATATGTAAATTACATGTGCTGATGCAACTGATTTGTTTGGTAAAGGCATATGTTTTCTGAATTCAAATGCAAGATGTTGCAAGCTCGGTAAATTGTTAAGTCAGCTGGTCCGATTACTAAAAATCTGCTTTATTACCGATACCTGTAACTTGTTTGGTGTTTATGGCATTGTTGGTGTGAGGAATGCAATTTTTTCCTGTGCCAAAATTGCTCATACAGTTTAGGGCTGCAACGATTGATCATGATATGCGTGAATCTTGATACACTGCTCACAATGCAATACGTATTATTGTTTACTATGTATTGAGATACGATAAATATAAATAATATCGGCATTTTATCGTGTGCTTGTGCTTGCACAAAATGTTTTCTTATATTTTGTTTGATAGAACTCACAGAACTCTGTGAAATAAGATATTATAGATTAATATTGGATGTACTGAGGGTGTTTAGGTCTATAATCATGGGGAATTGAAGAGATTGCCAGCAATGTCAAAATTCAATATTGTTTTTCAAAAATTTAAAAAAAAAATGTCGACAAAACCATGTGACCTCTCATTAGAATGAGCTCGACAGGCTCGTTCCAGTGAGGGGTCACATAATATGGTTTTGTTGACATTTTTTGAAAAATATTTGGGGTTTTTTCAACTGCTTTGTAAATTATGTGAGCGGATGCAACTGATTTTTTTATTAAAGGGTTAACCCCATACCCAACGTAATGGCCAAAACCAGCCAGTGCTATTCACAAAAATCGCCAATTAATTTTCTTTTTTTTTCTCCATTTTTTGTCCCAAAAATATAGGTTATGATCCCTCTTTGGAATGAGCTCATCGAGCTCGTTCCAATGAGGGGTCATAACCTATGTTTTTAAGACAAAAAATGAAAAAAATTAGCTATTCAAGAATTTTGTTTGCAAGTGTTGTCTGATTTTCATGTTAGGTAAAGGGTTAAACCATGTGCAAACATATACCATGGTACCTACATGTATGCATGTAATATGTTCAAGACCTGCACTCAGTGCTTCTTTGATTAGTTTACTGGTAGATGTTATGGTCAGGAAAAACATTAGTTCAGTTGGGGAATTTTCCTGCCTATTTCACATTGGGAGTGGGTGGGAAATATTGCCTCAAAAAAATCTTTGATTAAATCCTGATAGATTTTTTATTATTCAGTTAGCAAGAGTTTACCCCGAAACCTGCATGCATTTAACAAGTCAAATTTAACCCTTTGAACCCTGATGCTACCTTCCATGTCACTTCAATGGCCACAATTAGAAGAGTCAATATTTATTATTTGGGGGAGACCAATTAATATTTTTAACGTGCAACACCAAGGCTGCACGTTGAAAATATTGATCGGTCTAACCCACACATTCACTTGGTAGCCATTCTACTTAATGAAATTATGACGTATCATGTTCCTGTACCGGAAAAACAGCCTCTCGAGTTCAAAGGGTTAAACTTAAGATTTGGTAAATGGTGAAGTGTTTGGCATTTATATGCTATCAAGGTTGCTATTCTATTAAGAAATGTCCAATTAAGTTGGCTTCACTGTACCACTTTGAGAGGGTTAAAGTTACTTTATCTTCAAATGGCTGCAGGAGTTTAAGCATGTCAGAAAACCTTTGCGTTTAGGTTTCCGCACAGACTGCTGGGTAAATCTTGAAATGGTTCATTGAAATAAGAAGCTTGTCAGTCCGTGATAGATAAGATATTTGAAGAGTGTTTCCATAAATGAAGGAGAATAGTCAAATAGAGGCATTTGAAAGCAATGGAGTTATCTCCCTTGGTCTGCCTTTCTGAATTTGATGAGCTGTATGTTGTCTGGTGAATGGGAATGATGTTTTAACCCTCAAGGGCCTGGAGATTTTTATATATTTTTGCTACACTTTGACAGTCTACATCCTGTGGCTTTGTAGTTTTTAGGCAAGTCTTGGCTGCCCGTACAGACAGCCAAGACTTGTCTAAAAACAACTTCCAGAGTACATAAAGTGTAATTTGTGAGTTAACCCTGTACTGTTGCAGTAAAAGTGATCAAAGTCTGCATTAGGCCCTTAAGGGTTAACCCTTTATCCAACCCACACGATATTAAGATTTCTTATTTTCATATTTCTTTCTTTTCCAATTTTTAGCTTAACTTGACATAGTCAAGATAAGCTATTGCCATCACGCGTGCGGAAGTCTGTTAGTCTGTGAGTCTGTGACGTCTGTTCACATTTCCTTTAGCACGGGCTACACCCCGCAGTTCTTGTCTGATCGTCACGAAATTTCATATGCAGGTTTGGGGTCATGTCTAGATGAGAACGTCCCCTTTTGGTCGCGATCGGGCAACCGGTATGGCTGCCCGAGCCCAAAACCCGAAAACCATAAGCACAGTCTTCAGGTCGTATTTATGAAGGGATTTCATTGTAACTTGGTAGGATGCCTCTGTATAGTGCCTAGACGAGAACGTCCCCTTTTGGGCATGATCTATCAACCGTGATGGCTGCCCAAGCCCGAAACCCAAAAACTTTTAGCACAGTCTGCAGATCATGTTTAATGTGGAGGGATTTCATTGTAACTTGGTAGGATGACTCCTTATGATGTCTAGATGCGAATTTCCCCATTTGGGCATGATCTGCCAACCGTGACGACTGCCCGAGCCCAAAACCCGAAAACCTTTAGCACAGTCTACAGGTCATATTTATTGAGGAATTTCATTGTAACTTGGTGGGTTGACTTCATACAATGTCTAGATGAGAAAGTCCCCCTTTGGACGTGATTGGGCAACTGTGACGGCTACAGGAGCCCGAAGCCCGAAAACCTTTAGCACAGTCTAGAGGTCATATTTATGAAATGATTTCATTGTAACTTGGCAGGATGACTCCAAATAATGTCTAGATGAGAACGTCCCATTTTGATCGCGATCATGCAGCCTTGATGGGTGCCCGAGCCCAAAAAATTTTAGCATAGGCAAAAGGTCATATTTATGGAAGGATTTCATTGTAACCTGTTAGGTTGACTCCAAAAAATGCCTAGATGATGACATCCCCTTTCGGTCGTGATTGGTCAGTTGTGATGGCTACAAGTGCCCGAAGCCCGAAAACCTTGAGCACAGTCTACAGGTCATATTTATGAAGGGATTTCATTGTAACTTCTTAGGATCACTCCAGATGATGCTCAGATGAGATTGTCCTCTATGGTTGCGATCATTCACCCATGATGGCTGCCCAAGCCCGAAGCCCGAAAACCTTTAGCACAGTCTACAGGTCATATTTATGAAGGGATTTCATTGTAACTTGGTAGGTTAACTTCATATAATGTCTAGATGAGAACGTGTGATCATTCACCCATGATGGCTGCCCGAGCCCGAAGCCCGAAAACCTTTAGCACAGTCTACAGGTCATATTTATGAAGGGATTTCATTGTAACTTGGTAGGTTAACTTCATATAATGTCTAGATGAGAACGTCCCCTTTTGGACATGATTGGGCAACTGTGACGGCTAAAGGTGCCCGAAGCCCGAAAACCTTTAGCACAGTCTACAGGTCATATTTATGAGGGGATTTCATTGTAACTTGGTAGGATGACTCCAAATAATGTCTAGATGAGAACGTCCCCTTTTGATCGCGATCATTCAGCCTTGATGGGTGCCCGAGCCCAAAAACCTTTAGCATAGGTAAAAGGTCATATTTATGGAAGGATTTCATTGTAACCTATTAGGTTGACTCCATATAATGCCTAGATGATGACATCCCCTTTTGGTCGTAATTGGTCAGCTGTGTTGGCTACAAGTGCCCGAAGCCCAAAAACCTTGAGCACAGTCTACAGGCCATATTTATGAAGGGATTTCATTGTAACTTCATAGGATCATTCCAGATGATGCCCAGATGAGATTGTCCCCTTTGGTTGCGATTATTCAACCATGATGGCTGCCCGAACCCGAAGCCCGAAAACCTTAAGCACAGTCTACAAGTCATATTTGTGAAGGGATTTCATTGTAACTTGGTAGGTTGACTTCATATTATGCCTAGATGAGAACGTCCCCTTTTGGACATGTTTGGGCAACTTTGACGGCTAAAGGTGCCCGAAGCCCAAAAACCTTTAGCACTGTCTACAGGTCATATTTATGAAGGGATTTCATTGTAACTTGGTAGGTTGACTCCAAATAAGGTCAAGATGAGAACGTCCCATTTTGGCCGTGATCATTCAGCCTTGATGGGTGCCCGAGCCCAAAAACCTTTAGCATAGGCAAAAGTTTATATTTATAGAAGGATTTCATTGTAACATTGTTAGGTTGACTCCATATAATGCCTAGATGATGACATCCCCTTTTGGTCGTGATTGGTCAACTGTGATGGCTACAGGTGCCCGAAGCCCGAAAACCTTGAACACAGTCTACAGGTCATATTTATGAAGGGATTTCATTGTAACTTCGCAGGATCACTCCAGATGATGCCCAGATGAGATTGTCCCCTTTGGTTGCGATCATTCAACCATGATGGCTGCCCGAGCCCGAAAACCTTTAGCACAGTCTAAGGTCATATTTATGAAGGGATTTCATTGTAACTTGGTAGGTTGACTTCATATAATGTCTAAATGAGAACGTCCCCTTTTGGACACGAGTGGGCAACTGTGACGGCTTCAGGGGCCCAAAGCCCGAAAACCTTTAGAACAGTCTACAGGTCATAATTATGAAGGGATTTTATTGTAGCTTGGTAGGATGACTCCAAATAGTGTCCAGATGAGAACGTCCCCTTTTGGTCACGATCATTCAGCCTTGATGGCTGCCTGAGCCCAAAAACCTTGAGCATGTCTGTAGGTCGTATTTATGGAAGGATTTCATTGTAACTTGTTAGGTTGACTCCATATAATGCCTAGATGATGACATCCCCTTTTGGTCGTGGTTGGTCAACTGTGATGTCTACAGGTGCCTGAAGCCCGAAAACCTTTAGCACAGTCTACAGGTCGTATTTATGGAGGGATTTCATTGTAACTTGGTAGGTTGACTTCATATAATGTCTAGATGAGAACGTCCCCTTTGGACGCAATTGGGAAACTGACGGCTACAGGGGCCCGAAGCCCGAAAACCTTTAGCACAGTCTACAGGCCATATTTATGAAGGGATTTTAATGTAACTTGATAGGATGACTCATTTTGGAATAATTTCATTGTAATTTTGTTGATATATGTTAACTGTGAGGGCCACATATATTAACTGTGAGGTCATATTAACCCACCTCTCAGATCTTTAGTACAGTGTACACCTCATATTATTTTTATCATAAACATAGCATACAGGGAACAGAAATGAACATACTCCCAATTATCACAATTCTTGTCTTATTTCATAGTCCTTTCATAAACATTGAACATTATCCTTTTCAACAAACACAACACACAAGTTAAGCTACAGTGTCATTGACACTTTCATTTCCTTGGATTTTTGTTTAAAATTTCAATAAAACCATATGCGACCCGTTATTGGAACAAGCTTGCTCTATTGAGGGGTCACATGATAAGGTTTTAGTGAAATTTCATAGAAAATAAAATTGTTTCAACTGATCAAGTTTTAAATTATGTAGATAAGGTTAAAAACTACTGTGTTGCTTATCCCAGAAAAATTACCATAGAATTCTCCTCTTCTTTGCTGATTGAAGCATTTGCTTCGTTCTCTTTATGAACTTCATGACATCAGAATGATAAAACTGCAGTCAAAGTTGCTTGAGATCCCCAAGGGGACCCTGGGAAGCGAAGGAGTGCTTCTTTGCTGTGGTAAACAAGCTTGGTTTCACTGGTAAAATAGGCCCTAGTCACCAATGCTTGGTGTAGAAGTCTTTTATCTGGTTGATTGCTAGAAGCCACTATCAGGGCTTTCAAAAAATTAGAATACCCGAGCAAAAGCCAGCACTTCCCTTGCTTATATTTCATATTCAGTCAAATACAAATAATATTTTGTTTATATAAATTTGTTTTATTACAAATTATTGGAGAGTGCCTGCGAGCACGCTCCAATAATTTGTAATAAACAAGTTTTGAATAACAAATTCAGACCACCAAAAATAATCTAGCTTTCAAACAGTTAAAATGGGCAACATGGGTATAAACGATTGACTTGACTCATCGAGCTTGTTCCAATGAGGGGTTACTTAATATTGTTTTGTTGAAGTTTCTTGTAAACTTTTGAAAAAATATTCAAATAATAAATTTTCATATTGTCTGCATTGGGTAAAGGGTTAACTCTTTACCTGCTGCTGGCAAATATTCCTGCCATGGACATATAATCTCTTATCACAAAAATAAGTAAAATTTGGGCATTTTAAATTAAATTACCCCCTGTAAATTAAATCAAGGTTTTCACCAATGATTTCTAGAGTTAAATTACCAAAAAGATTTTCAGCAAATCTACTCATGGCGCCTTTACACCAGCCATGACTAGATTTGATAAAAATATTTAAAAAATACTCAGCGGGTTAAGAGTTGAAAAAAAAAGCCCTGATTTATTTAGGTTCACCACTGTCTGTGAATTAGTTTTGAAGACCATGAAGTATACAGTGTAGCGGAGAAGTTACACATTGTTTGTTTGCCCCACATCATGATTTTGTAATTTGTGGTAAATGCCAACATGCTTGCTATATAGATTCAATGAACAGGACTATATCCCTGATATTGTGTGTCAACAGTGGAGCCTAACACATGCCAGCAACTAAAATTTACTTTGTGATTATCTTCAAAAGGATATCCATAGATGAATTCATGTATAAACTTTTTTATTTTCAAGGCCAATTCAACGTAACCCCTCCCTGCGAGGTTGCTACTCTTTATTGTGGACCAACAATTGGTTAATTACTGTTAACCTCTTTACCTAACACTACAAGGCAGAGGTTTTGCTTGGAATCTGATATGACCCGTTAAAATTTTCCGTCAGAATGGAATGGTATTCATGTTTGAATCATGGTTTTCAAAAATACCATTTGCACTTTGTAGCCGGCACTGGAGGTTTCTCTGTCGTCTAACTTTCTTGAAAAATTATAGAGGACAATGCTAGTTAGTTATTTTTGTTTTGACATTTTACAATGTCAAGTTAAGTTCCAAACACACATGCATTTATTACACATCAATTACATAAGGATTTAATGTGCAAATGGTGTAATGCTATATATTGGTTTTGCCACAATGTTAAGCAGTGATATCGTTCACATTGACATTTCTCACTTTTCTGTCTGTCTAATCCAAACATGGACTGCAAAGCTGTAATTTTTGTTCAGCTCACCTGACTGAAAGTTCAGGTGATCCACAGCGATCACTCTCCATCTGTCGTCCATCATCCTGGTGTTTGCAAATTCTCCCAAAACCTCTAAATGGATTTTAGTGAAATTTTGAGTTGTTTTTTGTGACATCGCATTTTGATTTTGTTCAAATGAAGTTGCCCTGCCCCATAAGGAGGGGGGTGAAGGAAGAAGCTCCCAAATTTTAAATCTCATGAACTGATGGCTACAATGACTTGGTATTTGGTACTGAGTTTCCTTTTGAGGTGTGGAATATAATTTTTAGCTCACCTGACTGAATGGCACGGGGTGTTTAAGTGATCACTTTCTGTCTGTCTTCTCCTGAACCATCAATTAGAATCTTTTCATCTTTGGTATACAACATCTCTAGTGGGACGAGATTCAACTTTGTTAAAATTCAGTCCCTGGGTAAATATTTTGGCTCTCTCTTGGGGTGAGGGGGTGTATAAGTTAATGGTTGTTCAAGTCCATTCCTTAGTGTTTTTCCATAAAATTAGCCTTTCAAACTGCAGTGGCATAACCATCGGTTAACAATCGGTAGTCCGGGATGTGTAATCGGCCATCGCCGATGGTCACACGTAAATAGAATAGTGACATTTCCTCAACTCATCATCCAGATTTAAAACTGACAGCTTCCTTAAAAGATAAAACTGTAGTGCTCAGGTTTATGTTAGTTTCGTTTAATTTTCTGCTGTATTTCCTGTTTCTGGGCCATATCCAAGGATTATTTGGGAACACCTGCCCATATATGCCAAAGGCAGTAGGCGGTTGAGACGGAAACTGAAAGTAGGATTACCATACTGAACGCAGTGTTTTTAAAAGACTCAAAAGTTGAAATTACCATACTGCCTGCACATGCTTTCCGAATACCTGTTCTGTGCATTTTTTTTTTTATTGGAGTGAAATTGCCTCGGGCATATTTTTAGCTAAAGCATCCTAGTTCAGTATTTTAATGGATTGGCTTTGTGTTGGTTGTATAATTTTTACTGAATTTCGACGGTTTTAGCAGACTGGGATGGAGATTATACACGGATACAATGGGTTTGGGTGCCCAAACTGGTATACCGGTTCCAAAAACGTCCTGGATATGGCCCTAGGTTTATCAAATATTATCTATGCAAGATGGAACCGCCCATTAGTAAAATAAATGTGCTCCTCATCAATAATTAAATTGTTCGAGCCCTCAACATTGATAACGAACACCACTAAACAGTTGTCAGGATTGGGGGTTTACACGGTGTATTGCCTGGCGATAAACATCAATTAAATATAAAACACTGACATCGGCATCAATAGTCTGCCGATTTCGTATCCAAAACATCGGCATTTGGATGACGGGTCATTTCATTTATCTTTTCTACTCATCACTAGCTGATAGAATTGGAACCAGTCAGGAAGACCTATGATAATCATCTGATATGGACACTAGAGTTATGATGAATTTCGTGACTTCATTCCTTTGTAGTGCTGATGAACCATGACTAACTTTTTCAAATTTCATCTGTAGCTTTGGTGTGATGTCTAGATTGAGGCTATCGAATATTTCTGAATTTCATTGAAAAACATGGCCGCCATCTTGGATTTGGATATAAATTGTCCAACAATTCCTTTAGCACATACTACAAGCTGCATCTCTCACCAGATCTTTTTCAAATTTCATGTGTAGCTTTGGTGTGTGATTTCTAGATGGGAGCTGTCAAATTTTTCTGAATTTCGTTGAAAAACATGGCCGCCAGCAGCCATCTTAGATTTGGCATACAAATTGTCAACAATTACATCTGCACACCCAACAGGCCGCATCTCTCACCTGATCTTTTTATGCCCCCCGACTTAAGTCGGGTGGCATATAGTGATTGAAGTGTCCGTGTGTGTGTCCGAGCCAATAACTCGAAAACTGTTCGGGCCACAGTCCTCAAACTTCACACAATTATAAAGGACCATGGGAGGATGTGTCACACACCATAGCCGGGTTCGTACCTTCAAGGTCACACTAAAAATCGGTCAATATTCGTGTCTCGGTCATAACTCAGAAACGAATCATAGTACAATTGTTAAACTTTTTACAAATGTTAAGGACAGTCAGAAGGTGTGACGCGTCTAATAGTTTCCGCCGTATTTGCAATGTAAAGGTCACAATTGACCTTCATATGTTCAGGGTCACAAATCGTGTCTCAAGCATAACTCCAAAACTATAAGGGCTACAGTCATCAAACTCACACAATTATAAAGGACCATGGGAGGATGTGTCACACACCATAGCCGGGTTTGTACCTACAAGGTCAAGGTCACCTTTCAAGGTCACACTAAAATTTGGTCAATATTCGTGTCTCAGCCATAACTCAGAAATGAATCACAGTACAATTGTTAAACTTTTTACAAATGTTAAGGACAGTCAGAAGGTGTGTCGCATATAATAGTTTCCGCCGCATCTGCAAGGTGAAGGTCACAAGGGGGTGGAGTTTCCACCACATCTGCAAGGTGAAGGTCACAAGGGGTGGAGGGGGGGGGATGTGTTACCTTAGTAACATTCTTCTTGTTCGAATTTCATATGCAGTTTTGGTGTGATGTCTAGATGGGAGCTATCAAATGTTTATGAATTTCATTGAAAAACATGGCTGCCAGCAGCCATCATAGATTTGGCATATAAGTTGTCAACAATTCCATTTGCACACCCTACAGGCTGTATCCCTCACTGGATCATCTTCAGATTTCATATTTAGCTTTTGTGTGATATCTTTCCATTAGAAACTTTTTTGAATGACTTGACATTACTCCTATGGGAGCCTGAATTTTAACTTAGTGTAATATGAGGAATAATCATTAAATCTTCTTCAGATCCACCAGTCAAAATCTTTTGATATTTGTCACACATCATCTCTGGAGAGGTCAGATTCAAATTTGTTCTTAAGTCTCTGTGTCCATATTTGTGCTTCCTATTGGAATATTCTTTGAAAATCTTATCTAAAATCACCAGTCAGAATCTTTTGATATCTGGTATACAACATCCTTATCTTGGAAACAAAAAGAACACTGGAAAAAAGTAGCCTTTGAAAAACTATTGAATTTTCATCAGCTTTTTCATCACTGCTGAATATTTCCGAAAGGAAAGGGAAATGATTGGGAGTGTCGAAAAAAGCTAATATTAAATGTTTGGGTAGATTTGTTTTAAATTCTTAGAAAAATTCATTCTATCCATTTTGTTGGTAATACTCTCTTAGAAGGTTCATACAGGTTATGGAAAGGTATGGAAAGTCTTGGGAAACAGTAAATTGATTTTCCAGGCCCTGGAAAAGTAGGGGAAATTGGGGTGAGTTTTGCAAAAGTTATGGAAACAGATACGTGTAAACATGGGTATTTCTCCTGCCTAATGTGACCATTCAAAAAATCTCTGTACTCCCAATTTTTAGGGTTCATCAAGAATCGCTATTTGAATCATTGGTCTTTTTTAACCTCCAAAATGCCTGGTGATTTGTGTACATTGTTGCCTCACTTTGATAGAATCTGGTGGCCTTGCTGTTGTTTCTAAGTAAGTCTTGGCTGTCTGTATAGGCAGCCAAGACATACGTAGAAACAACTGTCAGTGTACTTGGAATGTAACATAAAAATTTACGTAAAGCCTCTATGTTCGAGGCTCTGTTTTTATTGCAGTACAAAGTGATCATAGTTGGAATTGAGTCCTTTAGGGTTAAGAGTTGTCAAGGGGTAGGAGGAATAGAATTATATTACTCAAAGTTTGCTAAGCACCAAATATTTGACACATCATTGTGAAATTTGCTTGTGACATATTTGCGATATTTTTGGTGGATATGATTGAGGAATGTATTGAGATGGTCCCCAGTGTTTACATTAGCTCTCTTGACAGGCAGACTTTTCGTGACAGTCATGGAAAGCATGTACCCCTTGATTTTCATGATGTTTTCATGTACTGTCTGCATGTACATGGCATGTGTAGGGTATTCAATCTTCATTTCAACACAAACCCTTGTGATTTCATGATTGAATATGGCAAATGTAAGAAGACATTCGTCTGAAGCAGAAATGTGGCGGGCTGTAGGGATGGTGGAGCAAGGGGCTACCCATTGTCAGGTTGGTGAAGCCCTTGGTGTGCACCATACGGTGATCACCAGTGCCTTGGCAAGATTTCAGCAGTATGGCACACAAGTAAGACGGCATGGTGGTGGCAGAGATAGGGCAACATCTGCACCTGAAGACCTTTTTTTGATCATTCAGGCCCATAGGAACCGCTTTGCAACAGCAACCAAGCTTCGCAGTGACGTTCAGAATGCATCCGGGGTAAATGTTTCGATGCAGACTATCTGGGCAAGGTTGCACAAATGTGGTCTCCGATCGAGAGGACCATGTATTCGCATTCTGCTGTCCCAGAACCACCGCCAGGCACGATATGAATGGGCCATGGACCACTTTGGATGGACCAGAGAAGATTGGCGACCTGTCCTTTTTACAGATGAGTCAAGGTACTGTCTAGACCACGCAGATAGGCATTCTAGGATATGGAGAAGACCAGAAGAGCGATTCCATGCACCCAACATTGCTGAGCACGACTGCTATGGTGGAGGGTCAATCATGGTCTTTGGCGGCATCAGCAGGGATGGGCGTACAGAGCTCCGTGTCCTTGAACGTGGTACATTGACTGCACAGCAGTATATTGATGAGATCCTGGATGTCCACGTCAGATTGGTGCAGTGGGTGATAGATTCATTCTGATGGACGATAATGCCCGTCCTCACGTTGCCCATGCTGTCGGGGAGTACCGACAGAGGGAGGGGATTGTGTTTATAGACTGGCCAGCAAGATCCCCCGACCTCAATCCAATCGAACATGTCTGGAATGAGTTACAGCTTGCAATTTCAGCCCGTCCAGTCCAGCCAAGAAGTGTCCAGGAGCTTGATGCCATGCTGGTCCAAGAATGGAACAACATCCCACAAAGGACCACCAGAAACCTGATTGAGTTTATGAGAAGGCATTGTCAAGCTGTAATTAACAGTAATGGGGCTCATACTCGATATTGAACCCATACCAGTTCGCTCCATCAACTTTTTGGCAAATTGAAAAATTTCTTCTTTTACCAATATATCCATTTTCCATGGTTATCGTATTCAAAAGCTAAAAAATAATGTCAAACACAAATAAAATCTTAATTTCTGTACTTAAATCATTAAAGATATAATTAAATAAAATATATATACACTTTTCATTACAATATTTCAAATAAAACGTAAAACAGGTAGTTGGATATACTTGGTGCTTAGCAAACTTTGTAGTATATATACTGTTACATTTAACCTTTGGGATTATGGAAATTTGATGTCGAGGGTATGTAAAAGTTATGAAAGAGTTACGGAAAACCAAATTGCCTGTACTGTATGAACCATGCAGTCTTAATACATTCTAAAATGGCACATAGCACCTGTTTTTCTGGAAAGAGAATGTCTTGAGGGGTTTTCCTAAATATTCTTAGAGTTTTTAAAATTGTAGGGTGACCTGCATGATAAAGAGAAGCCTGGTTTTGAAGAGTACCGTGATGGCACCTGGGGTGGGGGGGGGGGGGGGGGGGGTGTCACTGTTGTTCGAGCTGAGGTCGTGGTCCCTGGAGCTGAGGGGAAAAATTGGGAAAAAGTGAAAAGGAGTGCCAGATGTGTAATTTAGGCGTGGTGGAGACCCTGGAACACCTTCTTCTAGAATGCCCAAAATACCAGTCTAAAAGAATGGTTAATATGCTAATCGGAGAGATTGGGAAGAATGGGGCAAGGGATGTCATCAAGCAGTTAGTCTCCGAGTGTTGGGAGAGAGAAGAAGCGTGGGGATAAGGAGCAGTTGGGAGAACAGGGGTAACCAAGGCCTTCCCACCCAAGAACTGCCACAAATCAGCGGCCAGCCAAAGTGTTAATCTTATATGTAAGTTAGAAAGAAAAATTTTATTTTGTTTTTGCACAAAAGTTATTATGGATGCCTTGGGGAAACTGATTGGCTGTTTTATGACATGAAATTCTGGAAAATGAAATGATAGTCAGGGTTGATTAACCAGTTTCATACTAAAACAGGAATGCTTCTTGAAGTAGAAATATTTTTTACATAAATTTTGGTTACAATTTATTGGAGAATGCCTGTTGGCCCTTTCCTATAAATTATACTATTCCAAGAAAGTAGAGGATATCCAAACTCATTTTGGAAAATAGTATTGGATATGCGTGATTGGACACATCAATATGTTACCAAGTTTAGTTTGAATCATGAATGTAACCAGCCCACGAAAACTTTGTGCAGGTTTTTTGCACGAGCACCACGTTAATGTCTGTGAGGTACATTTTGAAATTTTCATTTGTACTGGACAGGCTTTTTAGCTCACCTGACTGAAAGTCAGGACGAGCTATTTTGATCACTTTTTGTCGGTCGTCCATCGTGAAGGTCTGGTGGTATTTGGGTCTTTTGTTGTTTAAATTAGTGTAGTATGAGGAATATTCTTTAAAAATCTTCTTGTTCAGATCCAGCAGTCGGAATGTTTTGATATTTGTATACAGCATCCTTGGGGAGGTGTGATTTAGGTTTGTTCAAGTCCCCCGTGGTAACCCCGGGAAGTGAAGCAGTGCTTGTTTACTGTGGTAAACAAGCTCTGTTTCACTGGTAAAATAGGACCCAGTCACTAATGCTTGGGATGCGAGTCCTCTAAAATAGGCAACATGGGGTATAAACGATTGACTGACCTTGACTTTATCTCCATGTTGTTGTCATGATTAGCCATTGTGCAGAAGTATGTGACCATAAACAACAATAAATAAATAAATAGTTCAAGTCAAGTCTCTGGGTTCATATTTGGGCTCCCTGTGAGAGACCGAATTGTAACTTAGTTCAATATGAAGAACATTCTTTAAAAATCTTCTTCACATCCACCAGTAAGAATCTTTTGATATTTGGTATGGTGCATCCTTAGGGTGGAGAGATTCACGTTTGTTCAAGCCAAGGCTCTGGGTTCATATTTGGACTCCCTGTGGGAGACCGAATTGTAACTTAGTTCAATATGAGGTACATTCTTGAAAAATCTTCTTCACATCCACCAGTAAGAATCTTTAGATACTTCGTATACTCTCTCGTTAGAGAGGTGAGATTTAAATTGTTAAAGCCAAGTCCCTGGGTTCATATTTTGGCTCCCTATGGGAGCCCAAATTATAACTTCGTTCAATATGAGGAACATTTTTCAGTTTTTTTTTTTTCAGATCCACTGGTCAGAATGTTTTGATATTTGGTATATGGTTTTCTTAATGGGGCAGATGCAAGTTTGTTCAAATCAGGACCCTCGGTCGATAGTTGTCATTGTCAGGTGAGCACTCTCAGGCCCCTTGGAGCCTCTTGTTTGGAGGTCGTATCGTTCTTTTCTTGGTATAAACTCGTTCATCAATAGTTTCTGGTCGAAACGTAACTTTTGAGGTTTGCAAAGACTGACACGTGACGAACGTTTACGTGCCATTGGCATGTTGGAAGCTGGCAACAGACAGACTGCAGTGGCTCAAATTTTCAACGTTACTCAATCGGTGATTAGCATGTTGTCATGCTACTGTCAGAAAGGCAATGTTGATGACAAGACGTCTGTCAGGTCGTCGAAGGGTGACAGCTGCTAACCAGGATCGTTGTTTCATCCGAACCACAGCATTACGTAAAGTCAAAATCCTGCACAGCTGGAATTTGTATGCTTGACGAGACGATCTCGAATAATTCCACATTTGACTGAACGTCACATTGCAGCAAGGCGTAATTGGTGTGGAGCACTACGGCGCTGGGACAATCGTCGGTGGAGCAACGTCATGTTTTCCGATGAATCGAGGTTCACTCTCGAATTCCACAACCTTTGGGCAGCACGATCGATTTGATGATGGATCAGTTTTGGTGTGGGGAGGCATAACCATGACAAGCAGAACAGCATTACATGTCATCACTGGGCGTGTCACAGGGCAGTACTACCATGACATGTTAGCAGCTCATGTGGTGCCATTTGCGCAACGTCACGGCCGTTGATTCATTTTCCAAGATGCCAATGCAAGAGCACACAAGGCCCATGTCACTACACAGTTCCTCCAGGAGCAGAACATCACGACACTGCCTTGACCAGCACTAAGTCTAGACCTTTCACCAATTGTGCATGTCTGGGATATGCTTTGCAGGTGCCTATGACAACACCAACAGCCCACTACCAATGTCCAGGAACTCGCCGCTGCACTGCAAGAAGAATAGAACAACATCAGTCAAGCTGATATTGGACATTTGGTGAGGAGTAGGCCACGTCGGATCCGCACTTGTCTTGCGAACCAAGGAGGATTTACAAGGTATTGAGGTCTTGGACTGAATGTGGGAAATTCTCTGACTTAACGTCCATGTCTTCCACAGCACAGTGCGTGGAATGTGTGCTTGTCAGACACCCAACTATCACTGAAATCATTCACCAGATGTCACAGTGCAATGCCTCAACTGTATTTTTTATGAAAATATAAATATATTTCTTCATATATCTCACTTTTATCAAATATCCCCTACTTTTTTGAATAGTATATAACAAAATAATAGTTGATGATCAAAATTTTGCTAAACTACCACCCCCTCCCCCCCCCCCCCCCCCCACCACCACCACCACCACCACCACCACCACCACACACACACCTATGCTGGTAGCATTGTAAATAAGTTCGAAACATAATTTAGCACTCCAGTTAAAACAGACATATTGATTATATGTAAAACATGAATAATTTTCTTTTTGTTGGGGGTAGGGTGTGGTTGTAGTGGGAATTGGTTGGGGAACTGATATTAATTATGAGGTAGAGTAAATGAAAAAACTATTCAAATTTGTTGAGCTGGATTAAGTATAGATTACCACCGCCTACATTGTGCTTTTGACATTAACATTTCCATGACAACAGTAATGATTACTATTTCAGTCTGTGACATTCTCTATTGTCAAGTCCTGTGTTGGCCAGATGAAATGAGAAAGAATTGATATTAAGGTCAGGTTGGACTGCTGGAGTTGGACTAATGATACCTTTTCCAACTGGTCATCAGTAAAATTCATCACTGAGTTCTCAGATGTAACACAAAGCTTGAAGATGACTGGACTTATGTCCCAATTAGTATTTTCAGATTGTTATTCTTTATAAAATGTAGTCACTTGTTGATGAAAGTGTAATGAATGAAAAAAAGGTCAAAGTAATCGGGGCTTATATTTCATCTAAATTTGGGAGACTCCTTTTGGATTCTTGCAAAAATGGTTGTGAGAATCCATACCTACTATGAGGGTCCCAGGATCCCATCAAGCCACCATGGTTGAACCCATGTTGTATGCTGAAACACATGCTAACCTTTATCCAGCACAGCTTTTTAATTTTTATATGCCCGTTTGAAAAACAGGACTTTTTATGTTGATGGTCTTGCCGTCCATCCATCTGTCCATTCGTCCATCGGTCTGTCTGTTAGTCCATCTGCCTGTCTCTCTGTCAGTCCGTGGACACATTTAATTTCCGGACGATAACTTTCGTTTTAATGGTTTGAACTGAGTTAAATTTGGTATGTGGATTTAGTATAACAAAATTCAGAATGGGTTCAATTTCCGTTTCTAGCGGCCCATTTGCAGTAGAGTTATGGCCCTTTATTAAGGGAATTTAACCCAAGTTCTCGTTTCCGGACGATAACTTAAGATGTTATACACAGAATGGAAAGAAATTCGGTAGTGGGTTTATTACAACAAAATATGTTAATTGAATAGCCACTTTGCGAATGAAAATTATTCAGTTAATAGGAGTATTCAATTAACAGATTTTGGCCACTTTCCTGTATTCTAGAGATAAAGTGAGCATTTATTCTGTTATATCTTGTTTGATAGAGCTCATAGAGCTCAGTCAAAAACATAATAGATTAAATGTCTGTATTGGATGTACTGAGGCCAAATATGTCTATAAACATAGGGAATTTGATGGTTATTACTGATTATCAAGGAAATTTTTTCAACATATTGCAAGATTTTTTATTCAATTAACAGGAGTCGACTCTATAACCAGTATGCAATTAGCAGGTCAAATGTGTACTGAAGGTATGGTAAATGGTTTTGTGTTTGGAAATTATATTCAGTTAACAGGGATATTCAGTTAAAAGATATCTAATCAAGTGTGCTCTACTGTACAGACAATAGAAAAAAAGAGCGTATTTTGCCATGCCTCAGCGGTGCTCTTGTTAAAACGTAAACTGAATTTGAAATTTAAAAAAAAAATGAAATTTTTACCAACAAAAACTTACAAATATGGATATCATTGGAACCAGCTGATTGAGCCGGTTCCAATTGACAGCCTTATTTGTACAATTTTATTGACTAAGTGTCCGGATATTTCCGGTCAAGTTAGCAATGTATTGATTAATTTGTTGCTGCTGTGTTAGGCAAAGGGTTAAATTGACTCCATTCTTTTCACGCAAATCCTAGCAGAGGTTCAGCCAGAATCTAGATGGATTCTTGCTGGTTTTGTTGCTTTAATCGATTCTCAGATTCCTGTCGAAATATAAGCTCTGGTAAGCTATTGCCATGGTGCCTGTGAGGCTACATTGTGGTATGTGAGTCGGTCCTCCTGTCCATAATTCATTCAACACCGGCAGCATGCTGCAGTTCTTTTCTAATCACAACAAATTCTTGTGTATGTTGGGTTCATCCCAGATGAGAACGTATTATAGTCATGCTCCGCTGCCTGCAATGGCAACCGCAGTGTCCATCTTTGCTTTCTTCAGCACAGGCTATAGATAGCATTTATGCTTCAATTTTCTTGAAATTTGGCAGGATCACTTGGGATGATTAGTGGATGAGAATGTCATATTTGGTAACAGTTAGTCATCCATAATGGCTGCCATGGCTGCCATCTTCGATTTCTACAGAACTTTGTTCAGCATGTGCTACAGCATTCAGTTCTTTTCTGATTGTCTCCAACTTTCATATGCTTGTTTAGGTTCTTGCCAAGATGAGAACATGTTTTGGTCACAGTCTTGTTGGGTTTCTTCAGCACATGATGCAGCTCACATTAATGCATCTGTTTTCATTGAAATTTGGCAAGGTGATTTAGCATGATGAGTAGATGAGACCATCCTATTTTGGTAATGTTTGACCAAAAAATAGAAAAATATAGAAATATTTTCAAATGCCAGAATTTCCCAAACTCTGTGGAACAGAGATGTTATTTGGTGTGATGTATCCTTAGGACAAGTATAATCAAATTGTAAAAAAAAAAGCCATTGCTTTAGTCATAGTGTACCGTAGGAGACTGGGGGGGGGGGGGGGGGGGGGGGGGGGAGAACCAGAATCTTTTGATATTTGGTATGCGGCATCATCTTTAACTGAAAAGTCCCATCTGTAAGTATTTCCATTGGGTTCAGTCTTAACTGGTAGAGTGCTGGAAGCCCATATTTGGGCTTCATTCTCAAGTGCAGGTACTGCCACATAAAAGCTTCAAATTCAATGGATATGCTTCATATTATCTTTGAAGTGATATTATTTAGTCTGTTAGGATTTGCCTTGTTGCAATTTATGGGAGAGTGCCCACTGGCACTCTAATCCCTTTGCTCATTCTCCAGGCTTATGTGGAATCAGTTGCTGAGCATATTGAATCAGAAAGAACATAAATTAGGGTAACAAATGAATAAAGTTTATATAACGTATGTTGTATTCTCATTGTCACATTTTCTCTCTTTTTAGCTCACCGAAGGGAGCTCAACTTATCACTTGTCGTCCATCGTCGTCTGTCGTCTGTCTTTGTGACCATATTTCAAATGACTTCTCCTCTGAAACCACTGGTCCGATTTTCACGAAACTTCATGTGGATGTTCATTACTATATGGCAATTCATGTTTGTTCAAATGAAATGGCCACGTCCCTTGGGGGCTCTGTATGGGGCATAACTCGGATAGCACCGTATGAATTATAAAAAAATTATTAAAAAATCTTCTCCACAACCAGGGGCAGAATCTAGTGATACTTGGTATGCAGCATCTTGGTATGGGTCTGATTCAAGTTTGTTCAAATCGGCTCCCTGGATTCATATTTGGGCTCACCCTAGAAGCCCAAATTCGAACTTAGTGCATTTCAGGCAAATTTCATAAATCTTCTTCTCCAGATCCAGCAGGCAGAATCTTTTGATATTTGGTATGCAACATTGTGGGGTGGATCTGATTCAAGTTTGTTCAAATCGGCCCCCTGGATTCACATTTGGGCTTGGTATAGAAGCCCGAATTCGAACTTAGTGCATTTCAGGAAAATTTCTTAAAAAATCTTCTCCAGATCCAACAGACAGAATCTTTTGATATTTGGTGTGCAACATTGTGGGGTGGATCTGATTCAAGTTTGTTCAAATCGACCCCTGGATTCATATTTGGGCTCAGTATAGAAGCCCGGATTCAAACTTAGTGCAGTTCAGGCAAATTTCTTAAAAAATCTTCTTCTCCAGATCCAGCAGGCAGAATATTTTAATATTTGTTATGCATTTGTTATCCTGCTGGATCTGGAGAAGATGATTTTCCTGAAATGCACTAAGTTACATTTTCTGAGACTTTTTTAAGAAAGAAAAAATACAAAGATATCAGCACCATTTCTGTGAAAGACTTCAACATTGCCAAGACAAAAAAGGAATCGCAAATGAATCCAATTATTTTTGGATGCATTGCTGTTGAGTGTGGGAAAGTTAATTTTAGCTTAACTTGACAAAGTCGAGATAAGCTATTGCCATCACACGTGCGGAAGTCTGTTAGTCTGTGAGTCTGTTAACATTTTCCTTTAGCACAGGCTACACCCCGTAGTTCTTATCTGATTGTCACGAAATTTCATATGCAGGTTTGGGGGCATATCTAGATGAGAACGTCCCCTTTTGGTCGCGATCGGTCAACCGGTATGACTGCCCATGCCCAAAACCCGAGAACCATTAGCACAGTCTACATGTCGTATTTATGAAGGGATTTCATTGTAATTGGGTAGGATGCCTCTGTATAATGTCTAGATGAGAACGTCCCCTTTTGGTCATGATCTGTCAAACGTGATGGCTGCCCAACCCCAAAACCCAAAAACTTTTAGCACAGTCTGCAGGTCATATTTAATATGGAGGGATTTCATTGTAACTTGGTAGGATGACTCCGTATGATGTCTAGATGAGAACTTCCCCATTTGGTCGCAATCTGTCAACTGTGAAGACTGCCCGCGCCCAAAACCCGAAAACCTTTAGCACAGTCTACAGGTCATATTTATGGAGGGATTTCATTGTAACTTGGTAGGTTGACTTCATATAATGTCTAGATGAGAACGTCCCCTTTTGGACTCGATTGGTCATCTGTGATGGCTACAGAGGCCCGAAGCCCGAAAACCTTTAGCACAGTCTAGAGGTCATATTTATGAAGGGATTTCATTGTAACTTGGTAGGATGACTCCAAATAATGTCTAGATGAGAACGTCCCCTTTTGGTCGCGATCATTCATCCGTGATGGCTGCCCGAGCCCAATACCTGAAAACCTTTAGAATAGTCTATAGGTAGTATTTATGGAAGGATTTCATTGTAACTTTTTGGCTCAACTTTGACGTAAGTCAAATTTGAACTTATGCCATGGCCAGTCGTCCGTCGTCTGTCTGTCCGTCAACAATTCAATACGGCTCGGGCTAGAGGCTGTATTTATGAACCGATCTTGACAAAACTTCTTGGGTACCTTTGATATCACCGTGGGACAAGAACGAGTGTTTTTGGGTCCGGTCCGAAAATCAAGTTGGCCGCTGGCAGCCATTTTGTACAAAATTAGGTGCAATCAGATTTTTGCGCAGAACTTCCATATGAAAGCTCTGTTTTGAAATTTTTTTTTGTATGGATGTTTAGTACCATAGGATGCATCACATATAATAAGGGTTTTTTTCTTGTGTGTAAATTAAGCAAATTAGACTAACTTTGATGTATTTAGTGTTACTTTCAGTACTGTAAGTGCAAATGCCAATACAGCTCAGGCTAGAGGTCGTATTTATGAACCGATCTTTACAAAACTTCTTGAGTATCTTTGGTATCACCGTGGGATGAGAACGAGTGTTTTTGGGTCCGGTCCAAAATTCAAGATGGCCGATGGCAGCCATTTTCTACAAAATTATGTGCAATCAGATTTTTGCGCAGAACTTCCATATGAACGCGCTGATTTGAATAATTTTTGTGTGTGAATGTTTAGTACCATGGGATACATCACATATAATGCAGGTTTTTTCTCGTGCAGAAATTATGCAAATTAGATGAATTTTGATTTTTTCAGTGCTACTTACACGCAGTAAGTACACATGTCAATACAGCTCGGGCTAGGGCCTGTATTTATGAACCGATCTTACTGAAACGTCTTGGGTACCTTTGTTATCACCTTGGGACAGGAACAAGTGTTTTGGGGTGCCTTTGTTATCACTGTGTTATGTGAACAAATTTTGTACCGAAATTAGGTCTAATCAGTTTTTTGTACACAACTTCTATACGGCTCAGGCTAGAGGCCGTATTTATGAACCAATCTCTACGAAACTTCATGGGCACCTTTGTTATCACCGTGGGATGAGAATGAGTGCTTTTGGGTGTGGTCCGAAATTCAAAATGGCCACCAGCAGCCATTTTGTACCAAAATTAGTACAATCAGTTTTTGGTACAGAACTTCTATATGAAGGTTCTGATTTGAATAAATTTTTGAATGAATGTTTAGTAACATGGAATACATCACATATAATACACGTTTTTTCTCGTACAGAAATTATGCAAATTATACACAGAAGTCCACATGTCAATACGGCTTGGGCTAGAGGCTGTATTAATGAACTGATCTTCACGAAACTTCTTGGGTACCTTTGTTATCACCTTGGGACGAGAATGGATGTTTTGGCGTGCGGTCCAAAATTCAAGATGACTGCCAGTGGCCATTTTGTACCGAAATTAGGTCCTATCAGTTTTTTGTCAACTTATATACGGCTCGTATTTATGAACTGATCTTCATGAAACTTCTTGGGTACTTTTGTTATCACCTTGGGACAGGGACAAGTGTTTTGGGGTGCCTTTGTTATCACTGTGTTATGAGAACAAATATTTTGGGGTTCAGTCAGACCCACTCTGGGACTAAAGATTTCTTTTCTAGTTTAGCATCTGACTGTCACCCACCTTTACAATACTTTACCTATACATTTGTTACAGGCTACGGTCAGTATTTATGTACAGACCATTACAATACTTTATATGTACCATTGTTATCAGGTCATTACCTAGATGTTTGTCATTGCTGTGTCACATACTATACATGTACATGTCTTAACAAGTTGAGCTACAGTGTCATTGACACTTTCATTCTGTTGACTCTATATAATGCCTAGATGATGACATCCCCATTTGGTTGTGATTGGTCAACTGTAACGGTTACAGGGGCCCGAAGCCCCAAAACCTTTAGCACAGTCTACAGGTCATATTTATGAAGGGATTTCATTGTAACTTCGTAGGATCACTCCAGATAATGCCCAGATGAGAACGTCCCCTTTTGGTCGCGGTCGATTGACCATGATGGCTGCCCGAGCTCAAAACCCGAAAAACTTTAGTACAGACTACAGGTCATATTTGTGAAGGGATTTCATTGCAACTTTGTAGAATGGCTCGTTATAATATTGAGATGATGACGTCCCCTTTTAGTTGCATTCAGTCAACCATGATGGCTACACAGGCCTGAAGCCCAAAAACCTTTAGCACAGTCTACAGGCCATATTTATGAAGGGATTTCATTGTAACTTGATAGGATGACTCGTTTTGGAATAATTTCACTGTAACTTGGTAACTTTTGTTGACATACAGTAACTGTGAGGGCCACATACATTAACTGTGAAGGCCACATTAACCCACCCCTCAGTTCTTTAGTACAGTCTGCACCTCATATTATTTTTATTAAAAACATAGCATACAAGGAACAGAAATTAACATATTCCCAATTATCACAATTTTTGTCTTATTTCATAAACCTTTCATAAACATTGAACATTGTCCTTTTCATCAAACACAACACACAGACAATTTAAGGTTCAGTGTCATTGACACTTTCATTTGATAAACATTCTGGCATATCTAATATGGCCACCATGGCAACCATTTTGGGTTTTGTGATTTTTAGCTTAACTTGACAAAGTGAAGATAAGCTATTGCCATCACACGTGCGGAAGTCTGTTAGTCTGTGAGTCTGTTCACATTTTCCTTTAGCACAGGCTACACCCCGTAGTTCTTATCCAATCGGCATGAAATTTCATATGCAGGTTTGAGGTCAAGTCTAGATAAGAATGTCCCCTTTTGGTTGCGATTGGTCAACCGTGGTGGCTGCCCGAGCCCAAAACTCGAAAACCATTAGCACGGTCTGCAGGTCGTATTTATGAAGGGATTTCATTGTAACTTGGTATGATGCCTCTGTATAATGCCTAGATGAAAACATCCCCTTTTGGTCATGATCTGTCAACCGTGATGGCTTTCCAACCCCGAAGCCAAAAAACTTTTAGCACAGTCTACAGGTCATATTTCATGTGGAGGGATTTCATTGTAACTTGGCAGGATGACTCTGGATAATGTCTAGATGAGAACTTTCCCATTTGGTCGTGATCTGTCAACCATGATGACTGCCCGAGCCGAAAACCCCAGAACCCTAAGCACAGTCTACATTTCATATTTATGGCGGGATTTCATTGTAATTTGGTGGGTTGACTCCATGTAATGTCTAGATGAGAAAGTCCCCTTTTGGTTGTGATTGGTCAACTGTGACGGCTACAGGGGCCCGAAGCCCAAAAACCTTGAGCACAGTCTACAGGTCATATTTATGAAGGGATTTCATTGTAACTTGGTAGGATGACTCCAGATAATGTGTAGATGAGAACGTCCCCTTTTGGTCGCGATCATTCAGCTGTGACAGCTGCCCGAGCCCAAAACCCGAAAACCTTTAGCACAGTCTACAGGTCGAATTTATGGAGGGATTTCATTGTAACTTGGTAGGTTGATTCCATATAATATCTAGATAACTTCCACTTTTGGTTGCGATTGGACGACTGTGATGGTTACAGGGGCCCGAAGCCCAAAAACCTTTAGCACAGTCTACAGGTCATATTTATGAAGGGATTTCATTTTAACATAGTAGGATGACTCTAGATAATGCCTAGATGAGAACGTCCCCCTTTTGTTCTCGATGATTCAACCATGATGGCTGCTTGAGCCCAAAACGCAAAAAATTTTGCACGGACTACAGGTCATTTTTATGAAGGGATTTCATTTTAACTTGGTAGGATGACTCAGTATAACGTCTAGATGAGGACGTCCCCTTTTGGTTGCGATCAGTCATCCGAGTTGGCTACAGGGGCCCAAAGCCCAAAAACCTTTAGCACAGTCTACAGGCCGTATTTATGAAGGGATTTCATTATGTCTCCCTTTCCCAGAAGGGAGACATATTGTTTTAGTGCATACTCTTCTTCTTCTTCTTCTTCTTCTTCTCATACAAACTTTGTCCGGGCCATAACTTTTTTGTCTTTTGACCTACACCTTAGATACTTGGCATGTGGATGCATCACCATGAACCAGTGTGCAGTGTACCATAGTGACCTTCATGTGACCTTGACCTTGGACCTGAAGGTCAGATTTATGCGCTTTTTTAAGGGAAACTGTCTGGACCAGAACTTTTTCGTATTTCGAGTCAGGCTTTAGATATTTGGCATGTGGATGTATCACCATGAGCCGGTGTGTAGCGTACCATTGTGACCTTCATGTGACCTTGCCCTTTGATTTGAAGGTCAGGTTTGTGCTTTTTTCAAGGAAACTTTGTCCAGACCAAAACTTGTTTGTCTTTTGAGCCAGGCCTTAGATATTTGGCACGTGGATGTATCACCATGAGCTGGTGTGTCGCACACCATTGTGACCTTCATGTGACCTTGACCTCAAGGTCAAATTTATGTACTTCAAATAGGGAGTAATTGTCCAGACCAGATTTTTGACCTAGGACTTGGTTATTTGACATGTGGCTCAGTTGGTAGAGGTGCAGGCTGCAAGCCGAGAGGTCCGAGAATCCCACCTGCGGCAACCGCGTTGTGTCCTTGGGCAAGACACTTCACCCCGATTGCCTACATGGGGGCACGATGACGCTGTGTACTGAGGCGTACTGCACGTCGATGGTGCGCATGTCTTCAACCAATCTAACCCTGCCTGTGCTGCGGTGCAGAGTTCAGAGTTATGATGTTGGAGAGGTGACAGCTGCTCGTCGTTGCTCGGTGGTTCACTCCAGGTACTCCGGCTTCCTCCACCCGTAAAACTGTCACGGTCACTATTAGCCATTGTGCATAAGTATGTGACCTTAAACGCCAATAAATAAATAATAAATAAATTTGACATGTGGATGTGTCACCATGAGACCGCATGTTGTGACCTTCATGTGACCTTGACCTCAAGGTCAAATTTATGTACTTCAAATAGGGAGTAATTGTCCAGACCAGAATTTTCTTGTTTTTTGACCTAGGACTTGGTTATTTGACATGTGGATGTGTCACCATGAGATCGCATGTCGTCTACCTCGATGACCTACATGTGACCTTGACCTCTGACCTAAAGGTCAAATGGGGCGCGGTGGCTCAGTTGGTAGAGGTGCAGGCTGCAAGCCGAGAGGTCCTCGGTTCGAATCCCACCTGCGGCAACCGCGTTGTGTCCTTGGGCAAGACACTTCACCCCGATTGCCTACATGGGGGCACGATGACGCTGTGTACTGAGGCGTACTGCACGTCGATGGTGCGCATGTCTTCAACCAATCTAACCCTGTGCTGCGGTGCAGAGTTCAGAGTTACGATGTTGGGGAGCTGACAGCTGCTCGTCGTTGCTCGGTGGTTCTCTCCGGGTACTCCGGCTTCCTCCGCCCGTAAAACTGTCACGGTCACAGTTAACCATTGTGCATAAGTATGTGACCTTAAACACCAATAAATAAATAATAAAGGTCAAATTCATGTACTTCAAATAGGGAATAATTATCCAGACCAGAACTTTTTTGTTTTTTGACCTAGGACTTAGATATTTGACATGTGGATGTATCGCAATTAGACCGCATGTCATGTGTAATCATGACCTTCATGTGACCTTGACCTCAAGGTCAAATTTATGTACTTTAAATAGGGAGTAATTTTCTAGACCATATTTTTTTTTTTTGGACATGTGGATGTGTCACCATGAAACCGCATGTCCGCTACCTTGATGAACTGCATGTGACCTTGACCTCTGACCTCAAGGTCAAATTTATGTACTTCAAATAGGGAATAATTGTCCAGATCAGAACTTTTTTGTTTTTTGACCTCGGACTTAGATGATTGAAATGTGGATGTATCACAATGAGACCACATGTCATCATGACCTTCATGTGACCTTGACCTCAAGGTCAAATTTATGTACTTTAAATAGGGAGTAATTGTCCAGACCAGAATTTTTTTTTTTTTTGGACATGTGGATGTGTCACCATGAAACCGCATGTCCACTACCTTGATGAACTGCATGTGACCTTGACCTCTGACCTCAAAAGGAAGGGGAGACATGTTATAGTGTGCTAAAACACTTTCTAGTTGTAACTTGATAGGATGACTCGTTTTGGAATAATTTCACTGTAAATTGGTAACTTTCGTTGATATACATTAATTGTGAGGGCCACATACATTAACTGTGAGGGCCACATTAACCCACCCCTTTAGTATAGTCTACACCTCATATTATTAGTCCCCTACGGGAACCATAAGGGGACTATAGGATTGCACTCCGTCCATCCGTCTCTCTGTCCGTCCATCCGTCTGTCTGTCCATCTGTCTGTCTGTCCGTTTGTCTGTTTTTTATGTTACCACCTCTCCCTCCAACATGCTTTAAGCTACACCTTTCATATTTGGTACTTGGATAAATGGTTCTGAGGAGATGATGCACGCTCAAAATTTTTTTTTCAAAATCCAAGATGGTGGAATAGCGTCCATTTTTGTTGTGTTTTTAAAGCTTTTTTTCTGTATTTTCATGTTACCACTCCTCCCACCAACATGGTTCAAGCTACACTTTGCATTTTTGGCACATGGATAGAGGGTTGGGAGGGGATGATGCACGTTCAATATTTTTTCTTCAAAATCAAAGATGGCGGCATGGCAGCCATTTTTATTGTGTTTTTTAAGCTATTTTCTCTATTTTATGTTACCACTGCTCCCTCCAACATGGTTCAAGCTGCACTTTTCATATATGGTACATGGATAAAGGGGTTGTGAGGGGATTATGCATGCTCAATATTCTTGTTTCAAAATCTAACATCTGTCTGTCTGTCCGTCTGTCTGCTTTTATGTTACCACCTCTCCCTCTAATATGCTTCAAGCTACACCTTTCATATTTGGTACATGGATAAATGGTTCTGAGGGGATGATGCACAGTCACTATATATTTTTCAAAATCTAAGATGGCAGAATGGCGTCCATTTTTGTTGTGTTTTTAAAGCTTTTTTTCTCTATTTTCATGTTACCACTCCTCCCACCAACATGGTTCAAGCTACACTTTGCATATTTGGCACATGGATAGAGGGTTGGGAGGGGATGATGCACGTTCAATATTTTTTCTTCAAAATCCAAGATGGTGGCATGGCAGCCATTTTTGTTGTGTTTTTTAAGCTTTTTTCTCTATTTTATGTTACCACCCCTCCCTCCAACATGGTTCAAGCTACGCCTTTCATATATGGTACATGGATAAAGGGTTGTGAGGGGATTATGCACGCTCAATATTTTTTTTTTTCAAAATCCAAGATGCTTATATACTCTAGTGTCTTCTGTGACGAAAACACCTTATGTCACAAAAGCGCCATGGGGGACTAATACCACCTCGGTGGTCAAACACTTTTTTTTATTGAAAACATAGCATACAGGGAACAGAAATTAACATATTCCCAATTATCACAATTCTTGTCTTATTTCATAATCCTTTCATAAACATTGAACATTATCCTTTTCATCAAACATAACATGTACGAGAAATAACTTGAAAGAGGAAGTACTACAGGATTAGCCATTGTACAGAAACATGCATTTAGTTTTGTAGACTATTGGCAGGTCCCTTTCAATAACGAGCATTTTCACATATCCGACATGGCCACCATGCAGCCCTCTTGGTTTGGGGTGAATTTTTGCTTGTTACTAGATAGGGAATACAGCCTTCCTTGAACACAAATTTCTGCTGAAAAGTTGTTGGAAAAAAAAAAAATTCACCTACTCTATATTTTTCTGGCATGTGATGGGTCGATCCTCACTAGGGGTAACTGCATTGTGTCTTTAGACAAGGCACTTAATCCCGATTACACACCTGGGGGCACGTTGGTGCTCTGTACTAAGGTGTAATACCCATCGATGGACGATGGTGCACCTGTCTTCAACCAATGCTAACCCTGCTTGTGTGGAGTTAGTATGTTGGGGAGACTGACAGTTGCTTGCTGTTGCATGGTGGTGTTCTCCAGGTACTCCGGCTTCCTCCACCTGTAAAACTGTCTGACATGAGGTGACCATGGCTGTCGAAAGTGTTGTAAAACTCCAATAAATAAATGGCATGTGATGGGAAATGCACCTATTTTTCTGCTAAAACTGTTTGTTTGTCCTACCTTCACTGAAATAAGCTCTTCTCTTAAATCTGTGACATTGTGGTAGAAGAATTCTTTTAGTTTATTCCCACAGAAGTATTGTAAAATCACTTTTTGGCAGCTAAAAAATAAATACTTTTATGATTTAAAGATGAAGCTTTTTTTTCATTCAGTATTGGTAATTTAACCATTGTGAAGAAAAATGTGACATTAAACACCAATAAATAAATAAGTATTGGTAAATTGATATTTCACTTAATTCCAGTTTTATGAACAGCATCTTTCTAAATGCTGTTGTACATGTATTTTTCCCCATCAGGCAAATCTTACCCACTGGGTCAGCTTGACTAGGTGACAATTCATTAGAGTTTTCTGATCAACCTATTTCAATGAAGGGTCATACTGCATGTTTGAGAAGCAAAAATTTAAAAAAAAAAAAAATTTAATGGCGATTTTTAGCTCAACTTTGGCAAAGCCAAATTTGAGGTGTTGTCACGGTCCGTCGTCCGTCTGTCCTACACGCTTTACACACAGCTCGGGCTAGAGGTCGTATTTATGAACCGATCTTTACGAAACTTCTTGGGTACCTTTGTTGTCACCGTGGGACGACGAGTGTTTTTGGGTCCAGTCTGAAATTCAAGATGGCCACTGGCAGCCATTTTGTACAAAATTAGGTGCAATCAGATTTTTGCACAGAACTTCCATAGGAAAGCGCTGATTTGAATAATTTTTTGTGTGAATGTTTAGTACCATGGTATACATCACATATCATACGTTTTTTTTTCTCGTGCCTAAATTATGCCAATTAGACTAACTTTGATCTATTTAATGTTACTTTCAGCCTGTAACTGCAAATGCCAATACGGCTCGGGCTAGAGGCTGTATTTATGAACCGATCTTTATGAAACATTTTGGGTACCTTTGTTATCATCGTGGGACAAGAACGAGTGGTTTTGGGTGCGGTCCGAAATTCCGACATTTTGTACTTTAGTTAGTGCAATCAGTTTTTAGCTCACCTGACTTTCAGTCAGGAGAGCTATAGTGATCGCTCACCATCCGTCTGGCGTCCATGAACATGGTGTTTGTGTCTTATATTTATTGAGGAATTTCATTGTAACTTGTTGGGTTGACTTCATACAATGTCTAGATGAGAAAGTCCCCTTTTGGACGTGATTGGGCAAATGTGATGGCTACAGGGGCCTGCAGCCCGAAAACCTTTAGCACAGTCTAGAGGTCATATTTATGAAGGGATTTCATTGTAACTTGGTAGGATGACTTCAAATAATGTCTAGATGAGAACGTCCCATTTTGATCGTGATCATGCAGCCTTGATGGGTACCCGAGCCCAAAAACTTTTAGCATAGGCAAAAGGTCATTTATGGAAGGATTTCCTTGTAACCTGTTAGGATGACTCCATATAATGCCTAGATGATGACATCCCCTTTTGGTCGTGATTGGTCAGTTGTGATGGCTACAAGTGCCCGAAGCCCGAAAACCTTGAGCACAGTCTACAGGTCATATTTATGAAGGGATTCAGGCATGATGGCTGCACAAACCCGAAGCCTGAAAAACTTTTAGCACAGTCTATAGGTCATATTTATGAAGGGATTTCATTGTAACTTGGTTGGTTAACTTCATATAATTTCTAGATGAGAACATCCCCTTTTGGACATGATTGGGCAACTGTGACGGCCAAAGGTGCCCGAAGCCCGAAAACCTTTAGCACAGTCTACAGGTCATATTTATGAGGGGATTTCATTGTAACTTGGTAGGATGACTCCAAATAATGTCTACATGAGAACGTCCCATTTTGATCGCGATCATTCAGACTTGATGGGTGCCCGAGCCCAAAAACCTTCAGCATAGGTAAAAAGTCATATTTATGGAAGGATTTCATTGTAACCTTTTAGGTTGACTCCATATAATGCCTAGATGATGACATCCCGTTTTGGTCGTGATTGGTCAGCTGTGATGGCTACAAGTGCCCGAAGGCCGAAAACCGTGAGCACAGTCTACAGGTCATATTTATGAAGGGATTTCATTGTAACTTCGCAGGATCACTCCAGATGATGCCCAGATGAGATTGTCCCCTTTGGTTGCGATCATTCAACCATGATGTCTGCCCGAGCCCAAAGTCCGAAAACCTTTAGCACAGTCTACAGGTCATATTTATGAAGGGATTTCATTGTAACTTGGTTGACTTCATATAATGTCTAGATGAGAACGTCCCCTTCTTGACACGATTGGGCAACTGTGACGGCTTCAGGGGCCCAAAGCCCGAAAACCTTTAGAACAGTCTACAGGTCATAATTATGAAGGGATTTCATTGTAGCTTGGTAGGATGACTCCAAATAGTGTCCAGATGAGAACATCTCCTTTTGGTCACGATCATTCAGCCTTGATGGCTGCCCGTCCCCTTTTGGTCGTGGTTGGTCAACTGTGATGGCTACAGGTGCCTGAAGCCGGAAAATCTTGAGCACAGTCTACAGGTCATATTTATGAAGGGATTTCATTGTAACTTCATAGGATCACTCCAGATGATGTCCAGATGAGAATGTCCCCTTTTGGTTGCGATCATTCAACCATGATGGCTGCCCAAGCCTAAAGCCCGAAAACCTTTAGCACAGTCTTCAGATCATATTTATGAAGGGATTTCATTGTAACTTGGTAGGTTGACTTCATGTAATGTCTAGATGAGAACAGCCCCTTTTGGACACCATTAGGCAACTGTGTTGGCTACAGGGGCCCAAAGCCCGAAAATCTTCAGCACAGTCTACAGGTGATATTCATCAAGGGATTCCATTGTACCTTGGTAGGATGACTCTAAATAATGTCAAGATGAGAACGTCCCCTTTTGGTCGCGATCATTCAGCCTTGATGGTTTCCCGAACTCAAAACCCCAAAACCTTTAGCATAGTCTGTTGGTGATATTATGGAAGGACTTCATTGTAACCCGTAAGTTTGACTCCATATAATGCCTAGATGATGACATCCCCTTTTAGTCGTGATTGGTCAACTGTGATGGCTTCAGTGGCCCGAAGCCCAAAAACCTTGAGCACAGTCTACAGGTCATATTTATGAAGGGATTTCATTGTAACTTTGTAGGATCACTCCAGATGATGCCCAGATGAGAATGTCCCCTTTTGGTTGCGATCATTCAGCCATGATGGCTGCCAGAGCCCAAAGCCAAAAAACCTTGAGCATAGTCTACAGGTCATATTTATGAAGGGATTTCATTGTAACTTGGTAGGTTGACTTCATATAATGTCTAGATGAGAACGTCCCCTTTGGACGCAATTGGGAAACTGACGGCTTCAGGGGCCAGAAACCCGAAAACCTTTAGCACAGTCTACAGGCCATATTTATGAAGGGATTTTAATGTAACTTGAAAGGATGACTTGTTTTGGAATAATTTCACTGTAACTTGGTAACTTTTGTTGATATACGTTAACTGTGAGGGCCACATACATTAACTGTGAGGTCAAAATAACCCACCCCTCAGCTCTTTAGTACAGTGTACACCTCATATTATTTTTATCATAAACATAGCATACATGGAACAGAAATGAACATATTCCCAATTATCACAATTCTTGTCTTATTTCATAATCCTTTCATAAACATTGAACATTATCCTTTTCATCAAACACAACACACAACACTGCACGTCGATGGTACGCATGTCTTCAACTAATCTAACCCTGCCTGTGCTGCAGTGCGGAGTTACGATGTTGGGGAGCTGGCAGCTGCTCGTCGTTGCTCGGTGGTTCTCTCCGGGTACTCAGGCTTTCTCCACCCGCAAAACTGTCACGGTCGTGATTAGCCATATGTGACCTTAAACCTCAATAAATAATAATAATAATAATAATAATAAACACAATTCAAAATGGAAATGTAATGACTGAACGAACATGTTTCAGGTTAAAACAAATTGACCGCGTGCGTTTTTGATCTCATTTGTTAACATTGATGTTTTGTTGATATTTCGTGCTGATTTTGTTGGTGTTTTTCTACTGAAATGTATTTTTGAATGATTGATGATTCCAGTGGAAAAAATGAATAAAACAAACACATAAAACTTTGTCAAGTTTTCATTTTACATTCAGTCTCATTCGTGGATAAGCCCACCCCCATTTTTTTCATGTGCCTAGGCTTACTGACGGGTCTGTTCGGAAATGATATTGCATTTGATACAGATGTACGTTACGTTGAGATCCACCCGGGACGCGTGTCATGTCATGCTGACTACTGAACAACCCCATGTCTCGTTAGTCCTGACTGAATGTCATTATATTTATTCATAAGCTTGTGTCACCACGAAAACTAATATCGGTATCGGTATCTGTCCGATATTGAATTGAAATATCGGATATCGGGAATACTGATAACACCCATATCGGCTCATCACTAGCTGTGTCACATACTATACATGTACATGTCTAACAAGTTGAGCTACAGTGTCATTGACACTTTAATTGTACAGAACTTCTGTATGAAAGTTCTGATTTGTATAAATTTCTGTATGAATGTTTAGTAACATGGAATACAACACATATAATACAGGTTTTTTTCTCGCGCAGAAATTATGCAAAGTAGATGAACTTTGATTTGTTCAGTGCTACTTATACACAGTAAGTGCACATGTCAATACGGCTCGGGCTAGAGTCTGTATTTATGAATCGATCTTCACAAAACTTCTTGGGGTACCTTTGTTATCACCTTGTAAAAGGAACGCATGTTTTGGGGTGCCTTTGTTATCACTGTGCTATGAGAACAAATATTTTTGGGTTCAGTCAGACCCACTCTGGGACTCAAAGATTTCTTTTCTAGTTTAACATCTAACTGTCACCCCACTTTTACAATACTTTACCTATATATTTGTTACAGGCTACGGTCAGCATTTATGTACAGACCGTTATAATACCTTATATGTACTTTTGTTGTCAGGTCATTACCTAGATGTTTGTCATTGCTGTGTCACATACTATACATGTACATGTCTTAAACAAGTTGAGCTGCAGTGTCATTGACACTTTCATTGTGTATGATCTTGAGCAGAGTTGGTCAATACATAAGGTAAAGTGTTTTCCCTTCACCTAATTTGAAGAACCTAATCATCCAGCAACTTTGCACACAAATTTGCTATTCTAATTTTATTTTTGCCTCGGAAATATAGCTTATGACTGCTCATGGGATTGAAAAAAGGATTGGATAAAGAAAAGGGTGGGGTGCAACAGTAATGTGATCACAAAAGCAGACCGAGAATTTTGACAGGATCATGATTGGGTGGCTATGAAGTCGAAATTCTGACCGTTTTCCTTCCTACAACACAATACAGTAGACGTCGTAGACTGGTCGTAATCCATGAGTGGGGAGTGATGTCCACTCATGCATTTACCAAATAATAAAAACCATCTGTAAAATTTTAATTAATGAAGCACCGGGTTAAACCCAGCGCGTCATTAATTAAATTTTTGATGATTATTCTTATAATTAGTGTTTAAAGTATAATATTGCATTTGCATCCGTGGAAATATTAACCACCCGTGGGAAATGACCAATACCTGGCAGCCGTACTGTAGAATCCCACCTGTTGAAAAAGAAATGCATGAACATTAAATCTGAGATGCTGTTTTCATTTGTTTTTCTTGGTGAGGTGGTGATTTCAGGTTTTATTTACAAAATCTCCACACAGTGGTGTAAGAGTGTCATGATCTGACCGCGAAAGAGAATGTTTTTGTGATCTCAGTTCTGTATATCAGAGACTGCCGGGAGAGGAGAGTGATCTCTCTCACTCGCCATCATGCTCCTAAACGTTTCACTTGGGGAACACCCTGCTTGAACCCCGAGAAGTGAAGCAGTGCTTGTTTACTGTGGTAAACAAGCTCTGTGTCACTTGTAAAATATGATCCAGTGATTAATGCTTGGGGTGTGAGTCATCTAAAATAGGCAACATGGGGTATAAATGATTGACTGGTCATGATTAGCCATTGTGCAGAAGTATGTGACCTTAAACACCAATAAATAAATACTTGGGGAGCAATTAATCACTTGCCTTCATGATGTATGTGGAAATTATATCTAAACATCAAGTTGTATATTGCATTTCAATCACCTGTTACCTGACCCATCTAGGAGATGATACTTGCAAAACATTATCTCACATAAGTAAAATCTTGCATTTTTAGCTCACCAGGCCCAAAGGGCCATGTGAGCTATTGCCATCACTTGGTGTCCGTAAACTTTTCACATTTTTATCTTCTTCTCTGGAACAACAGAGCCGATGTGAACCAAACTTGGCAGGAATGGTCTGTGGGAGGTCCTCTGCAAACGATCCTCATTTTGTTCCTGTCGAATGAACAACTCACCCACCAGAGGCATGCTTTGATTCTGATTGGTGATTTTCAAAAATCTTCTCCTCTGAAACTACAAGGCCAAATGTTTTGAAACTTCACATGCTTGATGACTGGGACACCCTCTACCAACGATACTCTTTTAATGTTGATCGGGTTGCAAACATGGCCGCAATTACCATGGAAAGCCTATGGGAAATCACATTTTCATCTTCATCTCTGGAACCACTGAGCCCATGTGAACCAAGCTTGGCAGGAATAGTCTGGGAGGTTCTCTACAACTGTTCCTCATTTTGTTCCTGTTGGATGAAAAACATGGCTGCCAGAAGAATTCCTTGATTCTGATTGATTGATTTTCAAAAATCTTCTTTTAAACTACAAGGCCAAATGTTTGTAACTTCACATAATTGATGACTGGGATACCCTCTACCAACAATGCTGATGTAATGTTGATCGGATTGCAAACATGGCCACAATTTCATCTTCTTAACTGAAACTATTTGGCCAGTCTGAACCAAACTTACCACAAATAATGTATGGAAAGTCCTCTGAAAACAATCATCATTCTGTTTCGCTCAGATGAAGGAGCATTGCAGCCAGCTGCATTCTTTGATTTTGATTACAATAACTGATGGATATGAAGTTCTGCCAGGTGAGCGATTACAGGTTCTTAGAGCCTCTTCTTTGCTTAAAACATCTTAATGGCACCTCATTGGAATGAGCTCATTCCATTGAGGGGTCATAAATTATGTAAAAAATGGAAAAATAACAAAAATTTGTATGGTCATTTCCCTGTATAGTGCTTGTCAGTTTGGGCTGTCATCATAGGTACATGGCTCGAAATATTTTTTCCAGTGCAGGTCAAAATGTCCTGCCCCAAGTAGTTGGAACATGTTTTTTTAATTTGCTGCAGGTCAATTTCAACATTTACACATTGTAAATTGACATATGGTGACTACTGATTGAGGAAATGACATGTTAATTCGCAATGAATTTAAGTTTATACCGAAATACCAGTGTTTTTTTAAACTCAGATTCTAAAATTGAGCAGAATTTTGTGTCTGTCAAAATGTTATATGGATTTCACAGTGTGTAGGTCAAAGTAAGTTTGGTGTCTGTCATTGCCCTTGTCCTACCACTTATTTCAAGCCTTGCATAGGTAAGGGGTTAAAATCACTCCTGAATTTTTCACTCTTACAAAATCAAATTGAGGAGAGTAATCATTCACTTGCCTACATTCTCTTCCCGGCAGTCACTTGTATGTTGTTGAGGCAAAACATTTTTTTTTTAATTATTGCCTTTTATTAAAGAATTTTTTTTCACAAGTGTTATCTATTTTTCATATTTGGTGAAGGGTTAAGCAATAATGATAGGTACAAGAACTATCAGCCTTCTCACTTCATTGTTCAACTTAACTCATTTTAGATGTACCACTTGTTTGAACTTCAAATGAAATGTGTTTTTCATTTTGAATTCTTGGTGATTTGAGGTCTGGCTGTTTGAAATACCAGTGAGCAGTTTTTCTCTCTTTTTTTTCTCCATGTTTCCCCAAACATAATGTCACCACAGCAACTGTTTGGATCTTCTGTAATTGTCACATATGCTACAGTATTAGATAAATGCCTGTAGGACTGTCATTTCACTAGCCCTATCTATGGGTATTGATCGGCTTGTTCAGAATGATAATTGCATTTTCCACCATCTCCCCTACATGAGAAATGAACTCTACTTCCATATTCACCTTACTGTGTAAAGGAATAGTGGGCTTTGCTGTCTGTAGCCTTTATCAATTGTCAACACATGCTCTATTCCAAACGACTGCCAACCTGCTGTCATGTGTTATGCAGGGAGGATATTTGGGGGTCTATCTTAACTGACCACCTATCTTTGATGGGTCATGTGTCAATTTATTAGAGATGTTGTGGCACTGATGTGTGTGACTGATAGTACAATATGGAACTGGTTTTTAAGCGATTTCCAGGAAGATTAAATCTACCATATGGTTCAACCATTTGCCAGTCACACTTAACATCGTGAGGAGTTACTTGAAATACAGTTTTCTAGCAACGTATAGATGCTACCTGGGGATGTTTATTACTACTCCACCAATTCCTGTGTGTTGTGTGTGCAGCAGAATCATCCGAAAAAGGTAGGCAGGTTTTTCATGATCCATGATCCACAACAGACATGGAAATATGAAACATATGTCAGGTGTACATGTCAAAATAAGTAGCCCTTTCAGAATTGTTATCAAAGTTTGGCCTATATTACAACTTGCTGAAATAGTGGAAATATGAGTTTTTGGATTCTTGCAGAATGTTTTAACCCTTTACATCACAATATGTATAAATCCCTTCAGTGTTGTACTAAGAAATTGTAATACATGTAATATAAGTTATCTCCGCCAACATGTATTGTATATGGAGATTTAATATCTGGATGTCGGTTTTTAAACACCGAGCCGCAGGCGAGGTGTTTAAATGAGACATCCAGGTATTAAATCTCCATATACCATACATGTCAGCACAGATAACGTGTTTGTCCCGTTTGGGACACAATAGAAACATTGGAAATAGATGTGTGGACGCGCTTCTCACGCCCTGCAATCAGTTGGACCAAATTTGTGAATAATTTAGTTTTTACAATCGCAGAAGAGAACAGATATAGTTACTTCCCTTGGGTTGTTAATGGAAACGTAAACATATCGGAAGCTAAATATTTGTTGACAGATTTGCTCTTATTTTATTTTTCTGAAATTTTTTGATTTAATTATTCGACTATTTAATTTACAACAGCAAAATATGATAGAATTGTCAGAAATCTAATGATATTTGTGACTATTTTTAGGGTTTTGGGTTCGATTTTTATATCGAATTTAAACCATACACCCCCGATGTTTTGTGTGGCCTTATACCCTGGATGTTGCACGCTCTCACATACATTGGATGTTTGTGCGCCCTTTGCCATGGCAATTTATCCAAGGCATTCTGACCAATCAGAAGACAGAATTTATCGGCATATAGGGACAATACTATTTGTTCATTTTTATACCACCCACTTGAAAAGTGGGCGGTATATAGCATTCATGGTGTCCGTACTTCCGTACTCACGTACTTCCGTACTTCCGTACGTCGTGACGCTTTGGGGGTACACATCTGCTATCCGCTACTCCTCTTAAACCAGTGGGTGGATTTCATTGAAACTTACAGGCATTCTTTTCTATACATTATAGATGTGCACCTCCTATTTTGCTTTCAGGTATTTTTATCTTTTACTCTTTCCCAAAGGGCGAAATGAACTTAGCCAAATTGTTGTGATGCTTTAGGGGGGTACACTCCTGCTATCCGCTACTCCTCTTATACCAGTGGGCGAATTTCATTGAAACTCTCAGACATTCTTTTATATACATTATAGATGTGCACCTTCTATTCTGCTTTCAGGTATTTTTATTTTTTCTATCCCATGTGGCAAAATGAACTTAGTATGTCCGTACGTCCATACATCCATTATGCTTTGAGGGGTACACATCTGCTATCCGCTACTCCTCTTAAACCAGTGGGCAGATTTCATTGAAACTTTCAGGCATTCTTTTATATACATTCTAGATGTGCACCTCCTATTTTACTTTCAGGTATTTTTTTTTTTACTCTGTCCCAAAGGTCTTAATGAACTTAGCCAAATTGTTGTGATGCTTTGTGGGGGGTACACACCTGCTATCTGCTACTCCGTCCGTGACGCTTTGGGGGTACACATCTGCTATCCGCTACTCCTCTTAAACCAGTGGGTGGATTTCATTGAAACTTACAGGCATTCTTTTTCTTTCAGATATTTTCATATTCCGACATACGTCCATCCGTCCGTTATGCTGTAGTGGTGTTACGCTTTGGGGAGGGGGGGAGGGTACACATGTGCTATCCGCAACTCCTCTTAAACCAGTGAACGGATTTCATTGAAACTCTCAGACCTTCTTTTACATACATTGAAGATGTGCTCCTCCTGTTTTGTTTTCAGATATTTTCTTTTTTACAGTTTCCCATATTGACAAATGAACTTTGTCACATTCAGTTGACATTCTGTACAGATCTGCTAACCGCAACTCCTCTTAAACCATTGAAAGATTTCATTGAAACTTTCAGACATTCTTTTACATATATTGAAGATGTGCACCTGCTGTTTGTTTTCAGATATTTCCATTTTGAGGGTTTCCCATATTTAAAAATGGGCTTTGTCAATTCAAGCTTGCGTGGTGGGGGGTGTTGACATTTGCTATCCACGACTTCTTTTAAACTAGCGAATAGATTTCAATGAAACCTTCAAACATTGGTGTCAGTGTTTGTGCTCTCTACATTGAACACACTTTTACTGTTGTAAAATGTTTCTTGGTGGGAGTGGGTGGTATCATTTAGTGAGCAGTGCTCACAATTTTTCTAGTTTCTTATCTGTTCCAAAACACAGCTTTTGACCCTTCAGTTGGAAGAGACTCTTTACAGTGATAGACAGTAAACTTTTAGTTTCCAAAGAAAAAGAACTTTTCAAGTTGAACCAAAATAGATTTTTTTGATGTTGTCCATAAAGTTAACATTTGGTAAAATAGCTCAACGCATAGAAGCATTGAGAAATTGTTCCAGACGATATACCAGTATTTTATATACGGTGGGGTCCACTCAGTTGTATATCTTCATTGAATGATGCTGTTAACTGAATATAACTTCTGAACACCAAACCATTTACCATATGTAGTTTACATTTGACCTGTTAATTACACATAGGTTATAGAGTAAACCCCTGTTAATTGTATAAAAAATCTTTTAATTTATCAGAGATTTACTTGGGCAACGACAGAATTCCCCATACTCATAGAACTATTTGGCCTCAGTACATCCAACATACTCCAGTTCGAATCCCACCTGCGGCAATTGCATTGGGTCCTTGGGTAAGACACTTAATCCCAGTTGAACACATTGGGGGCACGGTGGCATTGTGTACTAATGCATACTGCATGTGATGTCGATGGTGCACTTGTCTTCAACCAATGCTAACCCTGTTTGTGTGGAGTTAGTACGTTGAGCAGTCTGACAGTAGGTCGGTGGTTCTCAACTCCCTCCACTTGTAAAATTGTCCGACATGAGGCGACCCTAGCTGTCAAAATTATCGTTAAACCCCAATAAATAAATCCTCATTTATTATATTAAATCTTGTTTAACAGAGCTCTTAGCTCTGTCAAACTAGATATAATAGAATAAATGCTCACTTTATCAATAGAATATTGGAAAATGAGTACCAAATTCCTATTGACAGAATACACCTGTTAATTGTATATTTTTCACTGGCAATAGGGCTATTCAATTCAACTGGATTTTGAATAATTTTGCGAGAATCAAAACTGCATATCTAAATACACCCACTCTTTTCTACTGTTCAGAAATAAGTTTTTGAGAATCAGATTGTCTTGATTCTCGGGGAAATTCTGCCCCTTGTCAATTAACAGGGTTTCACTAGCAGAACTGAGGAACTGGTTCAGTAATGCAAGTATTTATAAAAACAAAAAAACCCAGTAAATCGGTTTCCGCTGACAATCGAAAATATTGTTACAATTTCACAAAAGAAAGAAAGATATTAGCTGATATTAGTACATAAAAAGACTTTTGCGACATGCATTTCCACTCGGATACCTGGCATTAATGACCAAGCAATGCTGGGAGAGCTTGCCAATAACAAATTTCATTCCAAGCCGACTGTTGGTAGGAGAAAACATTTTGGGACTATTTTTCTATTGGTTTACATCATTTAATTCCTGATAGCTGTAGAAAATGAGACCATTTTGTTACCAAATGGTGTATTTCATGTCTTGAACCCCCACCCCTCCATCTGCTCATTCAAATAGTTAACAGTTAACTTCCATTGTCGGGTGATACAGGAACCAGGAAACAGGAACCAAGTCTTCCATAGGCAGCCTGCCCTCAGTTGGGTAAAAATTGTTTCACACACAAAGCAACCACCTAAAATAATTGCAGGTTTCACCAAGTGTGATTATTTGCACTGCCACTGCCCAAAAAGGGAAGACATGATTCTGGTCTCCCAAAATTACATTGACAATGACTTTGTTGTGACATTGTCAGGCCAGTCATTCTGAGTGGGGCGATTGCTCAAGATCCTTATAGCCCGCCTGAAATTTTGCTGAGGAGAGCAAGTAACTGCCCTCCTCAATAGCCTGATTCTGATGATTTTGGTATGTACCAGCCCACCTCGGTGGGTTTGTGCCTGCCTGAATATAGACCAAGGAGAGCCAGTAACTGCCCTCCTGTGATTATCAAAAAGACAGGCCTGCATTGTAAACCGAAGTCTCACTCTCACTTACTGGTTTGACATATTGAAGTAGACCTTCCTAGACATGGATACAATCGTCTGACCCCTAATGATAATATTGGGAGCGCGGTGGCTCAGTGGTAGACTGTTGGCCTTCTATGCTAGAGGTCTCGAGTTCCTTCCCTGTCTGGGACGACCTGCATTGTGTCCATGGGCAAGGCACTTTATCCCGGTTGCCTACATGGGGCACTATGATGCTGTGTACTAAGGCGTACTGCACGTCGATGGTGCACATGTCTTCAACCGCTGTAACCCTGCTTGAGCGGACCTTGAACAGGGTTAGAATGTTGAGGAGCTGACAGTTGCTCGTCGATTCTCGGTGGTTCTCTCTGGGTACTCCAGCTTCCTCCACTTGTAAAACTGTCACGATTAGCCACTGTGTTTAAGTATGTGTGTGACCGTAAACACTATTAAATGAATAAATGATAATATTGAATATTTCGAATTTTTTCTCTCAAAATCTTGCTGTATCTGAATTGCTCAATATTGTGGAGCTCTGTTATGAAGCAATTTATGCCCATGTGATAATTTGCAGAACATGCACAGGGTAATCAGGTAATTTAACTTATCATGAGCTTCCTCCCATGGGTACTCCAAAGAAGTTGAGTACTTCATGTTTACTGTGATAAACCAGCTCCGTTTACTGTTCAAATAGAACCCGGGAACAACACCTGTTGCAGATCTCCCTCTTTTAGTGGGCAGTATAAGTATAAACTATTGACTATACTTGAAATGATGCTTGGATTGCAGTCCTGATATAGCCATATATGCTGAAATTCACCATAACTCATTACTCTTACTGCCTAATTATAGTATAGGGGGTGCGGTGGCTCAGTTGGTAGAGGTGCAAGCTCAGTTGGTAGAGGTCCTCGGTTCGAATCCCACCTGCGGCAACCGCGTTGTGTCCTTGGGCAAGACACTTCACCCCCAATGCCCACGTGGGGGCACGGTGACGCTGTGTACTAAGGCGTACTGCACGTCGATGGTGCACCTGTCTTCAACCAATGCTAACCCTGCTTGTGTGGAGTTGGTATGTTGGGGAGCTGACAGTTGCTCGGTGGTTCTCTCCGGGTACTCCGGCTTCCTCCACCCGTAAAACTGTCACGGTCATGGATAGCCATTGTGCAGAAATATGTGACCTTAACCACCAATAAATAAATAATATAGTATTGACACCATTATTAATTTTGGAGAAATTATCCTAGCAATCACTATTATTTGGTTGTGAGGAATAGAGGGAAAATGCCATCACTATTATTATTTCCAATCAAATATCCTGACCATCACTATTATTCAGCCATCCTTATCCCCAACCAAAATGAACAAACGTCCGTCCATCCATTTGTTTGTTCATCCATCCGTCCATCCATCCATCCATCCGTAACAACTTTGGACCTTCATATTTCAGTCAGTGGATGTTGGATTTAAAAGAGCTTTGGTATGCTGATAGACCACCATGGGGGAAAGGATATTCACAAGTAATAAATTTTGTCCATTTTTAGTTGAATTGTGACGAAGTCAAACTCCACATATAGTTTGATGAATGGCGGTTGGGTGGGCGGGTGGACATAAACAATTGGTTTCCAGATGATAACTTGATAATGGTTCGACCCACGTTCATGATACTTCATAGGTAGGTTGGCCTCGGTGAGAGAAAGAACCCTATTTATTTTGGACTCACTAGGTCAATGGTGAAGGTCACAGTGACCTTGAACATACTAAATCATAAACAATTGGTTTCCGGTTGATAACTTGACTGTGGTTGAACCCCCATTCATGAAACTTCATATGTAGGTTGGCCTTCGTGAGAGGAAGAACCCTATTTATTTTGGACTCGCTAGGTCAGATGTCAAAGTCACAGTGACTCTGAACATAGTAAATTAAAACACTTTCCGTATGATAACTTGATAATGGTTTGACCAATGTTCATGAAACTTCATAGGTAGGTTGGCATCAGTGAGAGGAAGAACCCTATTTATTTTGGACTCACTAGGTCAAAGTTCAAGGTCACAGTGTCCTTGAACATAGTAAATCCTAAACAATTGTTTCCGGATGATAACTTGACTATGGTTCAACCCACATTTATGAAACTTCATATGTAGGGTGACCTTCTTGAGAGGAAGAACCCTATTTATTTTGGACTCGCTAGGTAAAAGGTCAAGGTCACAGTGACCTTCAACATAGTAAATCGTAAATTGGTTTCCGGATGATAACTTGATAATGGTTTGACCCACATTCATGAAACTTCATAGGTAGGTTGGCCTAGGTGAGTGGAAGACCCCTATTTATTTAGGACTTGCTAGGTCCAAGGTCAAGGTCACAGTGACCTTGAACATAATAAATCGTAAACAATTGGTTTCCGGATGAAAACTTGATAATGGTTCAACCCACGTTCATGAAACTTCATAGGTAGGTTGGCATTGGTACAAGAAAGAGCCCTATTTATTTTGGAATCACTAGGTCAAAGGTCAAGGTCACAGTCATAGAAAATTGTAAACAACTGGTTTCTGGACGATAAGTTGATAATGATTAAACCCACTTTTGTGCTGTCACAACTTGACATTGGATCGGTGATCTTATCAGCATTTTTTTTTTAGCTCAACTTGACAAAGTCAAGCTGAGCTATTGCCATCACTTCTCGTGCATCGGCGTACGTACGTACGTATGTACGTACGTATGTCCACAATTTCCTTTGGCACAGGTCGCATTTATGATCAGATCACTGTGAAACTTGGTACACTTGTTTGGGGTGACCTCTAGATGGGAGCTATCGATTTTCTTCAATTTCCATCAAAAAATGTTGCCACGGCCAATGTTCTCAGAACTTAGTTTAATTGGACCTCAATATTTCCCTTTGGCACACCCTGCATGGCACATTTATGATTGGATTGCTTTAAAACCTGGCATGCTTGTTTAGGGTGACCTCTAGATGGGAGCTATCGATTTTCTTCCATTTCCGTCAAAAAATGTTGCCGCGACCAACGTTCTTAGAACTTAGTTTAGTCAGACCACAATATTTCCCTTTGGCACACCCTACAGGGCATATTTATCATTGGATTGCTTTGAAACCTGATATGCATGTTTGGGGTGACCTCTAGATGGGAGCTATCGATTTTGTTCCATTTCCGTCAAAAAATGTTGCCACGGCCAACGTTCTTAGAACTTAGTTTAGTCAGAAGACCTCAATATTTCCCTTTGGCACACCCTACAGGGCACATTTATGATCGGATTGCTTTGAAACCTGGCATGCTTGTTTAACCTCTAGATGGGAGCTGTCATTTTTCAATTTCCGTCAAAAAATGTTGCCGCGGCCAACGGTCTTAGAACTTAGTTTAGTCAGAAGACTCAATATTTCCCTTTGGCACACCTTACAGGGCACATTTATGATTGGATTGCTTTGATACCTGGTAAGCCTTGTTTGGGGTGACCTCTAGATGGTAGCTATCAATTTTCTTTCATTTCCGTCCGTCAAAAAATGTTGCCACTGGCAACGATCTTTGAACTTAGTTTAGTCAGGCATCAATATATTCCTTTGGCATGCACTACAGGGCACATTTATGATCAGATCGGTTTGAAACTTTGTATGCTTGTTTGGGGTGACCTCTAGATGGGAGCTATCGATTTTCTCCCATTTCCATCAAAAAATGGCAATGACCTTTGATGAACTTAGTAAAAACTTAGTGCAGTTAAGCATCAGTATTTCCCTTTGATACACCCTGCAGGGCACATTTATGATTGGATCGCTTGCAAACTTGGTGAGCTTGTGTGGGGTGACATCTGTATGGGAACTGTTGATTTTCTTCCATTTCTGTCAAAAAATGTTGCCACTGACCTTTGAACTTAGTTTAGTCAGACCTCAATATTTCCCTTTGGCACACTCTACAGGGCACATTTATGATTGGATTGCTTTGAAACCTGGCATGCTTGTTTGGGGTGACCTTTAGATGGTAGCTATCAATTTTCTTTCATTTCCATCTGTCAAAAAATGTTGCCACTGGCAATGACCTTCGATGAACTTACTAAAAACTTAGTGCAGTTAAGCATCAGGATTTCCCTTTGACACACCCTGCAGGGCACATTTATGATTGGATCACTTGCAAACTTGGTGAGCTTGTGTGGGGTGACATCTACATGGGAACTGTCGGTTTTCTTCCATTTCTGTCAAAAAATGTTGCCGCTGACCTTTGAACTTAGTTTAGTCAGACCTCAATATTTCCCTTTAACACACCCTTCAGGGCACATTTATGATCGGATCACTTTGAAACTTGGTATTTGTGTTCGGGGTGACCTCTAGATGTGAGCTATTGCTTTTTTTCATTTCCACGAAAAATTATTGTCGTTATCACCAACCTTTGAACTTACTGCATTTGTGCATCAATTTATCCCTTTTGCACTCTCTGCAGGGTATATTTATGAATTTCCATAAAAAAAACCCATTGCCACAAGCAATGACCTTCAACTTCGAGCATTTGTGCATTAACATCTTCCTTTGGCAGGCCTCAGAGGGCACATTCATTATCAGGTTGTTTTGAAACTTTGTATGCTTATGCAGGGTGACAAAGGTAGGAGCTATTGATTTTCTTTTCATTTCCATCAAAAACTGTTGCTGTTAGCAACAATCTTTGAATTTACTGCATTTGTGCATCAACATTCTTTGACATGGCCTACAGTCCACATTTATCATAGGACTGTTTTTGAACTTGGTGTTCTCATTAGGCAAGAACTTTAGATAAGAGCTATTGATTAGCATTCATTTCGGTGAAAAAAGTTGCCATTTACAATAATCTCTGAACATACTGCATTTGTGTATCAACATTCTTCCTTTAGTTAGTCTTACAGTTTACATTTAAAAATGCATGGATTACTCTGGCGTGCACACACAATGCTGTTATGTTGAAATTTTATCAAATAACATTGATACCAATGATCTTAAATTTTGCCATTTCATTTATAACTTACCAAGTTCAACTTTGTCAAGTTGAGCTACAGTGTCATTGACACTTTCATTTCAGAACAGCTGCACTAATTGGTATTGCGTTTGAGCGTGGCATTTCCGCGAAAATAGGTGACAAGCTTACTTCTTGCGCATCGTGTTTTAAACGTTCATCTGTTTATCAAATGCAGTTTCCTTTGTAGAACTGGAACTTGTCACTTGTTCCACGTTTATAATGACAAATATATTTATTTCTACACGTAATTTTGAAAGCTTGAACTCCAAAGACAGCATCAAAATCACAGTTGATGTTGGATGGAAATTTAGGGTTACAATGATCTATATGAGCGACTTTTACTTGATGAAATTTTTATGGTCGGCACGTTTTAGGGTGTGTCAGGTTACCCTAAACACAGGTATTTTTTTGGGGGGGGGGGGGGAGGTGGGGGGTGTCTAATTTTGCAACAGACTCCGGGTAGAGTTGAAACGATTAGTCGATTCGATTTTCGGAAAAATCGACTCTGAAATCCACCAGTCGACTAGTTGGGAAACTCAAAGATGAAGTCGTAAAATGCCAATATTGAGGGTTAATGATTACAAACAGATGTTTCTGCTTCGTTTTGGACCTATTTTAAGTTGTATTGAGAAGTGGATATCAATGCAATCATTGACGTTTGTTGATGCCGATAATGTTACAACTTAGATTTCAGCAGCATTACAAGCACTGATTTCACCTAACCTAATCACTGGCATGCGTTGAAGAAAAATACTTTGATGTACAACTTCAAAGATGTTGTTAATTCATGCTAACGCCCTGTCCCTCACCCAAGTCGCCACACTTTTTTTTAATTGATATAAAAATAAAATACATGCTTCTATGATATTACTGTATTGGCAGGGACCATCCAACACGCGTGCCAATGCACCATTGCCACTAAGAAGTTGGAAAAGACTGCAATTTGGCTCTAAAAAGCAGACAGGTGGCGCTACATCGGACGCACAGATAAACTGACGGCTTCCGAAATTAACACAACTGAACTTGATCTGCATTTTTAAGGTTCAAACAACTCAGACTTGGCATAAACAAACAATGCGATTGACAAGCATCAAATAGAACTTTGCCTTATGCATTGAAACATGCATTATACGGTCTATCAATAATGTTACAATAACATTATTTTACCACAAAGGCGTATCCAGGCATTGACGACTTGGTGAAGTAAACAGGGAAAATAAACAGGGAAAAATATATGGGTGAGCTTATTCTCGAGGGAGCAGTCTGCGGGAAAATTAGGACCCAAAGTTGACATGAAATTAGGCCGCCTACGGACATCAATTTGTTCAACTGTAGGCTGGTACTGGTAAGTTTGAAATGTCTTACAGAAACATCAAAGAGAAATTATGGAAGAACACATACCAGTTCATATTTGGAACAATTTGTTATCACTAAAGAACCAATTACAAAATCCATGTGCCTTTTATTTTCATTTTGTAAATACATGCGGACAAATTCCTGGAAATCTGCGAGTTTCCGGGAAATTGAAAGTGAAACTAGCTTTTCCTCGAACTGCAACTGTGTTAAGAGGAAGCCCAATCAGGTCAGGTGATGATTTTCAACGCAGACAATATGGAAATTAGTAGGCGAGTTCGATGTATGCATAATTATGGACCGACGAGAGGTTAAGTCATAATACGAGAAGTTGTATGGGAGTGTTCTGTGTACAATTGTTGACAGACTGATGACTGCTGTGGGCATTAACTGTGCTTAATTTTCGACAGTGGATGTGCATGTGTAAAGAGCACTTCCTTTTGATGACATTCAATGGGATGGAACGAATAAAAAAAACCCTGAATAATTTATTTTATTAAGTCTGTGAGTCTGTTCACATTTTCCTTTAGCACAGGCTACACCCTGCAGTTCTTGTCTGATCATCATGAAATGTCATATGCAGGTTTGGGGTCATGTCTAGATGAGAACGTCCCCTTTTGGTCGTGATCGGTCAACCGGTATGGCTGCCTGAGCCCAAAACCCGAAAACTATTAGCACAGTCTATAGGTCGTATTTATGAAGGGATTTCATTGTAACTAGGTAGGATGCCTCTGTATAATTCCTAGATGAGAATGTCCCCTTTTGGTCATGATCTGTCAACCGTGATGGCTGCCCAAGCCCGAAACCCCAAAACTTTTAGCACAGTCTGCAGGTCATATTTAATATGGAGGGATATCATTGTAACTTGGTAGGTTAACTTCATATAATGTCTAGATAAGAACGTCCCCTTTTGGACGTGATTGGGCAACTGTGATGCCTACAGGGGCCCGAAGCCAGAAAACCTTTAGCTCAGTCTACAGGTCATATTTATAAAGGGATTTCATTGTAACTTCGTAGGTTCACTCCAGATGATGCCCTGATGAAAATGTCCCCTTTTGGTTGCGACCATTCATTCATGGTGGCTGCCCGAGCCCAAAGCCCAAAAACCTTTAGCACAGTCTGCAGGTCATATTTATGAAGGGATTTCATTGTAACCTGGTAGGTTGACTTCATATAATGTCTAGATGAGAACGTCACCTTTTGGACGTGATTGGGCAACTGTGATGGCTATAGGGGCCCGAAGCCCAAAAACCTTTAGCAAAGTCTACAGGTCATATTTATGAAGGGATTTCATTGTTGCTTGGTAGGATGACTCCAAATAATGTCTATATGAGAGCGTCCCCTTTTGGTCGCGATTATTCAGCCTTGATGGCTGCCCGAGCCCAAAACCCTTTAGCATACTCTGTAGGTCATATTTATGGAAGGATTTCATTTGTAACTTGTTAGGTTGACTCCATATAATGCCTAGATGATGATATCCCCTTTTGGTTGTGATTGGTCAACTGTGACGGCTACGGGGGCCCGAAGTCCAAAAAATCTTGAGCACAGTCTACAGATCATATTTATGAAAGGATTTCATTGTAACTTCGTGGGATCACTTCAGATGATGCCCAGATGAGAATATCCCCTTTTGGTTGTGATCATTCGACCATGATGGCTGCCCTAGCCCAAAGCCCAAAAACCTTTAGCACAATCTACAGGTCATATTTATGAAGTGATTTCATTGTAACTTGGTAGGTTGACTTCATATATTGTCTAAATGAGAAGGTCCCCATTTGGATGTGATTGGGCAACTGTGACGGCTACAGGGGCCCGAAGCCTGAAAACCTTTAGTACAGTCAACAGGTCATATTTATGAAGGGATTTCATTGTAACTTGGCATGATGACTCTAATGTCTAGATGAGAACGTCCCCTTTTGGTCACGATCATTCAGCCTTGATGGCTGCCTGAGCCCAAAACCTTTAGCATAGTCTATAGGTCGTATTTATGGAAGGATTTCATTGTAATCTATTAGTTTGACTCCATGTAATGCCTAGATGATGACATCCCCTTTTGGTCGTGATTGGTCAACTGTGACGGCTTCAGGGGCCTAAAGCCCGAAAACCTTGAGCACAGTCTACAGGTCATATTTATGAAGGGATTTCATTGTAACTTAGTAGGATCACTCTAAACAATGCCCAGATTAGAATGTTCCCTTTTGGTTGTGATCATTCATCCATGATGGCTGCCTGAGCCCAAAGCCCAAAAACCTTTAGGACAGCCTACAGGTCATATTTATGAAGGGATTTCATTGTAACCGGGTAGGTTGACTTCATATAATGTCTAGATGAGAATGTCCCCTTTTGGTCGCGATCATTCAGCCTTGATGGCTGCCGGAGCCCAAAAACCTTTAGCACAGTCTATAGGTCGAATTTATGTAAGAATTTCATTGTAACTTGTTAGGTTGACTCCATATAATTTCTAGATGATGACATTCCCTTTTCGTCGAGATTGCTCAGCTGTGACGCCTACAGGTGCCCGAAGCCCGGTCATATTTATGAAGGGATTTCATTGTAACTTGATAGGATGACTGGTTTTGGAATAATTTCACTGTAACTTGGTAACTTTTGTTGGCATACGTTAACTGTGAGGGCCACATACATTAACTGTGAGGTCATATTAACCCATCCCTCTGCCCTTTAGTACAGTGTACACCTCATATTATTTTTATGAAAAACATAGCATACAGGGAACAGAAATGAACATATTCCCAATTATCACAATTCTTGTCTTGTTTCATAATCCTTTCATAAACATTGAACATTATCCTTTTCATCAACAGAACACACAAGTTAAGCTACAGTGTCATTGACCCTTTCACTTTTATGATGCGATTTCATTGTAACTTGGGTAGTATAACTTGGTATAATATCTAGATGAGACACTCGTATTTTGGTCATGATTGGTCAACCGTGACCGCCGGACGAGTTTGTGACCTAGATTCCTTTAGCAAAGTCTACAAGTCATATTTATGAAGGGATTTTTTTTGTAACTTGGTAGGATGACTCATTTAGGAATGATTTTGCTGTAACTTGGTAACTTTGGTTGGCGTATGCTAACTGTGAGGGCCCCATCAACCCAGGCCTCAATTCTTTAGTGCAGTCTACACCTTAAATTATTCTTATTGAAAACACACCAAACAGGGAACAGAAATTAACATATTCGCAATTGATTACAATTCTTGTCTTATTTCATAATCGTTTCATAAACGTTGAACATTATCCTTTTCATTTTGGAATACTTTTACTGTAACTTGGTAACTTTGGCTGACAGACATTAACTGTGAGGGCCACATTAACCCTGACCTCGGTTCTTTAGTACAGTCTACACCTCCAATTATTCTTTATGAAAACATAGCATGTTGGGAACAGTAATTAACATATTCTCAATTATCACAATTCTTGTCTTATTTCATAATTCTTTCATAAACATTGAACACTACACTTTTCATCAAACACTACACACAGTTAAGCTACAATGTCATTGACACTTTCATTCAACATAATTGTATGTCTAATGTAAGATGCGTGCCAGGAGAGGGGAGTGGTGGGGGCTGAGAATCAGATATCCTTGTTCAGAGCTTTTTTGGTGATAATCATTGCAATATGCACGCTTATACAATGATACACTTCCATTTTTGCTTCCGTCTTTCTAATTTCTTTACATTAACACTCCTACTTCTCTCACGCTTCCTCCATCTAACCCATTTTAGGCAACTTTGTCCAGTGTTGAAAGTAGTGGGCTCACTTGAGCCTCTGGTTTATAGTTTGAATTATTTGTCCTTGATGCTCTGCACTCTTTGGGAAAGGGTCCAGGGCCCATGCCATTGGGAAGATTTGCAGTTGGGAAATTGTTTTGGAGGGGAAGAAACAGAAAGACTAAGAAATTTTACATTTGAATTGAACAGAAAACATAAAAACTGATGCCTAACCAAGTCAGAAAATAAGCAGACTGTGATCTGCAAAATGAGGCCCCCAGAGGGTGAATTTTGTGATGCTACCCTGCACAGCAGGGTAGCATCACTAAATTTACCCTCTGAACCTCAATCTGAATCAGGGTTTCAAAACTAAACAGAAGGAGGTACCCAGAGGATAAATTGGACCACTGTATGGGATAGCATCATCAAATTCACCCTCTGGGGACCTCATTCTGCAAATGTCAGACCTGTACCTAACTGAGTAACTGCATGTATGCTAAATGTAATTCATAGAACAAAGAGTCATCATATTCATCCCACCCTCTGTAGTCTCTATCGAGCTATTCTTCTACTATTAAAAAAGAACTTTTCCTTTGCCTTTGAATTCAGACACTGCATTGGCTAAAAGCACACTAAAAAACCCACAAACATTATCCAGTTCCCAATTTCAGCCAATTTCATCGAGCTATTCGTCGACTATTAAAGAAGAACACTTCATTTGCCTTTGAATTCAGACACTGCATTGGATAAAAGCACACTAAAAAACCCACAAACATTATCCAGTTCCTAATTTCAGCCGATTTGTTGAGCGGAATGTTACTATAATTCAACAGATTTCATTTTTATGGCCTGCGAAATCGGACTTCTCGTCCAACTTGTAAAATCAGGGAATGGGAGGTGTGGTGGTCGAGGCGGGCTAAAAAAGGCCTGGAAAACTTTGCACAGGCAGCCCGCCTTGGAAAATGCCAGCCCTGGAATTTAATAACAGGAATTTGGTTATTTCCCTGCATTCAAGTGATAAATTGATCATTTATTCTATTATATCTTTTGGGGAATGTTTGTGAAGCAAAACAAGGAAAAATAGTTCAGGAGAGCAATTTGCACACTTAAGTATCTCCCAGGAGGGCAGTTTTTCGCTACCCTAGAGTTTTCAAGAAACCAAGTATTGGTCCACAGATATTAAATCCATGAATCTTCAGGTTCCGTTAATTTCTTGAATCTGCATTCCTGCTGGGTCATTGAAGATCAAGCTTCAAAGCTTGATTTGTTCGGTTTGTGGAAAGCTTGATTTGTTCGGTTTGTGGAAAGCTGTACTTCATATAATTTCTAGTGTGTTGAGACTGAAAGCAACCAATAAACATCCTCTCTTACATATTAATTTGTGTCTTACATTGTCGTGCTCTAGTCTCATTCATACATTTCCTTGGACATTGTGAGTGTATTATTGATTTTGATTGGGGATTGAAGGATTAGTGTTTATGTTGACAAGATTTGTTCCTTGAATGGCAATAGAACATATACAATGAGTTAAAATTCGATATTAACCCTTTTATCTCCTAGTTTTCTTAACGAATTGCCAATAGTTTTCACCCAAAATGGTTACTTCTCATTTTGACTTCTTTGAACCAGAATAAATCATTTTCTCTGACACAGTAATTATGAGATGATTGCCTTTGTTCCAGTTATAGAATGATATTTGAAAGAAAAAAAAGTCGGATGTCATTTTTTTTTTTTTTTATAGACTGCATATTGAACTATTGATGGAAATGTAAATGTGCTCTTCAAGTTACATATGGATTGAATGTGTGTATTTGTTTGGGATTCAGACAATTCCTTTTTTTTTAAGCTCACACCTGACTCAAAAGCAGTGGGACTATTGCCATCACATGACATCTGTTGTCATTTATGGGATAGACAGGCCTGAAAAAAGCTGCGAACAATCGTTTAGGTTACATGTAGTTTTAAGTCATTTGTAAAATACACAGACTACAGCTTATGACAAAGTAATGCAACATAACTTCATTAATAATCTTGCATGTTTTACCAGAAAGACCTGACAATCTTTATGAACTATCTCTATTCAAAGGTTGAGAATTGCATGCACATATGAATAGAATGGCATGCTGTTTCCATCTTAAAAAAAAGTACTTCCGCCAGAATAAATAGCACCAACCAATGTTCGATGTTTCTTCTTCAAGATTGTGTGTTAGCTATTGATATTTATTACATGCCTGTTCTATGAAATCCCCAACTACAGCAACACTAAACCATGTGGAAAATGAAAATCCGGAACGGAAATCATTGACTGACTATTTTAAAAAGAAGCAAAATTTTATTGGAATTTTCTACAAATCCTGGAACGCAATTACAATTTGAATCGCTAGCGATAGCTAAAAATCATCCCCTGAGTTCCAATGTGTTCTATGTGCCAGTAGAAACATACTGGACCTTGGGGGCGATATAATAGCACGGGTTCCCCTCGCAAATTGAATTGGTGATAAAATGTGTTCTTTTTGTTGTTAGTTGTGAAATGAATTGCTGAGTATTCTTCTAATAATTGTTTTTATAGACGCGAAGGCATGTATAAACACAGAATGACATGTGCATGTGAATAGGTTAATCGATATGGCACTTGTGCCATCGTGAAATGACAGTACGAGAGGCCGCAGGCCTCGAGTATTATTCTTCCGTGCTGGCACTTGTGCCATATCGATTAACCCATTCAAATGCGCGTGTTGTTCTGTGTATCTATATTTATTTGTTGATATTTCTTCAGGTAGAAATCCTGTTAAGATGAAAAACAGGATGACTCTGCAAAGTAAAAACCGAGACTATAACACCCCTTTTCCTTTGAGTTTATAATACCTCCTTGCTCTATGGAGTAAAGTGCCAACAGGTTGTGATATAAACCCCTTACTTCCAGGTAGAAGGCTTTTAAAAACTTCACGTGACTGATGACTGGAACACCCTATAGCAATGGAACATCATTGGTAGAGGGTGTTCAGTCATCAGTCACGTGAAACTTCAGAACATTTGGCCTGTAGTTTCAAAGGAGAAGATTTCTTGAAAATCCACACATTTATGAATTCTGTTTCAATAAAAAATCAGTAAAATAAGGTTAAATTTTTGAAAATTACAATTTTTTCTCACAATACTCTTTCAAATAGCTTTGGATAGTTAAAGGGTTACAGGAAACACAACATTGCATTCAAATAATTTGTCATATCTTAAATATCATAATTGACTGGTCAGCTCTACATGATGGTTTACATAATAAACAAAAACTACCAAACTTCAGTCATCAATCAGAATTTCTGATAAGAAACATGAGAGTAATATTAACATAATCACATGTATAGCTGCAAATTTGTTTACAGTACAAGTCAAAATAAGTTGTAGGATAACCACGATAAACTATGTATCTTTCTCTTCCTACACTGTTACGACCAGAAGCTGACATTTTCTGGAAAGCTCTCACTGATAGCTTTCCAGAAAATGATGTCATATTCTGATATTATCAGTGCAGGAGCAGCAGTATACTTAGTTTATTGCAGTTATGCTACAACTTATTTTGACTTGTTCTGCATACACAATATTTTTGTGGCTTTTCCCAGTTCTCAGTGGAGAAAACTGGAACAAACCCTTAACAGATTCTCAAAAAAGTATTTTGCTGACAGTACCGATCTTCATGCAGACAGGAGAGACATTGGGTTAAGCATTAGAATATAGCCTCTGGCGGCCATCTATTTCCATCCTCTCATAGACCATTCCTATCAAGTTTTGGTTCACATCGGCTCAGCAGTTCCAGAGAAGAAGAGAAAAATGTGATTTCCCATACAGTTTCTATAGTAACTATAAGCCACAATTGCAGCCATATTTGCAACCCCGATCAACATTAACAAAAAGTGTTCAAACTCTGCGTCTGATCCCTCATTGGAATAGATGTGCAGGCTGCAAGCCGAGAGGTCCTGGGTTCGCAACTGCATTGTCCTTGGGCAAGACACTTCATCTCCATTGCCAGCGTGGGGGCACGATGACGCCGTGTACTAAGGCGTACTGCACGTCGATGGTATGCATGTCTTCAAACAATCTAACCCTGCCTGTGCTGCAGTGCCGAGTTACGATGTTGGGAAGCTGGCAGCTGCTCGTCATTGCTCGGTGGTTCTCTCCGGGTACTCCGGCTTCCTCCACCCGTAAAACTGTCACGGTCATGATTAGCCATTGTGCATAAATATGTGACCTTAAACATCAATAAATAAATAAATATTGGAATGGATTGTGGAAAAGTCTTTTTGAGTAATTTCCAAAAATGAAAACATATTCTATTTTCTGTCAATGGCTTGTGAAAGTGGATAGCATAGGTATGAACTCTTGGCTTTATACTTGTATAGCAGTCAGGATTTTGCCATAGATGCTGAAATTGGCAATACCAATTCACCGAAGGCAACTAACTGGAGGGAGCATATAGTAACCAGTTTGTCCATCTGTTTGGCCATTCAAAATTTGTCTGCCCCATTAAAAATTATTCAATACACAGATTGTGCTTATCCTTCATACAATGCTAGCCTATAACCCAAGAGTGTATCATAACCTTGTCCCTGTCATCATGACAGACACCAAAACAAAAATTATCGCAGGCTTTTACACAATTTGTTTTGATTGAAATTTTTACAGTTACACTTGTTTGATATATTTTTGAGTTCCCTTTGCCCTTTGTAGAACTGATTTGTTCATCATTTGTATCATTTTTGTCCCCGAAAACATTTTTTGGAGGGTCTATTAAAATAGCAGGTGTCTGTCCATGCGTCCTTCCGTCCCACATTGGTTTCCTATAACTTTATAGTTGGTCAAATCAAATGAAATTTGGTATGTAGGTGTATCAACATAAAATACAGGTCAGGTTCGAATCAGGGTGCGGTCCAACAATTTTCGCTGGGTGGCTTTTTATTTTTCTACTACTGCTATTATACCTTCTGATTTGTGCTTATATTCGGAGAGCATCTATCAGCTCTATCATCTTGTTTTCAGTATTTGCCCCCAAAACATGGCTAGGCTTCATTGGAACAAGCTTCTCAAGCTCTTTCCAATGGGGGCGTAAACAATGCTTTTAGCTGCGACGAGCAGCTCTATATGTGGCAATGTCTGTCTGTCTGTCTGTCTGTCTGTCTGTCTGTCTGTCTGTCTGTCTGTCTGTCTGTCGGTCGGTCGGTCTGTCGCCAACGAGTTTAAAAAACACTATAACTCCTAAAATACTTGATGGAATGACACCATACTTGGTATGCATGTGTATCTTCATGATGTCTACACCTTCTCAATAATGCATGTCATTCGAATAATTTCTGTCACATTTATGGACTTGTCACCAACAAGTTTTTTTGTCACCAAGGAGTTTTTTGTCACCAACGAGTTTTAAAACATCATTGGCGTTGCACGAATTGTCGGAGCTTCGGCACTGTGACAGTGCGCTCTAGTTGAGGCAAAAAATTAATAATTTTAGTAAACAGCATTCAAGGAAATTGCAAGTTTTGTCTGGTGTTAATTTTAGATAATGAATTGAATCGGTATTTCAGAGCATTTTCAATTGTTTGATCCCAAACATGAGAGTACTATTACTTTTGCTTGTGAAATTGATCTGATTTTATCAACTGATCTATATTTTTAGCTCATCTTGACAAAGTCAAGCTGAGCTAATCTAATCGCTTCCCGTCCGTCATCCGTCGTCTGTCGTCCGTCGTCCGTCAACACCATGTTTTGGTCTTCTCCTCCAAAGCCACTGGGCCAATTCAAGTGAAAGTTTGTGTGAATGATGGTCCCAAAGGGGCATTTCATTTTTGTTCAACTCAGTATGCCCAGCCCCATAGGGAGGGAGTGGGGGAAAATGCTCCAAAATATTTTTAAAATCTTCTTCTCAAGAACCAGTGTGTACAATGACTTGATATTTGCTATGGAGCTTCCATATGAGGTGTAGAATCAAGTTTGTTCAAACGAAGTTCGTAAAGTAATAATTGGCTTTGTAATAGGAGGGGTAAGATTTTTGGCCCCCCCCCCCCCCCCCCCCCAATTTCTATTTTCTGAACCGATGGTCCGGTATGAACCAAATTTGGTTTGTGGTAGTATTGGGTCATAAGTACTTGACCCATGCAAAAAACAAAATTCCTGCATCCCCATGGGAACCCTGGGAGCTAAAAATAGAAATATTTTCAAACGCCCATATTTCCCAAACCCCACGGAACAGAGAGCTTTTATTTGGTATGAAGTATCCTTATGACCAGTAGAATTGAATGGTAAAAAAAATTGCCATCGGTTATGTTAGGGTGTTCTGTAATGGGCATCGAAAAAATGCGGAGTCAGCATATTTGCAAAAATTTTAAAAAATCTTTTCTCCAGAACCAATCATCAGAATCTTTTGATATTTGGTATACAGCATTCATAGGGGGGTCAGATAAAAGTTTGTTGAAATAAAGCTCATTGGTTCATATTTGGGCTCTCTACAGGAGCCCGAAGTTTTAACATAGGGTAATATGGGGAATATTCTTTAAAAAGCTTCTTCTTCAGAACCACCAGTCAGAATCTTTTAATATTTGGTATACATCATTGTTATGAGGGTCAGATTCTAGATTGTTCAAACCAAGTCCCTAGGTTAATATTTGGGCTTCCTATGAAAGCCCAAATTTTATCTTTGTTCAATATGGAGGGTAATTTAAAAAAATCTTCTTCAGATCCATCAGTCAGAATGCTTTGATATTTGGTATGCAACATCTCTATGGGGGTCAGATTCAAGTTTGTTCAAATCAAATCCCTAGGTATATATTTGGGCTCACTATGGTAGCCCAAATTTTTACTTAGTGCAATATGAGAAAATTTCTTTAAAAATCTTCTTCTTCAGATGCACCAGTCGGAATGCTTTTATATTTGGTATACAACATCTCTAGGGGGGTCAGATTCCAGGTTGTTCAATTCGAGTGCCTTGGTTAATATTTGGGCTCCATATGGGAACATGAAATTTAACTTAGTACAATATGAGGGAATTTCTTCAAAAATCTTCTTCAGATTCACTTGTCAGAATGCTTTCACATTTGGTATACAACATCTCTAAGGGGGTCAGATTCAAGTTTGTTCAAATCGGATCCATAGGTCAATATTTGGGCTCGCTATGGTAGCCCAAATTTGAACTTAGTGCAATTCGAAGAAATTTCTTTACAATTTCTCTTCTTCAGATCCAACAGTCAGAATGCTTTCATATTCGGAACACAACATCTCTAGCGAAGTCAGATTTAACTGTGTTCAAATCAAGAGCCTGGGTTAATATTTGGGCTCTCTATGGGAGCCGGAATTGGCCATTTTGCTGAAGAATTAAAAATTTTGTATTCAGTACCCTCTAGAGGTACTAAGATTAATCCACATAGGTTGTATCAAGGTGCTTCATAGGGGAGCTCTACATTTTACTTATGATCAACTGAAGAAAAGGCATGATGCCCAGATTATTTTTGTCACTCCTGAGGGACTCAAGGATTGACAGTGTAGCCTATGGAGATGGCTTGCTTAATGTAGACTCATTCTTGGACTCTGTTTAAATTGTGTTCTGTACAAGATGAGCGCTTCAGGCCCCGTGGGGCCTCTTGTTTAAAAAAACATTTATGGGAACGGACCCTGTGGAAAGCCAGATGGGGACCACACCAGCAGTGAGCTTGTTTACATCACAAAAGAGTGGAGCATGAACACTGTTTGCAAAATTCGACACACTGCCATTTATTATTAAATAACTATGAAAAATATGGATATAAATGTTAATACGTTACAGAAATATAAAAATAGCCTAAGTAAAGGTAGGCGATGATCCGCCTTAACAATACAGGTAGGTGATGATCCGCCTTAATACGGATATAAAAAAATAAAGCAAGACACCAATACCAACCCAGATGGCGAAAGGACACAACTTAACCAGCGCTGGAAAATATATATTGGATGTGATTTGGCTGGCCACTTCCACGGGTCTTACCAATTATAGACAAAAACAAAGAAAGTTACAGAATCTCCATAATTTGATAGGCTTCTGTATCCGTGTGCTGGAAACCATGTGGAAAAGTTGACTGGAAGTAAGCATTCGGTCTGTGCTGTTCACGAACAGCGCAGGGCTTTGTGGTAGAAATAAAAGTATGAGTAACCTGCTCAGTACTCAATATCTCGAGGAAAAATATTTTGAGACTCTGTTCATTCCCATAAATGTGGTTAATAATTAAAATTCTTAACCCCTTATTTATGGCATATCTTGTTTTTAAGTCTTTATCCAACGCAGACCAATTTATTATTTTAATTTTATGTTTTCAAATTTTTCTGGTTCCAATGATGATATGGTTTTGTTGAAATTTTTTTTTTTCAACTGCTGAATTTGTATTGCGTGGGTGGATGCAGCTGATCCATTACGTGAAAGGTTAATAGTAATCTACCTTTCCCATACTGTAATTACATCGCACTCCCTGTAAATTCCAAGAACAGTGATTGCAGAAACAAGACATTGCTTCGTGGTTGGAGTCAGTTGTGGAAAAAAGTCAGAAGTTTGTTGTCCTGTGTTTAAAAAGTCTAGTGTTGCAAATATGGCAGAGTCTGCGCTGAGGTATTTTATATCGACAGAGCATATTAAAAATGAAAAAGAAAAATCTAAGATGATGTCGGCTTTCGTACAAAATGTGTGTAACCAAACCACCTAGTTGGTTTCTCAATTTTCGTGTTCAAATGAAATACAAAATGATAGTTGTGTTGACAAAAGTACTATGCCGATGCTGAATACCGAATTACAGTCCCCGGACCAAGGTCTGTTCCAACATGTGTAACCAGTCATTTGTTCGTCGTCGCTCGGTGGTTCTCTCCGGGAACTCCAGCTTCCTCCACCCATAAAACTGTCACGGTCATGATTAGCCATTGTGCATAAGTATGTAATCTTAAACACAAATAAATAAATAACCAGTCATTTGAGCTATAATAGTTCGACAAATATTTCAGAATTTTCCTCGCAAGGAGAGCTCTCTTAGAAATTATGTAAAGTATTGAAAATATCAACTGAGCAGAACACAAAATATAAGTAGATCTTAACTCTTTAAGCTCAATATTTAACAATTTCTCCCCTTCTTTACCGTCTACAGCTGCCTTATACTCCTTGAAAACCCTTGAATTTCCCCATTTTGACACCTCAAAAACCCTTGAAAAAATAACCGAAACCCCTTTGGAAACTCCTGGAATTAATCTCGTTCAGCTGCAGGAACCCTGACAGGGGGTGCCACAAGGAGCATAAATAATTCTGTTAAAACCTACAAAAATTTGTTATAAAATTGAAAAAAAAATTTCACCAGAACTACCAATCAGAATCTTTTTATACTTGGTATACAACATGTTTACTACCAATCAGAATCTTTTGTTACTTGTTATACAACATCCTTAGAAGGGTCAGATTCAGGTTTGTTCAAAACAAGTCCCTGGGTTCATATTCTATGGTAACCCAAATTTTAACTTGGTGTAATCTGAGGAAATTTATTTAAAAATCTTCAGATATTCCCGTCAAAATCTCTTGATATCTGGTATAATGCATCAGGCTGTGTGTGTGAGGGGTGGGGGGCAAGTTGAGGTTTGTTCAAATTAAGTTTCTAAGGTCGATTTTTAACTTAGTGTAACATGAGGCAGGCCTGGAAATAATTTTCTTTGGCGCATCGGTCATAATGACCAGCTCCATAATGATCGGATCAGTCATACAGTAACCCTGGTCGGTCATATTTTTTGGCTTCCAAATCAAAACATTAACTGGGGCAAAACCCATGTAAATTATGTTGGGCTAACGTCGTAACGATATTTAAAATTTTAGAGCCTACATGCGTTCAATTTTATTGAAAGGACACTTAACTTTTCTAACATTAAACTGCATGATGTCTTTAGTCTGCAAATCACCTTTTTTTTCTTAAAACGTAACAACTGGACTCCAATGCGACAATTTCTTTGAAAGTGAATGCTGAACATCTCTGCACCTGGAGCCTGGACGTCTCACCACTGGGAAATCGGGCACCTTGTCAAACCCAACCCCATCATTTTCGGCACCAGGCAACCTCAGCACCAAATAAAATCAACACTTGCACATCTGTCACCTGAGTTGAAACTGGTTATATTTTTCTGGAAGTATTACTGATTTACTGTAAAGCTTTCCAGAAATTATGACAAATTCTGCTCACAGTCTTCAAAGAAAGTATATTACGCAAAGGAAAGGAAAGAGAAGGGGATCATCCGGTTCGATTTTCGAAGAACATACACGGAAAAAATAGAGTACAAATGAGTTTCAGTTTCGTTTGCGAAAGGAGCGTATCTCATTTATAAATCTGTCTTGTGTTTTGCAATTTTGTATTTGTATTTATTTTAGAGAATATATTCGAATGTGGAAATTATTCACCATCAACAGCCATAATTAATGATTCAGTACACAAGGTCTCATGTGAAAAATTAATATACTTGGGAGAAAAATGTGCCGGCCATTCTTGACCGGTCACATCGACGTTTCGTGGCGGTCACTGTCCGTGACCGACCACTTATTTCCAGGCCTTCATGAGAAATATTTTTTAAGAAATCATAATCTTCAGATTCATAATTATGAATCTTTTGATATTTGGTATGTAGAAGCCTTAGTGGGGCGAGATTCAAGTTTGATCAAGTCTGATCATATGAAGTCCCTGGGTTCATATTTTGGCTCCCAAGGGGAACCTGAATTTTAACTTGGTGCAGTAAGAAGAAATTTATTTAAAAATCTTCTTCAGACCTACCAGTCAAAATCTCTTGATATTTTTGTAATACTACATCTTCAGGAGGGTCAGCCTGAAGTTAGTTCAAATTAAGTCCCTGGAGTCATATTTGGGTGGGCTCACTGTGTGAGCCAGAATTTTAACTCAGTGTAACACGAGAAATAATTTTAAAAATCTTCTTCAGATCCATCAGTCAGAATCTTTTTATATTGGATGTGCCATCTCCTCAGAACATTCAGATTTAAGTTTGTTCAAATCAAGCCCCTAGGGTCATATTTGAGCTCTCTTTTTGGGCCCGAATTTTAACTTAGTGCAATATGAGGAATGTTCTTTAAAAATCCTCTTCTTCAGATCCATCAGTCAGAGTCTTATGATATTTGGTTTGCAGTATCCTTTGTGGCATCGAATTCCAGTTTGTTCAAATAAACTTCCTGGGTTCATTTTTAGACACCCTTTGGCAACCTAAATTTTAACTTTGAGCAATATGTGGAAATTCCTTTAAAAATCATCTTCAGATCCACTAGTCACAATCTTCTGATATTTGTTTTGCAGCAACCTTAGCAGTTTCAGATTCCAATTTGTTCAAATAAAGTCCCCTGGGTCATATTTGGACTCCTTGTTGGACCCCAAATTTTAACTTAGTGGATTATTCTTTAAAAAAAAAATCTTCACATCCACAAGTCCAATTCTTACGGAGCTGATTGTGATAAACTTGAGTTAGATGTAAATGTGAGTACATAAGATGTTAACGTTTGTTCTAATGGGGACCACTAGGCCACTTAAGGCCCCCGGAGGGGGTATCAGAGGGTCCATTGGGCACAATTTTATTTTTTGCTTGGGAAGAAGATTTGGAGGATTTTGAGTGATTTTAGAAAAAAAAGGAAGAACTTTCACCCAGTTGGTGGGGGGGGGGGGGGGGGGGGGGGGGGGGAGGCGGAGTGGTGGTAGGGGGTGCATTGGGAGATTTTCTCTTTGCTGTCAAAATGTGTTTTGAAGGGGTTTGAGTGGTTTTACACAAGAAAAAAAGATTTTAACTATAACATGTTGGTGCTGAATTTGACCTTAAATTTTTCTCTAAACAATTTTATCAGTTGAGTGATTAAGGCCCTTTGGGACTCTTCAGATTTGTGATTGAAAAAACGCACATTGAAATGAAGATTTTGTTCATGTGTTGTTTTGTAATGGTGCTTTAGTTATTGAGATCTCTGGTGATTGCTGGCCTCAGAACTACAGATCATTTGAAGGGTTGCAGACTGCTTTATTAGGTCTGTGAAGTCATAAACACACATTGAACTGATGACAGAATTTTTTTCATTTGTTTGTAATGAAGCCACAGAGGGCTTTGGCGATCACTCGCCTCAAATCTAAAGATCATTTGGTGGTCACAGGCCACTTTTACTATATCTTTGTTGGTAAAATCCTCATTGAACTGAAGACAGATTGTGTGCATGTGTTGTATGTAATGGTGCCTTAGCAAGTGAGGGAGGCTATTTCATTCTGTGCTGAGCAGAGTGATCCAAACATGTCATGTTCAGGTGAAGAATGAAATGGTTTGAGAGTAAGTTTTTCCTGAAGGGGCACTTTTCAAATTGCAGAGCTTGTTAAAAAATTGGCAGTTCCTCGATGAGATCCTCTCTTCAGAATCTGATGATAATGATGTAGTCTGTTAAATTCTTTCATATCAGCAAATACATTGTGGCGTGCTTATATTCGTACAAAATGTGGTTCCATTTTAGTGTAGAAATGAGTTATCTCCCTTTTTTGTATTCCGCCTTCCCCACCTCCCACATTGGTTCTGTGAGTACCTGAACTTAGCAGGTTCCCATGTCCATTCCATTCATATTTTCATGCTCCGCATTTGTGGATATGGGAATTTGCGAGAGTAGAATAATAAAGATTTAGGAAAAAAGAATGAATGGTGATTTTTGTGAATGGCACAATTTGGATATGACAGTTAAGGAAGTTGAATGGTTAAACCATGATTGAACTGAAGACAAAATTGAAGGCCAAAAAATCTCACTGTTTAGTGTGTGTGCACTTGATCATTATTACAGTTAACATCAAGTTAAATATTACTGTCAAGAAGAGAAATGTGCTAAATGTGAATGTAATTAATTGTGTGGGAGTAGAATACACAGCCATTGATTGCTGTTCAGCTTACACGCACCACATTAAGTGTGTAGGACTTGGTTGGATCATATGCTTTGGATTGATTATTTTCTGTCAAAGTGATTTGATCATTTCATTGTTGCCCAAAATACACGATTGTTCTCACTGCAGTGCAATAATTTCCTATGAATTTCACAGATTTAAGCAAAAAGTTTCAAGAATTTTATTGCTATGACCAAATTATTTTTTCATGCTATTGATTTTTTTAAATGGATTTTAACTGTTTTCCTTCTGTCGTTGGTCGCCTCTTAATCGAAGATAGGTCAGTCTAACTGTCAGATCAATTGGAAGATTTTCCGCAATTACAGGCTATTTTGCTTCTTACATAGAGGTAGCAACGATTTTCAAACATCACAAATGAGATGGCTGACAAGGGTTTCTTCCCTTTCACAGAATGGTTTCAGACAGGTTGTGGAACACCTTGGAAGGCCTGAACTAGAAAATCTGAAAGCTTTCCTAATTTTTGAATGGAAGGTCTGTATTTCAATAACCATTTACCCATGTACAGGATATCAAAATTTATTATTTTATTTTAATTGTTTTTTCAAATTTATCACAAAAATTCTGC